>CM072815.1:82470650-82970650 GCA_036937905.1 Salvia rosmarinus | reverse complement strand
TGATATGTTAGAAAATAGCGCATGAATGACGTGAGATGGCTTAGGCATTGTTTTTTTCACCATTTGCTTAACCCGTGAGACTTGAGCTTCCTTGTATACATATCTTGATCTGAGTTTACATTAATTGTGTGATATCATGCATGTGATTATCTTCTAGAACTTGCCGTTTTCTATGTCGAGACCTATGATATGTGTTTGAATTTGGAAAGGATAAAGGCCGTCTTTGTTAACCACATATTCACCCAAACACTAACCCGATGATATATACCATTTGTCGCCTTCTTTGAGCCTTTATTAGACTTTTCTTTGATTAACGGATGATAGGAGGTGATGATGGATATGGGAATCAAAAGGGTTGAAATTTTGATGTAGTTATGGCGAGAAAAGTTTCTTTTAGAAAAATACATACGTGGTGAAGAATAGTACCTTGTTCGTGAAAATTAAACCTATAAGCTCTAGAAAAGAAAAGAAAAGAAAAATGTTAAGTTCACTATGAGTGTTGAGCATAAAGGGTCTTTAATCAAAGTATAGGTACATACATGGCATTAAGCGTTGATTTATACGTTGGGAGAAAAGAGGAAAATGGACAAAGTCTATATGTGTCGAAATGTATAAATGGTGGTGCTTGGAATATTCTTGAGTCACTTAGCCATATATTATCCTACCTTAACCAATGTGCCTACATTATAACCTATAAAAAGACCTCTTTGATCCTTATTTGAACACATTTGTGGGTGGAGATGTTAGAAAGCAGCAAGCCTATGGTAAGATGTTGCATTGCATTGATCGTGAGTGTATACACGTCCTTAATTTCTTTATGAGTTTGAGTGTATTCTATATATTTTACGCACATGCCTTTGTGAGGTTGAAATAAATGAGTTCTTGCCCTCGATGGTTGTTTGTGTTGAGTTGGCTAACGTCGTCATGTGCGCTAATGTTTTGGCGTTAATATGTTTACGAGGCCTAGAATGATTATCCTCTTTGCTACGCTCGTTGATCTTTCGTTTATGCATGCATTACTTTTTGTTTGAGGACAAACAATGCTTTAAGTTTGGGGGTTTGATAAGCGCATTTTACGTATTTAGTTGATATTTGAAGATGAGTTTAGCTTTCGTTTAATGTGCGTTTATGTATCGATTCTTAATGTTTCATCTATTTCTAGAAGATACCGCTCTTGGGTGTTCCTTTGACGTTTTGTAGGTTTATATATTGATAATCGAAGCAAGGAACGAAGCACGAGCAAAATTGACGATACCGCTTGGTTTCTAGCGACCGGTCTAGCGGTCGCTAAGCTGGCCGCTAAACAAGCAGTGAGCACCCGGAAGAGCGGCGCGACCTGCGTGCCATGCGAGCGAAGCCTAGCGTCGAGAATTCACTGGGCGATTTCGCGACCGATTCATAACGACTAGCGACCGCTAGTCGGGTCGCGAGTACAAAGCGGCGCGAGGCGACGCAGGCGAGAAGGCAGCGAGACTTACCTCGCGACCACGCTAGCGACCGCGAAGGGTGGTCGCGAGCAGCGGCGAAGGAAAATTAGGGTTTGGGGTGTGCCTATATATGGCAACACCCCACTCGCCTCCTCGGACCCATCGCCCCGGACCTATTTTGCTTGATTTTTCTCGGTTTTCCATTCTTTAGCTTTAGTCTTCGTTTAGTTTAATTCTAGTATTGTTCTTACGTTATTTTAGTTTAGTTTATCGTTTCGTTATCGATCGAACGTTTTGTCCGATCGTTTTCCTTTGTTTTCCGTTCGTTCGCTTGGAATTGGATTCAAGACCAACCATTGTTCATCCGGCGCTTCCCACGGGTTTTATATATTTAAATTTCGTTTTATGATTAATTAGTATTTCATTCCGTTTATTATGTCTCGGCTAGTTTTCTATTCTAATCTGTGGGTTTGCATGATTCGATCCTATATGTTGTGAGTTACGCTATCGTTATTTACCTTCCGGGCATTGATTCATGATTCGATTGTGCTTATTTATATGTGTTGATTTACGATCAATCTTGATGCATATCTAGTTGTCGGTTAATGGCGTACTTGTATTAATTGTCGATCGTTATCGAATGCATGATCTGAATGAGCCTTGAGTCGAATGGCGAGATAGGACATTCGTAGGAAGTATATTCTTAGTGATCCTTTTGGAGTTGCTTATTTTCCTCTAGAGGCGTATCGTGATAGGAAAATTAGTAATCAACTACCGCAATTGTCGAATCAAATTGTTGGTTATATATGTGATCTTCCGTCTTATGCGGATTAAAGCGGTTAATAATAAGCGGGATAAACATCGTTGTGGATAGGATTTGTGCATCCCTAGGGTTAGTCTTTCTTTATAGTTATCTTCGTGATTTTATTGCTTTCTTTATATTTACATTTGGTTATCTTTGCTTTGGATTAAATTCGAAGCCCTAAACCTATCACCCAGATTACGTGCTTGGATAATAATGAATTGTCGTTGAGCTAGCTTCTATGTTTTCGTGATACAATCTACGTGGATCGATGCTTAACACCCTATCATTACACTTTTCGTGTGAAAAGGAAATGATCATTCGGTCGTGTTTTGAGTCTGTTTAATCAGTGCGAGTCTTACTTTGTTATGTCTTCTTTTATCAATAAAATTCTATTTTTTGTGCATGTTTTATTTGTCACTAATGCATAATTAATCTTCAATATTATTCTATACCCTCTACGGAGGACAAATTCCCTCGACGGAGGTCAGATTACCTTCGTTTCATACGAGGATGAATTTAAGCGGCGTAAGGGACCACCCTCCGATGACCTCGGCAAAAACAGGAACCATTCCTACATACGAGATCAGTTACCTTCGTTTATTTGAAGGCGGTTCTCTATGTAGGCGAAATAAGGGACCACCCTCCCGATAACCTCGGCAAAAAATAGGAACCATTCCTACATACGAGATCAGATTACCTTCGTTTATTTCGAAGACGGTTCTCTCTATGTAGATGAAGTAAGGGGACCACCCTTCCCGATGACCTCGGCAAAAAATAGGAACCATTCCTACATACGAGATCAGTTACCTTCGTTTATTTGAAGAAGGTTCTTTCTATGTAGGCGAAATAAAGGGACCACCCTCCCGACGACCTCGGCAAAAATCATTAATTTGAAGGCGGAACTCTACAAGGACGGACTACCCTTCTACGAGCGGATTCCTTGAAGACTTCAAATATTACTTTAGTTCAATATAAAGTCAATCTGAAGCAAATACATCTTTCTTATTTCAAAATAAGTTATGCAAATTACATATTACGAGGACGGAGGCAGGGAAAACCGAGCTAATCCCAGAAAAATCGCGATTCAACGACTCATCTATACTAATCCTACCTCTACCTCGTCCTCGATCTACACTATGGGCTCTGCTAGCTCGACCTCGGCCACTCGATGGCGCTTTGGCTTGCCCCGAGGATCCACGTCGTTCGAGGGCCATAGCGCCTCTCTTGAGCTATCCGCGGATCGTCAAATTCGGATCATTTATTGTAGACCGGAAGCTCCAAGCAGAAGAAGAGGCCTCTGCGTCTGTCGAGCGGTTCATCGAGCTGTGGTTGTCGAGCAATAGACGGTCTTGTATATACCTCCGAGCCTTTTAATTCAACGTCTTGCTCGTGAATGCGGAGGTCCGACCATATTCACGCGGTACCTCGCCTGATAGGCGTGACCTCGACAACCTTGGCTTCAACTTCCAAGATAGTCATCCCACCATTTCGATGGATGGCCTCGCCGTACTCGGCATGCTCCTCGGCTATTAATTTAGCCTTACTCCTGGCGACCTCGAGCGACTCCTCCAATGTAAAGGCGAGCACGGAGCTCGTCACGGCTCTCTGGGCGGCTCTATGCTTAATAACAGACTCACGCGCATGGCCCGGCTATCCCTTTATATGGAGGAGTTCGACCTCTTTAATTCGAGCCAGACAAGTCTTCAATTCGATTCAACCAAGGAGAAGCATCAAGCATTTCAAAGACAAGCGAATAAAAGATAAGTGTCTTCACATAAACTTGTGATTTTATTAATATACCCTTAGGCGAAACCAATGTACATTTACATTCAAAAAAAAAAAAAAGGGGATCAATCGACCCTCCGGAAGCTTCTCCCTATCCACCTCGGCCGCCTCGAGTTCTGGAAGGCCTCGGCCTCTTCGCCCTAACCGCTAGTTCGGTTTCGGCCTCCTCGGGAACTTAGGAGCCTCGTCGCCATGAAACCTCCAGTTGCTACCTCACGGTCCTTTACAAGATCAGCCATTAGGCGTCGGTCGGGGATCTCGGTCCACAGGCGGCGCGAGCAGACTCAGCGGTCGGTGAGCAGAAGATGAAGTCGGGGTCCGCGGCGGAAGCTCGCCGGGCCGCGGACAAGGACATCGAAATAGGCCCGCCTCGGGACATCATCCTCTATCTCCTCATACCCATACTTGGATTTATCGATTGCAGGTAGTCCTCGGCGACTTCTTCGATGGCATCTAAGGCAGCACGCGCTTATTGAGGACCTCGGCGCATCACCAACCATCGAAAGCCCCGGGCAGGAATAGCCTCTCGCAAATGCCGAAGCATCTCCCTGCGAGCTTGCCACCTCGGCCTCCCGGCAGCGAGCCTCCTCCACTCTTCCTTCATTAAAGCGACTTGGCCTCCGCCACTGCTTCCGCCACCCTACCCTTGCCGCCTCCATCGCCTCGGCCGCCTTCGCCGCCTCGACCGCCGCCGCCGCCTCGGCAGCCGCCGTATCGCAGCCACGTTTGACAAGGTCCGGATCTTTGCCTCGGCCTCGCTAATCTCTTGGGCGAGGAGTCTTCTCTCCTCCGTTCCACGAGCATCTTGGGCCACCCCACAAACCGGCTATGGTTCTTTCAAGAAGTCCGTTATGAAACCGGACATCCGGGCCATCCCATGGACATCTTGGCCACCTCGGCCGACCACGACCTCAACCCCTATCTGAGAATCCCATCAGTCGAAGAATACATTATTTATATTACTTGACAAGGAAGAAGGATAAGTCGCTACCTCGGGAAAAGTAGGGGAGCTCACGAGAGCCAACGACGACACATTCGGGTTGGCGACAACATGACCTCGGGGATAGCACGCTTTAACCTCTTAAAAGCGCTAAGAGGCTGCGGCTCAGGGAGACTTCAAGCCTCCTCGCTCGCCTGAGGATAGCCTCGACATCCTTCAAAATCGAGAAGGAGAGCTCAACCTCCTTCAAAGAGATGAGGGAGCTCGACATCGCTCGACTCCTTCCTCTTCTTCCTCTTATCCCTGATCAAGTTCACTGCAAAAAAATACAAGAAGTCAAGCATGTACACACAAATAATCATGCAACAAAGGACAGAAGAGAAGGAGGGGCCTCACCCTTCACCGACTCCACCTCGGTGGCAGGATCATAAGGGCTAAGCCCCGCAGCTGCAAGCTCGGCCTCGGTAAAGGCCTCATCCACGAGACCTACTTTGTCCAGTGCCTCCTCCAGGCCACCGTCAATCTCATCAACCACCACATCGGCGATCTTCTCCGATCGCCATGTAAACTCAAGAGATCCATCGAACTGACAAAAGAAAAACTTCTTCTGCCAGTTCGAGATCTTCGACTTTATCTTCGCTTTGAATTCTGACGGGGTGATAAATAATACCACCCCGAACCACCCTTCAGTTGCAAAAAACGGAGAACAAGACCCAAAGTGAAAGGAAAATTATGCCGATAGGCATAGACACCTAGGCCCACCAAATGTCGGAAAGAATTTGGCGTAAGTTGGGCAAGTGATATGCCGAACATCTGTTGAAGTTCGACATATACACGAGGATAGGGAATACGAAGACTAGCCCGGAGGCTGTCTTCGTACACAGTGACAAACCCTTCCGGAGGGGCACAAGCTCTATGCTCCGGACGGGGGGCAACATAAATTATATCAGAAATATGGTATTGGGAGACAATCTCCTTTACATCGGAGGTTGTTAAGATGGAAGAAAAGAAGACACTTTACCAAAATCCCGAAAGTGAGAGACATAAAACCGCCGACGAATCCGCGGCGCCACGACCTGTCTGGCTCGGAAGATTTAGAAGAGGAAGCCATAACTTACTTTTGGTTTTCAAGGATGATGGTGATGATCTCGGGACAACAATAGCGACGGTTATACATTTTTTGAAGTTTGAAAGTCCGAAATTTTGAAATAGCAAAAGTGATATGAGAAATGGCGTATCGAGGAAGATATTCCCCATTATACGCTTTATCGGAATCCAACGCTGCCGCGTTAAATCGTATCACGTGTCTGTACTCAGCGGCGGCGGAAAAATCCCGTGTTACGCACCGAAACTTAACGCGTCGGTGAAGCCGCACACGAGACCTAGGTTAAGCGCCTCCGTAGGTAAAGTCGATCCGGGGACCTCGGCTTAGCGCCTCGTCGGAAGAGACCACGGAAGACCTCGACGCGCCCGCCAGTGAAGTCGGCCGGAGACCTCGGCAATGCCTCGCCGGTGAAGCCGAGAGACCTCGGCTTAGCGCCACGTCGAAGAGACCACCGAAGACCTCGACAACGCCTCGCGGTGAAGCGAGCGAAACCTCGACTTAACGCCTCGGCAAGAGCTAGTAACAAGGTAGCGCGCAACCTCGGCAGATGCTTACGCAAGCGTGGCGTATGACTTGGAACATTGACACATACCAGTCGGATCGCTCGCGCCGCCTCGGCATAAACAACCCAAAACCAATCGACCTAACCTGCGTCTTTTTTTTTTGAAGTTGTGATAGGATATGGCCCAACAACCGTGCCCAAGCATCGGGCCCAATACGGTAAAGGTGACGTCGAGCTCGGCTGGACAAGTTCGACCAAGAAGACCCTAAAACCCGGTGGGAGCGCAGAAGGCTCGGCCATATCTAAATGAATCCTAGTTCGAGAGGGATAGGATTAAGATCCTATCCTAGATCTCGAATCCTATTTAGAAGATCTCGGATTTAAGATCTAGGTCTAAATAATTGTGTATAAATAGAGGCTAGATTAGGCGAAATAGATTCATTCACACTCTTTGTAATCGCTTCTTACATTCGATACACGAATACTCTCTCTCCCGTGGACGTAGATCTTATTCATAGATCGAACCACGTAAATCATAGTGTTCTTAGCATTTATTTCCCTTACGAAATTAAGATCGATCAATACTATTATCTTTTAAAATCTAAGGGTTGTCACAAAATTTACAGACATCCGTCTGTATATTATTTATATTGAAGAAGAGTCTGAACAAAAATATCAAAGTCCGCATATACAGACGGATATACATGAGATCACTTCAATGGTTGCCTTGCGAAACATGAGGTTTTGGAGCTTTTGTTCGAGCTATATCGTAGAGTTTGATTCTTCAAGTTGGGGTCTTAATTTTATCAAATGCAAATATATGTTTACAAATATTGAATCATATTTTGTGTTCCTAATTTTTAATATTTTTTAGAAAATATCCCAAATTGGTGTTTTCTTTTTAAAACCTTCAACGTTAAAAAAAGTTTGATTTATGTCCTCTTTATAGAGTCAGGAGATGGAATGATGAATCACTTCGTTGGATTGTTAGGTAGTTTATACGTGGATTTTTTTTTTCCACCTAAGAAAGGGTTAATCATATTTTGTATTCAAACTTTTAGCATTTTTCAGAAAAATCTCAAACTAATATTTTTACTTCAAAAAGCCAACTTTGGGAAAAAAAAATTGATTTGGTCCCACCCTAGAAAATTCGATTACGGAATGATGAATCGTCTCGCCGGATTCTTAAGTGGATTATACGTGAATTTTTTTGCCACCTATGCTTAAGGTAGAAAAAATATTGTAAAAAAAAATATAATATCTTTCTCTCATACACAACCCTCACCAATTTGCAACCCTCCTCTTAAATCCCTCAATGTTAGGTGCAAAACAAATATGAAATTTCTCACTCTCTCTCAAATGCAAGAACCCTCTCCAATCTGTAATTCGTATTTCTCTTTAATTCATATTCCTTTCTCCTCCTAAAATCTCTACACCCTTCTTAATTTCTCTTAAATCCCTTGATGTTACATGCAAAAAAATGAAATCTCTCGCTCTCTCACGAATGCAAGAACCCTCTCCAATATGTAAATTTCATTTCTTTTAAATCCCTATTCCTTTCTCTTCCTAAAATCTCTGGCGAGAACTATCGCCCATCCAGTGGCGAATAGTCACTCCTGTCGCTTCCACTTTATCAGCCCATCAATAGAGAGAGAACGATATTTCAAAAAAAAAAATCCACCTAAGCTTCCAAACGATGTCATTTTGATGCTTAAGTGGAAAAAGTATCATCATATAATCCACCTAATAATCCGCCGAGGTGATTATCATTTCGTCATCGTTGGATTCTATAAAAGGAAATAAATCAATTTTTTTAAAGTCCACGGTTTTCAAAAGAAAATATTAATTAAAAATATTTTCTAAAAAACCACTAAAAACTCGAGACATAAAACCTGATCAACTATTAAATTTACCAATCGCATGCTTTAATCTGGTTTAAATTAAAACATATGTATCTCATGACTAGTGCGATGCGATGCACCGGTGATAGTAAAATAAAAACTAAAATGTTTGTAAGAAGCCGTAGCACTTTAATGTTTTAATTACAACAGTTCCTTTATTTAACAACTATAGTAATTATTTTCATAAATATGTTAAGAAAAACTGTAAATCTAAACGTACATGCATGAAATTTCTTAAACAAAAAAAGAGAGAGTAATTTCAAATTAAATCCTAAACAACGGTCCGGACAATCGATAATACAAATCAAAAGGCTTAGAATTATTAAGGTTGTAATAAAAATGTTCTATATACGATTTTCATCAATGGAATACTAACGTGTATTTTTGATATATTTTAATAAATAGTTACTTAGCAAAACGAATCATTTCGCTCTAGAATTAAAGGAAGAAAAAAATAGAAAAGGGGATAATTAAAGTAATGGAATTGCAAGAGACGATTTAGCGAAGCATGAGGGTGCAAAAATGAACATGCGTCGGCGAATCTCCGGCAAGTGTTAACGTACGGTTAGGCTCATACTATATCTAGCCCGGCATTGATTGCAGAAAATTCCCACAAAAAACCGGCACAACCTAACACCTTACATTTTTTGAAACATATTCATCTTTGATATTACGTACTTATTTTATTCCCAAAGGGGAAGCTCTTCCCCGTGAGCCCTCACACCACCACAGCTCCATGAGAATATAAGAGGATAAATCACGGTGACTCAGCGATTAAGAAGCTAAGAGAACTTTGCCTAGTGCACACAAAGAGCCACCCTAAAGAGGGTGAAACTTCCACACTGCGACTGCAAGGATGTAGGGAAATCTGATTTTAACCCTCTCCCGATGATCAATCTTGGATGTTTAATTCACCATACATTGATTATATACCTAACATGCACATATATAATTAATTGCAACACGTAGGTGTTTTCTCGTGTTTACCTGCGAATTTGTCGGGAAAAAATGGATCAAGACTCGTGCTTTGATCTTCTGGAATGTATTCCGATTGCCTAAACTCCAATGCCGAGTGAGGTCAATCTATGGAGAGTGCTATAGAAATTCGCCTTCTTCCTCCTTGAAAGTTTTCGAAAATCTCACTATGGTGTAATGTGATTCTCGAAAATTTCACTTGCATTAGCTTTTGATTTTATCTCTCACCTTATATTTATAATGCAATCCTAAATCCTATCATGATAGGATTTACGCATATCTAATAAATATAATAATATCACTTAAAATAGAGAGGATCGAGATAGAGTCCCAGAGGGACTCTACTAGGAAGTGTTCGAAATTCTCAAGCTAAAATGCCTTGATGGGCCAGCCCAGAGATCAAATGAAAGGAATAAAGATGAGCCTCAAATAAATTAATTATCTTATGTTCAGCCCAGAACATAAATTAATTCATAAACATTTATTCATGCCACTAGAGAATAAATGCTGACTTACCCATTTATTTTCGAAGTTGAGTCGGGCTCGCATTTAGACTTAACGAATCATCATTTTAAGATATCGTCGTCCATTAATTATTCTGACGATCGATTGCTTAAAATAATTAATTACTTTAATTCTTTAAGTAGTACCACTCAACCTTATTATTGTACTTGAGATAACTCAACCTACAGGGTTTAGTACAATAAACCTTTTGAGCTCCTTATGGAAGTCAACATCCTAGCGGATACGGTGACTCGACACAGGTAACTAGCATGACATACAAGCACTGCCACCACCCAAGATGCAGAGAATCTTGGGTTAACTCATGTAACCCTCACCCATAACAAGTCAAAGTGATGGTCAGCAACTCATACTCACCTAATACCTTATCGAGGTTTAGATCAACGTAAGTCACCGAGATCTAGGTTCTTCACGACGGTCAGATAGAAGAAATCATCTCACTGTGATCCATCAATACGTCGAGGCGTACCGGCATGAACAAACAACCAAGTCAAGTCACTTCTTATCTATACCGCAGCTATACCAACAACTCGTCCTCAAGTTGTCTCAAATGTGATACTTTTATATCTCATTAAGCTTGACCAATCATACTGGACTTACGTGATCTACAACACATTGTATGATCTAACTTATATACGAGATAAAGGGACATACATATGCAATCAAATAAACAATTCGAGATAGGAGATTGTAATAGTGGTAACAGAAACATTGTATAGAAGCTCAACCAAAACGCTTCCGATATACAACCAACAATCTCCCACTTATACTAAAGCAAATTTTAGTATACAATGTGTCTCTACTAGCTATTACAAACAACACCATCACTTTGCTTCTCCCACTTATACAAAAGTTTCCTTTCTAAGTGGGTGCCATCTTCTGATCCAGTCCTCGAACATGTTCTTCAGTAAACTTTTGCGGCGAGCTCTTTGTGAATGGGTCACCTAGGTTATCCATAATACCAATCTTTTCAATCGGCCGTCTCATCGTCTAACGATTTCTCGTATGACATGGTTCTTTCTCTATGTGTTTGGTTGCCTTGGTGTCCGTGGTTCCTTCGAGTTTGCCATTGCATCCGAGTTATCACGATAAACTATGATACTCTTGGGCAAACCAGTACCACATCTAGATCCATGAGGTAGTTCTTGAACCATACAGACTTCTTTAGCTTGACCTCCAAGCGGCTAAATATTCAGCTTCCATGGTAGAGTCCGCAATGCATTCTTTGCTTTGCACTCCGCTAGATCTACGGCCCTCCTCCCAAGGTAAACACATACCGAGGTAGACTTTTTCTCATCACGGTCAGCTTGAAAATTCGAGTCTGAATAACCCAAAGACATTAGACTATCTGCATGGTAAACTAACCTATAATCTCGAGTCCTTTTCGGTGCTTGGGTATATGTTTTCCATGATCGATGAGCTTGTCCGTGGTTAGATCGATATCTAGCTACTATGCCTACCGTATACAGCGATATCGGGTCTCGTACATAACATTGCATACATGAGACTTCCTACGGCGGAAGCGTAAAGAACTTATCTCATTTCCTCTATCTCCTTTGCAGTCATAGGTGACTGCTCCTTAGATAAAGGAACGACATGCCTGAAAGGTAGCAATCCTTTCTTGGCGGTCTGCATACTAAAACAAGTAATCACAGTATCAATGTAAGACACCTGAGATAAGCTCAATATTTTCCTCTTGCGATCTCGGTAAACTTTGATCCCAATAATGTACGCCGCATCTCCTAAGTCTTTCATTTGAAATCGATCGGATAACCAACTCTTTCGTCCGATAACAACTTCGATTGTTGCCAAGTAGAAGGATGTCATCTACGTAAAGTGCAAGAAATACCACATCACCGTTGACATCTAAGCGATACACACAACTTTCGCTAGGCAACTAGGTAAATCCATGGGACTTTACCACCTCGTCAAAGCGTAAGTTCCGTGGATCGTGAAGCTTGCTTAAGTCCATAAATGGACTTAAGCTTTCATACTAGATGTTCTTCACCCTTCACCACATAACCTTCTGTGTCTTTGCATATAGATGTCTTTACCTTCTTCAAGGTAACCGTTTAGAAAAGCGGTTTTCACATCCATTTGCCAAACCTCAAGGTTTAAGTGGGTCTGCTATGGCCGTAAGAATTACGATGGACTTGAGCATTGCTACAGTGAAAAGGTCTCATCGAAATCGATGCCATCAATATGAGTGTACCCTTCGCCACAAGCTCGGCTTTAAAAGCGAAACCTCTCCATCTGAATCTCTCCCTCTTGTATACCCACTTACTACCTATGACTTCCTTGCCATCCGATAGAGGTGTCTTTCAGTATACATCCATAGTCATTATGGACTTAATTTCTAAGTCCATAGCGGTGTACCATGATCTTGCATCAATGTCTTGTATCGCCTCCTTTGTATGTCCATGGGTCGATTATTGCACGCGCCCTTTCCGGGACTAAATCCAAAGATTCACCCACGAACATAAATCGCTCAAGTTGACGAACAACCTCCCACTACGGTATTCTTGGCGCCATAGCACAATGGGTGCAGTAACACGTGGTTCTCTATCTTGCACAACTTGTTGGATAGGTGCCACTTATGCGGTCGGTATCTCCAAAGGAACTCAACCCACTTCAATTTCTTGAAGTATCTGGTGTCGATCACCCCCACTAGACACGACATCTCGTACCTTTGGCTTAATCGGTGGTGGAATACGATTATCTTCTAATTCTTGAACAATGATTTTAACTTTGGATTTATGGTTTTTCATATAATCCTCTTCTAAGAATCGGGCATTAGTGTTAATAATGACCTTCTGATCCTTAGGACTATAGAAATAACCACCATTTATTCCTCTAGGATAGCCAATAAACAGTCTTGCATCAGATCTAGCCTCCAACTTGTCAGCCTTCTTGTTCAGCACATGTGCTGGACTACCCCATATCCTTATGTGGTTTAAACTAGGCTTGCGCCCAAACCACAACTCGAACGGGGTCTTTTCGACTGACTTGGATGGTACTAGATTTAGCAAGTATGCCGCTGTTTGTAAGGCATACCCCCAGAACGAAATAGGCAACGTTACATAACTCATCATCGATCTAACCATTTCTAAAAGAGTCATACTTCTTCGCTCTGACACACCATTTTGCTGTGGTGTGCCCGGTGTAGTGAGCTGGGAGGTAATCCCACACTGCACCAAATAGTCCATAAAGTCGTTACTGAGGTATTCGCCACTGCGATCAGACCGCAGTGACTCGATACTTTTATCAAACTTCGTCTCCACTTCCGCCTTAAATTCTTTGAATTTCTCAAAGCATTCAGACTTGCGGTGAAGCAAATATATGTATCCGTACCTTGAGTAATCGTCAATGAAAGTGACAAAATACTTGTACCCTCCATGAGCTTGTGTGGACATAGGTCCACACAGGTCAGAATGGACTAGCTCCAACACTTCTTTGGCTCTATAACCCTTCGCTTTGAAGGGTCTGGTCGACATCTTTCCTTCTATACAGGATTCGCAGATCGGGACCAGATGGCGTGAGATCACCCAACGCCCATTCTTATCCGGTCTTTGGATCCTATTTAGATTGATGTGACCTAATCAAAGATGCCAGAGAAATGTGGTGTTATCTTGCGAAGAAAACTTTCTCTTTTTAAGGTTTGATATAGATGCAACATAATTAAAGGTATTATGTTTGGCAGAAATAGTATAAAGCGAATTATATAAAGTGCCACAACAGATAACTTCGTTATTTCTTATGATAGAAACACCACTATAAAAAATAAGCGAATATCCATGAATAAATAGTTTGAAACCGAAATAAGGTTTCACGAAACTCCGCACATATAAAACGCTTTTAATACTAAACCGTCCTATCAAAACATAAAGTAACATCTCCGATCGCAACGGCCTCGACTTCGTCGCGTTGCCTATGACGATCGTTATCTCGCCATCATGCACTCCCTTGTCCGAGAACCCCGCAGGTGTAACAAACATGATCGATCGCACCGTATCTACTACCCATGAACGAGTAGAACAAGTCGCTAAACATGTTTCACATACTAAAGCAAATGGCATACCTTGAGCCTTGAGCATAGGGCACTTGGCCTTCCAATGTCCGATCTTGCCGCACTTGAAGCACTTCGCCTTCTCCTTTGGCTTTTTCAAGCCTCCGTTGGCGCACATGTTCTTGCTCCCATCGGTTCCTTTGCCTCTACCATCTTTGGTGCCCTTTTCTTCTTCCATTTTCAACGGAAAATTTGGGCCCTTATATGTGCTAGCAAGGGCATGTCCTTGCCCATGACTCTTCCACGGCCACGAGATCATTGAGCAACCGACTAAGTGTATACTCGGTCTTGCTCATGATCGCGTTCTGTAAAATTCTCAAAAGACTTGGGCGGTGTGTTGAGGATGATATCAACCTTCGCTTCACCGTCAATACCTCATCCCAACCGATCAAGACTATCCATGAGATGAGTCGTGTGGGAGACATGTTCATGGACCGAACTTCATTCTTCCATCTTACACGCCAAGATTTCTCTCATTGTGTGGGCGTCGATCGTCCGATCCGACCGCCCAAACTTACTCTCGAGACTTGACCATATTTCGTCGCGTCGCTATCGATCGATGTCGAATCGCAAGCCTTTGGACATAGTAGTCATCATATAGCATTTGGCCATATTGTTCGACTTATGCCAAAGTCCGCTGACTCTCGCCGCTCATTAGTCGATCGTCGAGAAGGGCATCGAGTTTGGGAGTAGTGAGAACAAACATGTGTTCTTGATGATAAGAACATATTCCATGTTTCATTTCCACCGATAAAATTTGGACCTGATAGAGGATTTTGTGCGAGCATATTGATAATCGGTGTAAGAGACATATCGAAAAGTAATGTAAACACATAAGCATACGATCGCACATAATTACGTAATAATAATATTGTAACCTTTATTAAAACAATATTAATTGAAACATCCAATCGCCCAAGGAATTCCACATGCAAGCCACGGGTGGGCGCCACACATGAATCCTCGACCAAACTAAAATATACATTTTAGTCGTTTAATTTCAATCCATGTCAACTTATCCTTATGACAAATGAAATTAATGATTGGACCTTACTAGACCACATCACTATCACAAGAAGAGACTTCATGGAAGTTGTACTTGAGGTGATGTCTAAGCAATGACCACAATTTTAACGTGAGAAAATAAATTCTTAGAATTGGCATACTCACTAGGACCATACCGCTTTCAATCCAAATTCCTTTGTTATTGTATTTTAAATCTATCTCTAGAGAACTTATGAAAATCGCATATGCAAGCCACGCGTGTGGGCGCCATACATGAAACTCCCACTCTCAATAGATTAAAATGTTTTATTTAGAAATCTCATCCAACAAACTTATGATAAACAAGTGCAAGCAAGCCACGCGTGTGGGCGTTTACTCACGCATATCACTTTGTTTAGAGATCAAAAAGTGGAGGTCTTGACATTTTAATTAAAAATTAATATGTCGGGTTTCTTGCTTAGTCTTTTGTTTCAAAAGTTTTGTTCATGTAGATCACGTAATCCTAGCATGCTTTTCTATAGAACTCAACATGTAAAACATGCTCGCAGAATTCTAAAATATGCTTTGAAAAACGCGATAAACCTAGCATGCTTTCTATGCGCATCCAATCACGAAAACATATAATTTGTTTATCTACGTAATTAAACATACATAGCATGCTTCTGCATAGTTTAAACTTCCACGACATGCTTTGAACGATAAAAATAAAATAAAATCGTTCATCGCGGCTCATTCGTGGATCATGTACTTTCCTGCCTAATTTATTACATAAATTTGCAAAGTACAGATCTTCAAAAATCTCGAAAAACAGGTCTCGCATGCACGGGCATGGACCGGATTCGTAAAAACTGGATTTGGGCCGAAAAAATCGAAAACGGGCCGAAACAGTGGATCGGGCCGAACCGGATCAAAAATCTGGAATCGGGTCAAAAAATCTGATCTGGATCGAAAAACGGGTTTGGTAGAAACGGGCGGGTCGGCCCGTGGATCGGGTCACGCTTGCAGGCACAACACGCGCCCATCCACACTCTGCCGCCCAACCCTCATGCCGCCTGCCGAGACCTCCGCCCCACCGCCGAGAAATCGCGCGCCGCCACCGCCAAGCCCTCGCGAGAATCGCCTCGCCACGCCGGAGCAGCACTTTGAGTCATCTACGCAGTGCGGTGCGGCATCGCCGAGAAACCCTGTGCACGACTCGTGCGCTATCGCCCAGTGCCACCGAGACTTGAGCGCTAGCGATGCCGAGGGCTGCCGAAGCTACCGAGAATCTCACACACGCATCTAGCGCCGAGGCCGCGGAGCGCTGCCGAGAATCTTGTGCGCGCATCTAGCGCCGAGGCCACGAAGCGCTGTCGAGAATCTCGCACGCGCGTCTAGCGTCGAGGATGCCGAGCGCTGCCGAGGCTTCACGCGAGAATCACGCACCCCGCGTCGCCCGATGCTGCCTAGTCTACCGAGAGACGCTCCGCACGACCCGCCGAGGCATGCCGAGGCGTCTGCTGAATCGCACGCCCCGCACACCCGGCTATCGAGCGCTGCTGCCCGCGTGATGCCGATCAGCCCGAGCACTACGGGCGACACCGCCGAGGCGCCTGGCCACCGAGGCCGCTCGCTTGTTGTGACCGGTCCGCCCGAGAGCCGCCGACGACAGTGCACGGCCGCCGAGCGCAGATGCTCACGAGCGCCGAGCATGCTCGATGCCCATCGCCCACACACCGTGCGTCTTTGTCGTGTCCGCCAACCTCCCGCTCATCTCGTTCTTCGTGCTTTTGTCTTCGTTCTTCTTTACGGATAAGATTTACAAGAAAAATCTAATCTAACCACGGATTTTCTCGTGGTGAAAACAGCAATCCGACAAAAATAAAACGAGCCACGATGAATCATGTATTCATAATTAATTAATTGCGCACGTTATAATCAAACATGAATTAATCCAACAGAGCCAAGATATCGATCCCGTGCTCGATACCAATTGTAGGGAAATATGATTTTAACCCTCTCACGAGGATCTATCTTGGATGTTTAATGCACCATACATTGATTCTATACCTAGCATGCACCTATATAATTAATTGCATCACGTAGGTGTTTTCTCGTGTTTTCCTGCGAATTTGTCGGGAAAGAATGGGTCAAGACTCGTGCTTTGATCTTCGGATCAGATCCCGATCGCCTAAACTCCAATGCCGAGCGAGGACAATCTATGGAGAGTACTATAGAAATTAGCTTCTTCCTCTCGAAAGTTTTCAAAATCTCACTATGGTGTAATGTGATTCTCGAAAATTTCACTTGCATTAACTTTGATTTTATCTCTCACCTTATATTTATAATGCAACCCTAAATCCTATCATGACATGATTTATGCATATCTAATAAATATAATAATATCACTTAAGATAGAGAGGATCAAGATGGAGTCCCAGAGGGACTCTACTAGGAAGTGTTCGAAATTCTCAAGCTAAAAGGCCTTGATGGGCCAAACCAGGATCAAATCAAGGAATAAAGATGGATCTCAAATAAATTAATTATCTTATGTTCACCGTAACATAAATTAATTCATAAACATTTATTCACGCCACTAGAGAATAAATCTTGACTTATCCCTTTATTTTCAAGTTTAGTCGGGCTCGCATGTAGACTTAACGAATCCCCATATTTAAGATATCTTACGTCCATTAATTATTTACAATCGACCGCTTAAAATAATTAATTACTTTAATTCCTTAAGTAGTACCACTCAACCTTATTATTGTACTTGAGATAACTCAACCGCGTGTTTAGTACAATAAACTTTTGAGCTCCTTAAGGACGCCATCATCCTAAACGGATACAAAGGACTCGACACGGGTAACTAGCATGACATACAAGATCGCCACCACCCAAGATGCAGAATCTTGGGTTAACTTATGTAACCCTCACCCATAACAAGTCAAAGTGATGGTCGACAATTCATACTCACCTAATACCTTATCGAGGTTTAGATCAACGTAAGTCACCGAGATCTAGGTTCTTCACGACGGTCGATAGAAGAACTCATCTCACCGTGATCCAACAATACGTCGTAGACGCATCAAAGATAGACAAGCAACCAAATCAAGTCACTTCTTATCTATATTGCGGCTATACAAACAACTCGTCCTCAAGTTGTCTCAACAGTAATACTTTTATATCTCATTAAGCTTGACCAATCATACGAGACTTACGCGATCTACAATACAACTCGTATGATCTAACTTATATACGAGATAAAGGGACATACATATGCAATCAAGTAAACAATTCAGATAGAGATTGTAATTGTGGTAACAGAAACATTGTATATCTGTTCTCAACCAAAACTGCTTCCAATATACAAATCCAACAAATGATTCAATCATTGATACTTATTTCAAATCTATTAATTCTTAAGTAACTAAACTAAGTCAATGGGGATATTACAATACTTATCTCACCATTTATGAGGTGGTCCACAACCAACACCTATCCCAATTCCCGGCAAGCAAGCATAAGTAGTTGTTGATTTCTGGTGATTTTATTGTTCTTAATTTCAGATTTGTTCATTTTTGGTTAGGGCTATCCTTCATTTCAATTAACTGTGAGAAATTTGGCTCGTCGAAAATGTACCCTTTTTGTTAAATGGTGCAAAACGCCCTTGTTATGTTAAATCATTAGTTATTAAAAATATCCAAAACACTTGTCAGTATTTTGTAGATGAAAATCATGACCAATTACATTTTTGTTACAATTTAATTTATTCGAGTTTTTTATTGATATTATCAATAATTTATGATATTTAGAATTAAATATAGAGTTTAGAGTTTAATTGATAATTACCCAAAATTTATTAGCGAAACCTACTATACTCGAACCTATTACAATTTAATGTTAAAATATAGAATTTCATGCATATTTTCCCATACTGTAATAATTATATGAAGCAGAGTAGATGGGCTAAGTTTGTCTTTTCTCAAGCTAAGATCAGTTCGTCATTGTCGAGCTATTTACATGCATCGTTCATAATATAAAATGATTCACACACATGTAACATATAATGAACATTTGTGCCTGTTTAATTAGTAAGATATCTTAATATGTGAAAGTCTAACCAAATGAAAATGCTTCCACGAATTTTAAGATGACATGGCCCCAACTAAAACTATTTATTCCCAAAAAAAACACTAATTTTATTAGTGAGCTTCAGTTAATAATTTTAAAATCATATTAGAATATAAGAAAGTAAAATTAAAGAAAAAGTTATTAAAAATGAAAATGGAATACGGAAAGTAACACTAAAAGTGGGATAGAGAATCTCATATGACTAAATAGTAGGAATGTTAATCCAACCCAATTCCGAGGGTTAGAAAAAAAATATTTTCTTTTAAGAAGAACGACATCGTTAAAAACTCAAATGCACTTTCTATTCTGTCCTTTTGCATTAGTTTCATTAGTTTCATTAGCAAACCAATCATATACACTCTATGAGCTATATAGCTCTACATGCTCTACAAATCCGCATACACAGTAACAAGGATAAAATTCAAAATGTATCAATCATAAAGAGTTCGAGTATACAGAAGCTCTCGGTGAAAATGTCTCAATATTTTTTTTAAAAATTGTTGATTCAGCCACTGTTTTTTCGTTTTTCGCTTACACTTACACACACGTAGAGAAGTTGAGAACTTTCTACTAATTGAGATCATTGTTGGAGAAAAGAAGAACAAATAAAATAGTGATTGATTACGGCTTTTCATCAAATATTTTTCCTTTTATTTTAGCATTTCGGAGTAAATCTTATCATTTGAATCATATCTTTATATTTTTATCTCTATTAATTTGCATTTATTGATCGCCACTTTTCTAACACGAAAAAATCGCGTCAAGTATAAGGTAAGAATACAGAGTATCGTATCCACAAACGCGGATTGTAATGCGAAAACACGTGCTAACTCAACAATAATTCATCATTATCCAAGCAACAAAATTGGTTTGGTAAGATTTTAGGCTTCGAATTTAATCCAAAGCGATGTAACCATGCGTAAAATAAAATAAAGCAATAAAATCACGGATGATAAAACAGATAAGAAAGACTAACCCTAGGGGCTGCATTAATCCTACCCACAATGTATATTCATCCTGCTTCCTATTAGCCAATTTTAATCCGCATAAGATGGAAGATCACATATATAACCAACAACTTCGCCATTTACAATTGCGGTCAGAGATTACTAGTTTTCCCTATTATCATTACGCCTCTAGTGAAAACAAGCAACCCAAACAGATCACAAAGAATAAGCTTCCTACGGATGTTCCTATCTCACCACGACTCAAGGTTTATCCGTATCATGCATTCAAGATCGATTGACAATTAATACAGCTACGTAATTAATCGGCAACTAGATATGCATCAAGATTGATCGAAATTAACACATATAAATAAGCACCAAGAATCATGAATCAATGCCCGAAGGTAAATAGCGATAACAGAATCACAACATATAGGATCGGATCATGCAAACCCTAGATTAGAATGTAAATCTAGCCGCATATAATAAACTAATAAAATACGATTTAACCATAAAATAGAAATTATATAAATGAAACCCGACAGTTGCTGCCTCGATGAACAATCGTTGGGCTTGAATCCCAACCTCAGCGAAAAACGGAAATTTGCGAAAATTGTCCGGACGAAAACGTTCCGGATCGTAGACAATACGTAAAACTAACGAAGAACAATGCTCAACTAAACTCTAGAATGAAATTAAATGGAAACCCAATGCTAAAAACTGTAAAAACTGATGAAAAACTGAAGAAAAGAGGTCTGGAATCGTGTGTGCTAAGTTGGGGGCGCGAGGGGGTGTTGCCATATATATAGGCACACCCCAAAACCCTAATTTTATCCTCTCGCGCCACGCTCGCGACCGCCCTCGCGATCGCTAGGTCGACCGCGAGGTATGTGTCGCGCGCGCTTTCGATCGCGGCGCCCTGCGCCAGCAGGTTGCTCATGCGCTGGCTAGCGGTCGCCAGCCATGGCCGCGAGAAATAGCACAAATGACTCTGCTACTGGGCTTGCTCACAAGCACGAGGTCGCGGTCGCGGTCTCGCTGGCTCGCGCACTTTCCTAGCGGCCAGCCTAGCGACCGCCAGTCGGTCGCTAGAAACCGGGCAGATGTGGTTTTGGCTCATGCTTCGCCTTGCTTCGATTTTCAACATATAGACCTACACAACACCAAAAGAACACCCAAGAGCAAGATCTTCTAGAAATAGATAAAACATTAAGATCCGATACATAAACGCATTTAAATGATCTAAACTCATCTTTAAATATCAACAATAAACGTAAAATGCGCTTATC
Source organism: Salvia rosmarinus (assembly GCA_036937905.1). Lineage (NCBI taxonomy): Eukaryota > Viridiplantae > Streptophyta > Magnoliopsida > Lamiales > Lamiaceae > Salvia > Salvia rosmarinus. The sequence continues at coordinate 82,949,268 of CM072815.1, read as the reverse complement.
AAACCCCCAAACTTAAATCATTGTTTGTCCTCAAACAAAAATGTAATGTAAAGACACAACGAAAGATCAACGAGCGTAGCAAAGAGGATAACCATTATAAGCCTCGAAACATCTCAACGCCAAAAAGATTTAGCGCATATGACGACATTAGTCAACTCAACACAAACAACAATTGAAGGCAAAACTCATTTATCTCAACCTCACAACGGCATGTGTGTAAAATATAGGATACACTCAACTCATAAAGAAATGTAGACGGTATACACTCAACGATCAATGCAATGCAACATCTTACCATAGGCTTGCCATTTCTCTAATATCTCCACCGGCCATTGTGTTCAAATTAGGATCAAAAGAGGTCTTTTCATAGGTTATAATGTAGGCACATTGGTTAAGGTAGGATAATATATGGCTAAGTGACTCAAGTATATTCCAAGCACCCCATTTATCTTTTTCAAACATATGGACTTTGTCCATTTTCCTCTTCTTTCCCAACATGCTAAATCGATGTTTTATCCTCATAAGATACCTATACTTTGATTAAAGACCCTTTATGCTCAAAACACATAGTGAACTTATCATTGCTTTTTCTTTTCTTTTCTAGAGCTTATAGGGTTTATCATTCACAACAAAGGTATTATTCTTCACCACGTATGTATTTCTCTTGCAAAAATTTTCTCGCCATAACTACATCACAATCCCCTTTGATTCCCATATCCATCCTCACCTCCTATCATCCGTTAATCGAAAGAATAAGTCTAATAAAGGCTCAAAGAAGGCGACAAATGGTATATATCATCGGGTTAGTGTTTGGGTAAATATGTGGTTAACAAAGATGGCCTTTATCCTTTCCAAATTAAACACATATCATAGCCTCGATACGTAAAAACGGCAAGTTCTAGAAGATAATCACATGCACGATATCACACAATTAAAAGAAATCAGATCAAGATATGTATACAAAGTGAAGCTCAAGTCTCACAGATAAGCAAATGGTGAAAACAATGCCTAAGCAATCTCAAGTCATTCATGCGCTATTTTCTAACATATCATGTGCACTATCATTAAATTTCACAACAAAAATTTCTATCGCATTGGCCACATGGATTAACACACTTCACTTAACTCGTTGATCGATGCACACAAAACGAACAAAGAAACAAAACACGACAAAAGACCCCAAAGCATAACAACTTAACAATAAAGCACGTAAACATAAACAGATTCTCAACCAACCAAACTCGTTTACCCCCAAACTTATTGTGAACATGTGGAAGCAATAAGGTTTGCGTAAAAGAGTAGTTGGGAGAGAAAACTTACTTGAATGTCACACATCTCGTGGCGGATAAAATCCACGCCATCGATCCCATCGCCGCATCATCTCCATCATCTTACGTTGTTGCTCGAGACGTGCCCGTGTTGCTCAAATTGGGCCCGCCGCGGGCCAAGATGGATGTAAGGCGCCCGCCAATGTGGTCAAGTCGACCATCTAAGCGGTCCATGCGCCATATAATCCGGTCGCCGAACGGGTGGCGGCGCAATATGCCACCGCCTCTGGGAGCCACTTCCGCCGGCCGCCATGCGGTTGCTCGCCTCGACCGCCTTGCGCTGCTCACCGCCGCGTCCATTCATAGTGCGCAGGGAGCTCAAGTTCCAACCGCATCCGCGTGAAAGTAGCGGCTTATACCGCGAGCTCGATCGGGTAGCGGAAACCGATCGCCGCTTTGATCATATAGCAGCCACAGTAACGCCCGGGTGCTCTTCAGAACGCTCGACGATAAGCACGGCTTGTCCAGAAGATATCGTGAGAGATAGGACTCTCTCGAATCGTTACCCCAAAAATCAAGAATGGGGTAATGAATCCCTATGCATATCTTTGAATCGCTCAAACCGTGGATCGCATGTGGAAGTGCCGAGCTAGAACATGCCGCATGCATCTTCCGTTGAACATGGCTCCAATCAGATGCTCATGTCTTGTGATAGAACAAAGGTCGGCGCTCGAACGCCATGTATGGTGAACGGATGAGCCGGTGGAAGAACGGATCGCCGGATTCCGTGATCGAGCTAGCCTTCGATCTCGAGGCATCATAGTACGGAGTGTGCTCGAGTCCGAGTCCATGAACTTTGGCCATACACTTTGGACCGTACCGACGCCCCGATGTAGTTGCCTCCGGATTTCCATTGATTATTCCATTTAGTTCGCCCACCGACAACCGACGGGTTCATTGTCAAGTCGAACGTGATGTAATCCGCATTCCGCTTGTCTTGTGGACATGGATAGTCGATGTGAATTCCAAAGATCGATCCGTATGTCGATAGTTGGCCGTGATAATTGAGTACAGCCCGATCTCTCGCCAACCACGCCACGCCATTGGCTATACCCATCTCGACAAGTGTTGATGCACATGAACCTCGAGTGCTTGTGCCGTAATCTCACCAATCGATTCCAACGGCTTCTAGACGAGTCATTCGCGCCTTACTCCAAAATTCACCGGATCGAATTCATCTTGTGGCGCATCGCGCTGCTCGCGTGGCTCGTCGTAGGGGGTGCTCATCGCGGAAGTGGAGACAATGTCTTTGTCTTTGCCTCTTGCGCCAGGACCGTGAGTACGCGGCATATTGTACCTAAAAAATATTTCAAAGTTAGCGCAGGTATGTATAAAACTATCAAAACAACGTCAACCCAAAATGCTCAATATAGATCCCCCAAACTTCAACTTAGTCAAATTATTTCCCCCATACTTTCATATAATCTAGCAAGACAAAATAGGGTGGGGAAAACACACACAACACCAAAAAAATTTCATAAATAGCGCTCGTCGACTCACGACCACACCTCGCGGTCGCGAGGGTGGTCATGAGGCAACATTTAGCGATCACAAGAACGGGTCACAAGGCATATACACAGGCTGTCAGCTTCGCCAGTGCCAGCACACCAGCCGTCATGAAAGCGGTCGTCAAAGCACAATAGAGCAACACGATTTTCATGCATAATGCTCAGATTTTCGAACCCAAATCAACAATGTAGGCAAATTAAACTAACAATATACGTGTATAAACATTAATAAACCTAACATTGGACTAACCATGCTCAAACACCAAACAAATCTAACAAAATAAGCCCTAGTTTCTCAAATTTAAATAACCCACATCAATAGGATAAATGGACAAAATTCTTCCAAATCATGCTCAAGAAACGTAAACCCATGAAGAATGAAGCAAATGTAGCATACCTTGAGTGGATTTGATGGAGAAACACAAGAAAATGGGAGAGAAAAGTGCCTGGGTGCTTGAGAAGGAAGGAGGTCATTTTTTTTCGTAAAAAGCGTGTGTGCGTGTAGGAGAAAAAAAATTTGGGAAAAGTGGTGTAAAACGCTGGTCAAAGAAGCGGGCGCTGGTCAGACGGATTCGCGGTCGAGCTCGCGATCGCGAGCTTGGCCATGAGCTCGCCGCCGCCCGTAATACGCTCGCCCATTTTTTTTGCGACCACACCTCGCGGTCGCGAGGGTGGTCGCTAGACACTTGTTTTTTTTTTTTTTTAAAGAATAAAAGCTATTAAAACTTTGGGACCTAACAAAACAACGAGACACGACACAAACAAAGAAAAATGTATAAAAACAAAACGAAAACAACAAAACAAAAGCATGTAAACTGCTGGTTACCTCCCAACCAAGTTAGAATTATCGCCGCTAGCTCGACGGCACTCTTATCATGGTTCGCTGAGCTTGGTCACCTCGACTTCTCGGTCGAAGTGTGACTTGAAGTAGATTTGAGGTACCGCCGCTCACCTTGAAAATATTTCCACCGAGTCTAGCAGCTCATAGCTTCCATCGGTATGTGCACGGTAAACGGTATATGGCCCCACCATCTTGACTTGAGCTTTCCGGAAGAGACGGAGTCGAGCATTGTAAAGCAAAACTTCATTACCCGTGAGAACTTTGAACGAATGTGAAGATCGTGGAATTTCGAGCTCTTTCCTCAGATATCCGGAATTTTCAAAAGCTTCATTCCTCCACTCATCAAGCTCCAACAATTGGTCACTTCTCATCAAACCGCCTCCTTGAAATCCATGTTGATTCTCCTCGGGCCCAATATGCTTTGTGTCTAATTCAACCGTAAATGGCAAGATTTACCAAATACCATTTGATATGGAGATAGCCCGACGGAGCTTTGTAAGCATCCGAAGGCCCAAAGAGCATCATCTAATTGTTTGCCCAATCTCTTGGATGAACAACCGATTTCTCCAAAATCGCTGATCTCTCGGTTGGCGAGCTCACTTGCCCATTTGCTTGTGGATGATAGGGAGGTGACTCTATGCTTCACACTATATTTGGCTAGACATCGCTTAGCCACTTATTATTAAACGCGACCCCCATCGCGATCAACGCCCCTGACTCCAAATCGAGTCGAATATTCTTGTGGAGGAACTTGATCACTACCTTGGAGTCGTTCGTGACAGTGGGAATCGCCTCTACCCAACGGGAAACATACTCCACAGCAAGTAGAATGTACGTGTAGCCACAAGACATGGGGAACGGACCCATGAAGTCGATCCCCCATACGTCAAATAGTTCCACCTCCATGATGGTTTTCTGTGGCATCTCGCCTTTCTTAGTGACGTTCCCCATTCTTTGACAACGATCACAACTCTTGATAAAAGACTGGCAATCCTTGAAGATCGAAGGCCAATAGAATCCACTGTGGCAAATCTTTGCCGCTGTCTTGGCCGCTGCAAAATGTCCTCCATTTAACGAGCTATGGCACTCGTGGATTATGTTCTCCCATTCTCCTTGGGGAACACAATGACGATCGTACCATCGGCACATCGACGGTAGAGATGGGATCGTCCCAATAATAGAACTTGACATCGTGGAGAAATTTCTTTTTCAAACGACCTTGCACGATGGAGGTAAACCCAATCACCAAGTAATTTACAAAATCGGCGTACCATGGTGTGTGATCAATTATGCTTAAGATGTGCTCGTCTGGGAAGTTCTCCTTGATCCCAATTCTCTTATCTTCTCCTTCGACTGGCTTCTCTAGTCTCGATAAGTGGTCTGCAACCACGTTCTCGCAACCTTTTCTATCCTTGATTTCCATGTCGAACTCTTGAAGAAGGAGGATCCATCTCACCAATCTGGGCTTTGAATCTTTCTTAGCGAACAGATGACGAATGACGGCATGGTCAGTTTGGACAATAGTGTGGGTGCCCACCAAATAAGGTCTAAACTTATCAAAAGCATAGACCACAACGAGTAATTCCTTCTCGGTAGTGGTGTAGTTCATCTGAGCTGAGTCGAGCGTCTTACTTGCATAATAGATGACTCGGAAAAGCTTGTCTCGTTTCTGACCCAACACAGCTCCCACTGCCCAATCACTAGCATCGCACATTAGCTCGAATGGTTGACTCCAATCAGGGGATACCAAAACTGGAGTTGATATCAGGGCTAGCTTCAACTTCTCAAATGCCCCCAAACACTCACTCGTGAACACGAACTTCATATCTTTCTCGAGCAATCCACACAATGGCTTCGTGATTGCAGAGAAGTCCTTGATGAATCTTCTGTAAAAGCCCGCATGACCGAGAAAACTCCTCACTGATTTGACATTTGTGGGCGGAGGTAGTTTCTCGATAGCTACTATCTTTGCTCGGTCCACTTCCAAACCTTTGGCCGAGACTTTGTGACCAAGCACGATACCTTCCTTTACCATGAAATGGCACTTCTCCCAATTGAGAACAAGATTCGTCTCCTCACATCTTTGCAGCACTTGTGATAGGTTGTGGAGACAATGGTCGAACGATGAGCCAAACACGGAAAAGTCGTCCATAAAGACTTCCATAATATTCTCGATCAACCCATGGAAGATGGACATCATGCACCTTTGGAACGTGGCTGGAGCATTGCACAATCCAAACGGCATTCGCCTATAGGCGAAAACTCCATACGGGCACGTAAACGCCGTCTTGTGCTGATCTTCAGGGGCGATGGCAATCTGATTGTACCCTGAATATCCATCGAGAAAACAATAGAACTCATACCCCGCTAGTCTGTCCAACATCTGATCAATAAAGGCGGGAAATGGTCCTTCCTCGTGGTCGTGTTCGAGCACGATAGTCGATGCAACCGCCATCCTCGTCACGAGTCTTGTTGCCACAAGCTCGCTTGTCTCGCCTCTCGATCACCGTGATACCCCTTTCGATACCACTGAGTTGGGCTAACCCACTCGCCGTCGGATATGGCATAGATCATGCCCGCGCTAAGAGCTTCAACACTTCTTTTCTCGACGACCTCTTGCATTGCCGGATTCAGCGGCGCTGAGGTTGCACCTTCGGCTTGTATTCATTCTCTAACAGATCCGTGCATGCAAATCGAGGGTCACCCCTCGATATCGTAAATAGTCCACCCAATCGCAGACTTGTACCGCTCAAAGACAACCATCGCTTTGTGCCTCCTCATCCGTCAAAGCCAAGATATTATCACCGGCACGCCTCATCGCCGCCAAGAAGGCATACAAGGTGGTCCGCAGCCCTTTAACTCTAACTTGGGTGTGTCATCCTTCTTCGCTACCACGCCATCCTCTCCTCCAATCGGCTTCCTCACATCTAAATAAGGCACCGACTCCTGGAGGGCCTCGACTTCATCGATGGACTCAAGGTACTCTAAAATCTCATCACACGCCTCATCGAGGTTCGAGGATGAGAAAATCGAGTTCTCAGATGCAAAACTCCACCGGTCGGATGATCGAAATTGAGCGGGCGATACCGCTTATAACCCGGCAGCCTTCCATGGTCGCCTCTCGTCAGTCGCTTCATAGCATCATATATAGAGATTTTCATCTCCTCGCCGCCGACTCAAGGTGAGATCTCCATCTTGCACGCCGATCGCTGCTCGCCGTAGCTAGAAACGGTCGCCCGAGAATAAGAGGTGTATTCCCATCCTCCGCATATCGAGAACAACGAAATCACCGGAAGATGAAATCTCAAACTTTCACGAGTACGCCCTCCACTATCCCTTTCGGATAAGTCACCGATGTGTCCGCCATCCAAGAGCTATGGTGGTCGGCTTGATCTCTCCAATCTCCAATCTATTAAAATGGACAACGGCATCAAATTGATGCTTGCCCCAAATCACACGTAACCTCGAGAATGTCTGTCCTCCGATGACACATGCTATGCGAAGCCGCTCGATCCTTCGCTGAGCGGCAACTTTCTCGCAGACAAAGATCGCACTCTTGAGACAGATTTATCGCCTCGAATTTCCCAAGCTTTTTTGTTGGCAACGGCATCTTTCAAAACTTCACGTAACCCGCATGTCTCTGAGTGCATCAAGTAAAGGATATTGATGTGCACCTTTGGAACATCTCCATGAACCCGTCAACTTCTCATCATATTTGGGCTTGGCTAAACGGCTTGGAAACGGAATTGAGGCACGACGCCGGATATTTCTTCACCGGCGCTCTTCGCGATCAGCTCGCGATCGCGCGCGGTCGCTAGGCAACTGGATGCCATCGCCCTTCGCTCGCGGCGCGCGCGCGCGCGCGCTTCGGGCGCTAGGTCTGCGCCTCGTTACCGCTTTGTTTCGCGCCGCTTCAAGATATTAGCGACCGCTAGGTCGCCGCGAGGCCCTCTCGACCGACTTCTCGGGCGCTGTTTCGACTTGTCGCGCTCACGAATCGCCGCGAGATCCTCCTTGCCGCACATCGTAGATTCTCGCGGCCGGGCTCGCGGTCGCGAGCTCGGTCCGCGAGATCCTCTTTCTTTGGCCCGCCACCGCTCGCCTCCTCGTGATTTTGATAGCTCGCCCACCTCAATTGAATGGCATTAAAGTGATTTTTAGGGTTTACCTCAGACACTCGGAAATTGGCCCGACTTGTGCCGCCCATTCACGTGCGGCTATCTCGACTTATTTGATTTTCCATTATCTTCATATGCTTCCCATTGCCGCCACCGTGGACTCCAAATGATTCATCTTCCGCCCGCTATACTTATAAATGAATTTCACAGACGCCATTTGTTGTATCGATCTTCCACGCCGGCTTCTTCGCCTCGAATTACTCCATTCGAATCGAGAAACCCGCGAGGTCGTTGAAAATTATTGGGGTCATGACGAGAAATTTGGGTGATTTCGTTGTTTGATTGTACGCGGATTCCCCAGACGGTTCCTCCGATTGATGTAATTCACGCCCTCACCTCATTTATATCTCGACTCGCAAAGATTTATCCGAGCCACCCTTTCCTTTCCTTTCTTTCTCAAACCGGCTTCTCAACAGGTGAATCGCCCATAATATTATCGTATCAATCGCTTTCAACAAGAGTGCCTTCACCACCGTGTCCTCTCCATCGCCATCGATAACCGCTGGCCGCCATCTCTTCTATGATGCGGCCGGCCTCGCCTACACGCCTGCTCAATAGGCAGCCCCACCGATGCATCAACAATACCCTGTGCGAGGTGTCACCGCTATAAAACCGTAACTGCCGCCCTCGAAAATCCATGTTGTGGGCACCTTCTCAATAGGCCCTCGAATCTTTCCCACGACTCAATAAAGATTCATCTCCTAACCGGGAGAAGTGGGAAATCTCGCTATGATCTTCGTGCTTTAGCCGTGGAAAGTACTTTGAGAGAAATTTTTCACACGTAGTCGCCCAACCGCTGATACCAAGGCGATCTAAGGTCTCAACCGCCTTTTGCTTGATTATGCAAAGAAAATCCGAACATGCGATCCGGATTGTGTCTTGTGGCACCCCATTCTGCTTGATGGTGTCACAAATGTCGAGATATGTCTCGAGACGGGCATTCGATCCTCCGTGACTCCTCCTCCGAACTGCTCCTCGAACCATGCCGATTAGGGCGGCTTCACCAAAGTTATTAGCGCTACTGGGCCCCATCCGCCTCCTTGAAATTGCTCAAGAGGAGGTCTCGTACATATAGTTCAGCGGTCTTGCCTCCCGAGCAGGACAACGAGTCCCATGGTCGCCAATCACGCCGATTGTGAAAATCGCTAGCAGCGCAGCAGCTACTTCGGAGGAACGCCCCGTTGTTCTCGATTGTTCGATTTGTCGCCATTGCTTTCTTCTTCTTTCCCGCCTCCTTCTCCTTTGTGAATTTTCGATTTCGATCAAAGTAGTTCGTGAGGTCCCCGACCTTGTGAACATAAACCACCGGAGAAAAGAAGGAAATCGATTGGCAAGAAATAAAAATAAAAAATAAAAATACAACTTGAATTAATAATTCCAAATTGTCAAGTTATTCCTATATGATCTTAATAACCCGCAACGGCGCTAAAATTTGATCGCCACTTTTCTAACACGAAAACGCCGCAAGTATAAGGTAAGGTAGAGTATCGTATCCACGTGGATTGTAATGCGAAAACACGTAAGCTAACTCAACAATAATTCATCATTATCCAAGCAATGTAATTGGTTTGGTAAGATTTTAGGCTTCGAATTTAATCCAAAGCGTATGTAACCATGCGTAAAATAAAATAAAGCAATAAAATCACGGATGATAAAACAGATAAGAAAGACTAACCCTAGGGATGCATTAATCCTACCCACAATGTATATTCATCCTGCTTCCTATTAGCCAATTTTAATCCGCATAAGATGGAAGATCACATATATAACCAACAACTTCAGCATTTACAATTGCGGTCAGAGATTACTAGTTTTCCTATTATCATACGCCTCTAGGTGAAAACAAGCAACCCAAACAGATCACAAAGAATAAGCTTCCTACGGATGTTCCTATCTCACCACGACTCAAGGTTTATCCGTATCATGCATTCAAGATCGATTGACAATTAATACAGTTACGTAATTAACTGGCAACTAGATATGCATCAAGATTGATCAGAAATTAACACATATAAATAAGCACCAAGAATCATGAATCAATGCCTGGAAGGTAAATAGCGATAACAGGAATCACAACATATAGGATCGGATCATGCAAACCCTAGATTAGAAATGTAAATCTAGCCGCATATAATAAACTAATAAAATACGATTTAACCATAAAATAGAAATTATATAAATGAAACCCGATTGAAGCTGCCTCGATGAACAATCGTTGGGCTTGAATCCCAACCTCAGCGAAAAACGGAAATTTGCAAAAATTGTCCGGACGAAAACGTTCCGGATCGTAGACAATACGTAAAACTAACGAAGAACAATGCTCAACTAAACTCTAGAATGAAATTAAATGGAAACCCAATGCTAAAACAGAAAACTGATGAAAATCAAGAAAAGAGGTCCGAATCGTGTGTGCTAAGTTGAGGCGAGGGTGTTGCCATATATAGGCACACCCCAAAACCCTAATTTTATCCTCTTCCGCTACGCTCGCGACCGCCTCGCGATCGCTAGGTCGACCATGAGGTATGTGTCGCGCGCTTCTTCGATCGCGGTCGCCCTTGCGCGCAGAGGGGTTGCTCGCGGCTCGCTAGCGGTCGCCAGCCATGGCCGCGAGAAATAGCACAATGACTTCTGCTACTGGGCTTGCTCACGGCACGAGGTCGCGGTCGCGTCTCGCTGCTCTCGCGCTGCTTTCCTAGCGGCCAACCTAGCGACCGCTAGTCGGTCGCTAAACCGGGCGATGTGGTTTTGGCTCATGCTTCGCTCCTTGCTTCGATTTTCAACATATAGACCTACACAACACCAAAAGAACACCCAAGAGCAATATCTTCTAGAAATAGATAAAACATTAAGATCCGATACATAAACGCACATTAAATGATCTAAACTCATCTTTAAATATCAACAATAAACGTAAAATGCTTTGCTTATCCCATTTGATTCACAACAATGGTATCGAGGCGAGGTTCGTCTCGTTGTCGCAACGCTGCTAATCGCCGATCGGATCGTCATGAGATATAACGGTGCCTCGATCTTAGGCACCGCTCGTAAATTGGCTTAACATCTCCGCAATATAAATTCCTAGAGACTGCCGAGTGGCGCAGCATAGGTTGTATTTAAATTCGTAGAAAACTGTCGATTGACGCAGTATAGGCTTTGGCATTTGTTGATGTTTACCAACTTGCGTTTTGCTACGTGATTTGTGTGGTGTTTCAATCCTTTTCTTGCCGTGTTCTTTGTGTTAGTTTTATTTCACGCCTTATTCATTTGTTGAATCTTTGCTTTGTGCAATGGCTACTAACGCATACGGCATGTATCATTTTAATGGAAAATTGGATTTTAGTATATGGAAACAGAAAATAAAGTGTGTATTAGTTCAACAGAAATTATTTTGTGTTGTCACTCAAAATTATGAAGAAAATGATAAACATGATGAAATGAATGAACTTGCATGCTCCACCATTATCCTTAATTTGTCTGACAACGTGTTAAGAAAAGTTGGTATGTTGGATTCTGCTAAGGAATTGTGGGAAAAACTTGAAGAACTATATACTGAAACGTCACTTCCTTCAAAATGTTTTTGCTTGAAAGTTTCTTTCGGTTTAAACTTGATTTGTCTAAATAGATAGATGAGAACCTTGATGCGTTTACTAAGTTAATACAAGATATTAAATTGATTGGTGATAAACACATTGATGATTATGCTCCTATTATGTTTATAAATGATATACCTGATTCTTACAGTGACGTGAAATCTGCCATTAAGTATGGAAGAGATAATGTGAGTCTTGATACTGTTGTGAATGGGTTAAAAAGCAAAGAATTAGATTTAAGACACAATAAGGGTGGAAAATCGTCTGGTGAGGTTATGCATGTGAGAGGACGAACTCAACATAAGTTTAATAATTACAAGCATGCTAGTAATGATGAATCAAGGGGAAAGAAGACGTTTCGTGGTAAGAGTAGGTCTAAGTCTAGGACTAAGGGAAGAAAGTGTTTTAATTGTGGTGAAGTTGGTCACTATATCAAAAATTGTCCACACCCTAAGAAGAAAGAGCATGCTAATGCCCTAAGAAGAAAGGCATGCTAATGTTGTGACAAATGGTGAAATTATGGAAGATTTGTTTATGGTGTTTTCTGTGAATTCTATGCATTCTTCTATTCTATGTGAAAATGAATGGCTAGTTGATTCTGGTTGCACTTTCCATATGTCGCCGTTTAAGAACATGTTTTCAAACTATAAAGATGTCAGTGATGATTTTGTGTCATTAGCTGATGAGAAGAAATGTCATGTGCTTGGTATTGGTGATATTTGTCTTAAGTTTGATTCTGGTCATGTTTGTACCTTGAAGAATGTGCGTCATGTGCCTGCTCTTCGTTATAATTTATTATCTTGTGTTGCTTTGGAAGATGATGGGTTAGAAGGTAGATGGGGAAGGAGGCAAATGAAAATATTGAAAGGCTCTCTTGTTGTGTTTAAGGCTGAAAAACGCCATAACTTGTATATTTTTCTTGCTAATGCTGTCATTGATGATGCAATCTCTGTGAATGATACCCAAGAAGATAAGACTGTGCTTTGGCATAAACGTTTAGGGCATATGAGCAATAGAGGTCTAGAAATCTTGCATAAGAATGGTGCCTTTGGTGATGATAAGTTGTCGAGTATGCATTTCTATAAGTCGTGGGTGTTAGGCAAACAATATAGAGTCTCTTTTCTTATGTTTTCTTTGAAGAATAAGACTATGTGTTCTGATGTTCTTGAGTACTTGCATGCTGATGTGTGGGGTCCTGTTAGTGTGCCCACTCATGGTGGGAATATGTATTTCCTGTCTGTGATTGATGATTACTCGAGAAAAGTTTGGATTTTTTTTGCTTAAGAATAAGTCTGATGTGTTTGATAAGTTTAAAACTTGGAAAATTCAAATTGAAAACCAAACTGAAAAGAAGATTAAGGTTTTGAGAACTGATAATAGCCTTGAGTTTTGTAATGCTCTGCTTGATTATTTGTGCTCTTTATCTGGTATTAAGAGACATAGAACTGTGCCTTACACGCCAAAACAGAATGGAATAGCTGAACGTATTAATAGGACTTTGTTAGAAAGGGTAAGAAGCATGTTGGCCTCTTCTGGGCTTTCTAAGAACTTTTGAGGGGAAGCTATACATACAACTGCTTATTTAATAAATAGGTCTCCCTCTATGTCTTTTAAGGGCGAGTGTCTTGAAAGTGTTTTCTGTGGTAAGCCTATTGATTTTTTAATCTCTGTGTGTTTGGTTGTGTTGCTTTTATGCATTAAAATGATGATAAATTGGAACCTAGATCTAAAAAATATGTTTTTTTAGGATACCCTGAAGGTGTTAAAGGGTATAGGGTATGGGATAGAAATGAGCCTGACTTTAAAACTATAGTTAGTAGGGATGTGATCTTTAATGAATCTGATTTTCCTTGCTTGTCTGTGATTCATCTCGACATGACTTAAAATGAGGTGGAGCAATTCTCTCATTTGATTTATTTTGATGATTCCAATGATTTGAGTACCGAATGTGATAATGAGCATGTTGTTGATAAAAATGTGTCTGTTATTGATGAAAATTTGCATGAAAATCCTGTTGATAATGCCCTTGATGATGATATGCATGAAAATGATACGCATGATGATACTATTGAAAATGATGATAAGCATGATTATCAACTTGCTAGGGATAGAGGTAGGAGTACACCTAAAATGCCTACTAAATATAATGATTTTGAGTTGTGTTTGCTTGCCTTCAATGTGTTTGAGTCCCTAGAGAGTAATCCTCCTAATACATATCAAGAAGGATTATAATCCGCGAATGCTAATAAGTGGTTGGAAGCTATGCAAAAGGAGATGAACTCCCTTCAATCCAATGTGACATGGATTCGTGTGCCTGAACCTAAAGATTGCTCGATTATTGATTGCAAATGGCTTTTTAAATTGAAAGAAGAACTTGATTCTATTCGTTATAAGGCTAGGTTAGTGGCTAAGGGATTTACTCAAAAAGATGGAATAGACTACAATGAAATTTTTGCTCCCACTGTGAAGTTTACCACTATAAGAATGATGCTTGCTTTAGTTGCTCACTTTAATTGAGAATTAAAACAAATGGATGTGACTACTGCTTTCCTGCATGGTGATTTAGATAAACCTATTTACATGAGACAGCCCGAGGGCTTTGTTGATCCTAAGAAACCTAATCATGTGTGTCTCCTTAAGAAGGATTTGTATGGTTTGAAACAATCACCTAGGCAATGGAACATAAAATTTGATCAATGCATGAAATCTTTAAAGTTTACTAGAAGTGAATTTGATCATTGTCTCTACTTTAAAGATTGTGATTCTGTGCCTATGTTCTTGCTCTTATATGTGATGATATGTTGTTAGTTAGTCCGTATGTTAAGACTATCAAGCATGTGCAAAAGTGTCTAAGTGATAACTTTGAGATGAAAGACTTAGGAGATGTAAAGAAAATTTTAGGCATGGATATTGTTAAAGATAGGAGTAAAGGTACTCTAGTGCTTAATCAAATTTCATATGCTGAAAAGATTTTGAGTAAATTCTCTATGTCGAATGCTAAGTGTTCTAATGTGCCTCTTGTTTCTCATTTTGTGCTAAGTAAGGATCAGTCCCCCAAGACTGCTTCTGAAATGAATGTCATGAAGAAAATGTCTTATTCCAATGCTATAGGATCTGTCATGTATCTTATGATTAGTACTAGGCCTGACATTGCTTATACTGTGAGTTGTCTAAGTCGCTACATGTCTAATCTCGGTATGCCGCATTGGGAAGCGTTGAAATGGTTGCTTAGGTACTTGAAATCTTCTATGAATCTTGGTTTGACTTTCTAAGTGTCTTGATGGAGTTAAGCTTGTTGGTTATGTGGACTCTAATTATGCTAATGATAGAGGCAATAGGAAATCCACCATCTCTTATGTGTTTACTTTGTGTGGATCATGCATAAGTTGAAAATCTCAATTACAACCTATTATTGCTTTATCTAGTACTGAAGCTGAGCATGTTGCTGCTATTGAAGCATTAAAAGAAGCTATCTGGTTAAAAGGTTTATTATCTAAAATTAGTTTTCTTGATAAAGATGTTGTGCTTTTCTTTTTCTGATAGTCAATCTGTTATTCAATTATGCAAGAACACTGTGTTTCATGATAGAACTAAGCATATTGAT
Source organism: Salvia rosmarinus (assembly GCA_036937905.1). Taxonomy (NCBI): domain Eukaryota; kingdom Viridiplantae; phylum Streptophyta; class Magnoliopsida; order Lamiales; family Lamiaceae; genus Salvia; species Salvia rosmarinus. The sequence continues at coordinate 82,934,219 of CM072815.1, read as the reverse complement.
GTAAGGTTTCATTTTATACGTGATATTGTTGATAAAGGCATAATTAAATTTGAGAAAGTGCACACTGATTTTAATCCTGCTGATATGGGTACTAAGTGTATGCAAGTTGAGAAGCTTTGGTCATGTCAAATGATCTTGAACTTTGACTTTGGTTAGTTTACCCTTGGATCTCTGTGATCCGTATAAACTATGTTTGTACAAAAAGTCCCCTGTTTAGCCTTTGTGGTTTTACGTGGGGCAATCTGTCCCTTGTTCTATCTACGTGATTTTACAGGGGTTCGGCGATCATGATTGTGCGGTTTGTTCTCCGATGCACACATCAACACGGTTGGACCAAAGGTGGAGATTGTTGTTAAAGTTGGCCCAAATCTGCAGCCCTAATAGCCCAAGCCCATTTACTCTCAATTTGTTTACTTAAACCTATTTCTACACCTCTCTATTGGAATACAATAAACATACGCCTCCTTCTCATTCTTGGCGTGTTTAATTCAATAAATACACGCCCCCTATTTCCATTGGCTTTGTAGAGCAGCAAACACAAACACGTCTCTCCTCATTCCCATTCGAAAGACAGCCTAGGAGAGAGAGAAAAAGTGAAAGTTGCGCCGAGGAAGAAGGAAGCTGCTGCAGTTCCTGGAAGCTGCCTTTGATTGCAGAGCCAACGAGATAGTCACTCCCTTTGGTGGAGCTGTGTTTGTGTGTGTGCGTCAAAGGAGGACCGCACCTGAGCCGAATCCTATCTCTATTTTTTCCTTTCTTGTTTCTTTGTTGTGTGTAGGTCAAGAAAGTTATCGGAACGAGCGTTGAGTTCTGCGTGGTTGCTGCCGGGGTCGACGGAGGTCTTTGTCCCGGGCGCGTGACACCAAGAGGCTGTTTGGATTCACAACAAGTTCAATTTGAGGGATTGACCCAATTGATATCTCTATTAAAGAGAGAGAGAGAGAGAGAGAGAGAGAGAGAGAGAGAGAGGTGCATGGATGGTATGTAAGTACCAGAAGATTCCATCTGGAGAGACATACCCAACACAGTAATAGTTATTATATATTTAAAGTAAGACACTCCCACCACTACAACAAAATGTTCCAAAAGTGACATGATTTTTGAAGAATTGTGACACCTATGGATGTCACTAAATAAATTTGTGACATCTTGTGGATGGGTAACTATTATGCATGTCACAAAAAAAAAGTATGTCACAAAATTTAGTGAAATTTATAAATGTAGCTATTTTTGTTACATATAAACGTGTAACTATTTTTTGTGACATGTGAAAGTGTAACTATTTTTTGTAGTTCCTAGTTTCTCATATTTGAACTTTTTCTCTCTCTTTTTTCTTTACCTTTCAATATTTTTTGTTTGGCTTTGATGTCTGTGATATTTACCAAATTAATTGTTTATTATATTAGAATAAATTATCTCTCATTATTTTGAAAATGTTAAGTTTAAAAAGGTCTCAATTTGGAACACCAAAATCGGACAACTAATTGAATATATATATATATATATATATATATATATATATAAAATTTGAAACTCTTGAGTTATACTAAAATTTAGTTATATTCCTATATGTAACAAAAAAATTATTGTGACATGTTTAAATATAGTAAGGTTTAATTACATGTATAGATGTGATAAATTTTACTATATTTTCAAGTGTAACAAAATTTTCATACATTTTATATATAACAAAAATATATTGATGTGTGTATTGGTGTAATTAAATTTTCTTAGCGATCTAAAGATGTCATAAATTTTAGTAACACTTCTCTGGTGTCACTAAAAATATGTAACTACACTTTTTTTTGTAGTGCACTTGATTATCCTATAATGTCCCACTTCCTCGTTTTAATTATATATATATATATATATATATATATATATATATATATATATATTTAAGCTTTTCATTAATTCTTTTCTTGATTAGTTTTAGTTTAAAACTTTTAAGTTTTTGATTGTTACTTTTTGTCAACACTGATCATATATACAAGTCGATTTTCACTATTTTGTATTACAATTTTCTTAGAGTTTCAACTACTAATCAACAAATGTTAATTAATTATAAAGCACCAAAAGTACGAATAAATCTATCACTTCACAACTTTATAATCGTGGATCATGGTCGCATAACATACAAATAATCAAGAAAAAACAGTAATTTAAAATCGATCGGTGGGTAAATCTCGAAATCCACGACAACAACAACTAACTAATCCACCAATCCTAAACGGAAAAATAAATAATCACGATGAATTACGATATTTAGTTAGCGACTTGAAGGTGACGGAAGAACCCAAGAGAATCTTCCCAGATTCCACCTCAAACGTATCATACCTCAAAAAAAACTCGACCAACATCAACCTGCACAGCATCACCACCAAATCCTTACCTGGGCACTGCTTATTCTCCACCGTCGGATCATCCGTCTCCCGCCCATTCGACCAATACACATACTTCAACAGCTTCTCCCCTTCTCCGACAAACCTATCCGCCACGTATTCATCGGGATCCTCGAAGATCCTCGGATCTCTCGTCGCCATCGCCTGATACCCGAACAGCATCTCCCCTTTTTCTATCAAGAAAGAATTCTTATGGTTTTCAATTTTTAAATCTTGCTTAGCTCTCCCGTATTGATATGGCACGGACGGCTCCATTCGTAGAACCTCGTACACGGCCGATTTCGTCAGCGTCATCTCATTTAGTGCGGCGGGAGTCACCCCTTTTTCCTTAACAGTATTCCTGATCTCCGCCGCTAGACGGCGGTGAAGGTCGCCGCCGCCGCCGCCAACCCATTTTAACAGAGCGGGGAACACGTTTTTCATGCCGCCATACGCGTTGAATCCGGCGAGGAACACGAGATTATGACACGCTTCGTCACGTTTTAATCCGAGTATTTCCGCTTCTTCTAGAAGCTTCCCAGCGTGCTTCTCGAAAGCGGAGTGAATTTTCTTGTAGTAAGATCTGACGAGGAAGAAAGGGATCGGGAAATTGTGGAGGAAAAAATCTTCTACAAAGCCCGGGACGAATTTTATCCCTAGAGTCATCAATGGAGATAGCTGGCCGAAGAGCCACAAGTCCATCGATCTCGGGCCGTCAGACCCGAGTTCAGTTTCCGACGGGCTCACGCCGCAAAACAACCGGAAAACGAACTCGAACGCCATGACGTCGTTCAGATCGTTGAAGTAAGAGCTGCCTTTGGCAGCGAGCTCGTCTTCGAGGCCCGTGAAGAGCCCGGTCATCGCCTGCCGGAATAATGGGATGAACTGATCGTGCTTCTTCGCGAGTACAGAGAGGTAGAAGCCTTTGAGGATTGCGTGGTTGGGCTCGGAGGGTCGAGATAGGCGCAGGCGCGATAGCCGCCGGTGTAGGCGGTGGAGGGCACGAACGTGCCATCGAGGACGTCTCTCTCTCGACTTTGGAGTTGTCGAAGAGGGTTTGGAAGCTGACGGCGTCGAGGAGGCAGACGACGCGGGGTCTCGGGCCATGAACGGGCCCGGCGGCATGTTGCATCGGAAGACCGTGGATTGGTACTTCTCCATGCGGGTTGTGAAGTATTTGAGTTCGCCTTGGCTGTAGAAGTAGCTTAAGCGATCCGCTATCGGCCCGAAAAAGGGGATCCCGTGCTCGCCGGGGATTTCTCGGGCCGGAAGCTCGTCGGCCTTTAGAGAAGACATTGTCGGTGGATTAGGGATTTGTGTGGTTGAGAGAGGATTGGTTAATATAAGAAATGAAAGCTATAATTGAAGATATATATATCTGAGCGTTTGTCAGTCATATAAGTTGGCGGGGATGGGCGGTGGGCCCTATTGGGATTTAAAAACAAATTAAGGGTATTTACACTCAATAGTTTTGATAATTAATTGAAAGATAAAAATTTATCATACAAAGGTCCCCGTTGATGCTAATGATTTGATTTGATTTGACAACCATATTTTTTTATTACTCATAACATCGAAATTACTGTTTGGTTCCCAGTTAAATTAATGTTATTGTTGGGTGTATGCTTCAGTTTACTGAGATTGTATTTAGTTAGTCGGTGTCGATCTCAATCAATATTAAGACATACTGGGGGAAGCGAATAATTGTGAATATTTAATCATTAGGGCATATTGATATGTGAATGTAAATAGTTATAACTTTCAGGTAATTTTATTAAGTTAGTTATATGTATCTTGTTTATTATTTAATTTTATTTGATTTTCTTTTATACAACATTTTTACATCAAAATGCCTAATATCTCGAACTTATTTCTCACTACTCATTCCCAATTTTTTGGAAAATAATAATAAATGAGAATAATACTCATCATTTTAGTAGAAAAACATGTTAAAATAATAAAACATCAATTATATATGTATAACTACATTCCTCGTATAACGTGTGTTGTCATTGAACAATTTAATGTGTAAGCTATAGCACATAACGGAGTGAAGCTTCACAATTTTGATATTATATATTTAAAATTGTTGAGGATAATTTTCTAAAATAGAAGTATGTATATAGGAGCGAAAATTGTTAGTTACATAAAGCTTCTTTGTATCAATTCTTTTCACTTTTACATGATAACGATTTTAAGAAAAGCGTTGTAGTCGAGGTCATAGGTTTAGAAAAGTCAAAATTAATTTTACCGTATATAGTTTTACATGGTACGGATTGAACGTTTTCACAAAATCTCAACTTATAACTATGAGTCTATGATTGATTTTGAATATCATTTTTAATATAATTAAATAAATATACGTATTTGAGGTATTTGTCCTAAATTAATTTTAATATCAAACCACTTTTACCGTATATAGTTTTACATGGTACGGATTGAACGTTTTCAAAAATCTCAACTTATAACTATAATTGATTTTGAATATCAATTTTTAATTTAATTAAATAAATATACGTATTTGGGGTAAATTTTTCCTAAATTAATTTTTAATATCAAACCACTTTTTAATCTGTTATAAATTATGGACATAATAGGTAAGTTTACTACTAAATGGAATAAAAAATGACTCTCCAGGTGTCAAGCAACAAAATAAAACTCTACACTAAATTATCATTGTAACTATTCTTGTATTTAGTACTCAAATTAATCGCTCCGTGCATACTCACTAAAATATACTCCACATGTTCCAAAACAAAAGAAATTATACTAAAAAGTGCCTCTAATTTCGTATTGCACACTACTTTACACACAAAACATAATTCTTCTTAATCTACGTGTCAAAAGCAAAGAGTCAATAATAGTGGGATATATGTAGTAAAAGCTAAATAGAAAGTGAGAAACACTCATATTTCCATGTTTATAAGGTCCATATAATGTCATTTGTATGGGATTTGTGTGTTTGTTAAATAATTTGAGCTTATTTGAGTTTATTGTGTATAACTTATTACTTGTTTGTATTTTGAGTGAATTTGAAGAAAACGAAGATAAATTTAAGGAGAATGAGCATGATAGGAATGAAATTCATCTTGATACGAGTTCATGGGAGCAAACATATCGAAATTGGACTCGAGTGAAGGAGAAGGGCAGAACAAAATCAACGTGGAAGCTTGGCGAACCCGAGGTCACGGGCATGCAAAATTGTCTAGAACGCGGACGCGTTCCCGTGACCGCGTGTGACGTTGATTCTCCCACTTGTAAAATGCAGAATTTTAAGTTTTAAACCTATTTTGAGTTCATTTAAAAGATTCAATGTTATATTTTACTACTACATATAGAAATACCCTAGAAAAGCTATGCAAAAGAGAATTACATAACATATTTTACAACTTTGATATTTTTGTGGAGTTTTTGGAGACAAGAAGAGAGGAGAAGATCAAAGGCTTGAAGATAGCGAGATTCTTACGATTCTCTCTACAGTTTTTATTGTTTATGATTTTATTTTCCTTTGATTTTAGTTTTCTAGCTAACATGTCTATGCTAGTTTTCTATTATTCTAGGGTTATGGAGTAAACATATGTGATTGTTGAGTGCAGTTTGAATTAATTAATCTAGTTCTTTTCTTTATTTTTATGTTCTTAGATTTATTGTTAGCTTAATTGCTTGATCACAATTTGCATGATTTCTTGTATTATTTTGATATCGGGAGATGATAACTAATATTTGATTGAGAACATAAAACATAGTTTCCAATATTAGCCAAGTGGTCTTGAGATCTGTGTGAGGATTTATAATCTTATCTTTATGTTTGGAGTTGCATGTTTAAGTAACGATCTGGACACAATAGTCTTGCATGTAATCTACTGTTTATTCTCTACGAGAGTATGTTTAAACTATTTTTTTGATTGTCTTAGAAAGATTTGAATTTGTAATTGGTTGATTGATTTGGACTGGTTTGAATATCTAAATATGTTGAAATCAAAGCTCTAGGATATTCTTTTATATATTTTAATCTTCAATTTTTTCTACTTAATTATTTTATCACAACTCTTAACTCTTAAACATAGATAGATGATTAAAACTAGTGATAATAGTCAGTCATAGTATTACAATCTCTGTGGAATACGACCTTGCTTGTTAGTATACACAATTTTATCCATTGCGGTGTCAAAATAATTAGCAAACAAAAAAAGAAAAAAATGAAGCGGTCTCTTGTGCGGATATCCGCATGTATGGACATTGATAATTTTTTTTAATGTAAATGATATTTTTGTTCAATGTAAATAATATTTTATAAATATAAAATAAGAACAAATATTTTTTTTTCAATATATATAATATTTTTTCTTAAAAATAAATAATACTTTTATCGGTCAATATCTTACCAATAGATATATCGGAGTTTTTTTTTTGAAAAACAATATGTTGAAGCAACGTGATGGCTTGCACAGCATCGTGGTGTTATTATTAAGCATATGCAATCACTGTTAATCTGTCATACATGTATACAATATTAATTACATGCTCATAATATTTTTAATGACAGCTTACGTAATAGTGTTACATTTTTCAATAAACATATAAAATACATAAATAGGAGGTAGCTTTTAATAATTTGGGAGTTGTTCTTTTCCTAAAGCAGACTCTGTATAAATTAACATAGTTATTTATATTTTATGTTTCTTAGTTATAGGAAATACCGTCTTTACAAGAAAAATAAATGAAAGGTAATAAGGTAACAATTTTAGACATGAAACTTAAAATATCGTGAGTTTTCGCACGTGCATGTTTATTCACTATATATATAGAGATGACTGTAAGAATTTACAATATAGAGGATTACTGTAAAGAATGTCGGGAGCCGTGATAATTAGGTAGCTTAATTTCGTTTTATCGTTATGAACATTTATATAGTGCCGATTTATAATATAATAGGAATTTTCTTAAGAATTGATTCGAAATATAATATTTCAAATTCAAAGATATAATCTGAGAGCATTGAATTCATCTTTATCCTCGTTTGTACTTTTATATAATAGTTCCGTCAATGATGACAACTTTGCCATCGAATTTGCTTTAATTATTTTGTTACACCAATTATTTAAAGTTTAGGTGGATAGAACAGACCAGCCTCTCTGTTCACATAATTCTGCAATTAGTTGTGTTAATTTATCATGTATGGATTATTATATATAAACTCGAAAGTTGAAACAGGAGGCATCACCTCAATTAATGCAATAATCGAGCAAAGCAAAGACATTTATTTGACGACTCTTTTCCTTATTATTTTATTTTCTTGTTCCAAATCTGCAATAAATAATTGACTTAAGTTCGTGGGCTTAAAATAAAAATATGCAATATAGAGAATTAAAATGTAAATAAGATAACATTAATCCTTTATTTTATTAATCACAAGCCATGTAGTTAATCAGTGGCGTACGATCTCTTTGTGAAAATCTGAGATCAGTCTTAGATTATGGTATGAATTTTAGTTACTCGATCCTTAATCGTCATTCATTTATGCGTGCACTCTGGGTTCCTAATACCACGCTGTTGATTATATTAATAAATAATATTTAGAGTCTTCTGCAACTAGTTATAATTAAGAAATTAAAAAATATTAGGACATATATATAATGCCTCGTGAAACCATGTTTCGATTAATTTATGAGATAAGGTATGTATAGTCGTAAATGATATCATCGCATAACTTTACTTCGTCACCTATTCTAATAAAGTAAAATATGGTTGACATTAACGGCATAATATTTACATAATATAGGGTAGCTGAATCACGTACATTGTTTGGTCTCGTTATTAATAATGGTTGATATATCGTACAAAATAAAGTATATAATTTAAGTTTTTTGAACATTTGGGTTATCGTACTTTTTATTTCTCCATATAATTTAATTAGATGGGTTGTTATTGTAAAATTTGAGTCCCTATACTTTAATCGATGTTAAGAATTGTGTTATATTACTTGAGTCTGTAGAATTTAACTCCGAGTGCTGCCAAGCATAAACCTAATTTTGATGTAACCAAACCAAAGTTGGGAGCGGATGCAATTCACACAATAGAGTGAAAACTTAAAGGATCGAATTCAATTTTAAAATTAAGTAAAAGGACTTGATGTTTATAAGTAAAAGTATAAATCCCAGATTAAAAAAAATCTAAGATTACAATTATTTAGTATATGGTTAGTTGTCTTAAAACTAAAAAAGAAAAATATAGAGCAACTGCAATACAAAATTAAATTTCAGCAATCAAACCATGAATCCAATTTTCAGTGAAACAGATACAACATGTCCGGCGAACTTGGCCTATACGGCGTTATTTTACATGTTGGATTCATTTGATTGGTATATTTTAACTGTAAAAAAAAGGTTGGTCATGTGAATTTATTAATAATTAATATAATCAAAATTCATAACTAGTATGCATACTTGGTCAATTATTCTGAAAGCTCCGTAAATACTATTAAAAATTCTCCATCGTTGCGTAAGATCATACATTAAGGCAATATTTTATTTAACTAAGAGTATACTATGGCATTCTAATAATTTTCTTGTATTTTAAAATTCATTACTAATTGAGGTGCTTAAACTACTCTGCTAATTCTAAATATAGTTATTTTTTCTTAATATTATCTTCAACTTTATAAAACTACAACACTTCAATGGAACATTAATGTTCCCACCAATTTAATCGAAAATCGATTGTAACAAATTACCTCTGCAACAAGATACGATTGATATCACGCGACTCGAAAACCAACTTTTTGTTAAAAATTTTCCCTTTATGAGTTTGTAAATAAAAAAACTAAAAAACCCCAAGAGAGAGAAATGCGAACCCAAAGATATTTTATTATTTTTAATAATTACCATTATAAAAGCTCTTGTTTATCATAACGGCTGGAAGAACATCTTTTAATTGACTATAAATTTTGTCAAAGTTTGAGCCTTTCAAAGTAAAGGTCAGTTGCCTGAGTCCTAATTAAAATAAAATATCAAATAGGGTCAAAGAAATTTGGTTGAACTCGAGCACAAAAATCTCTTCACACATGTTCATTACCTCTGTTTAGAAATTAAAGTGTTCTACCTTTATCATGTATTTTATTAGAGTGATGCTATTCGGTAGTATTGTGGCCATTCCACAATCAACTTTATTAAATGAAAAACTCATTTATTTAATTTTGATCTATTAAAAAATTAGTTTTATATTAAAACTATCTTATGGAATTACAATTTTGCACCTATCGAATGAAAATTTTAAACTTAAATTTAAATTTAATAATTTAATATTTTTCAGAATATGTGGAAAAAGGGTGTGTGGCCAGCCACAATGTGGCCACAAAGATTTACTGATTTTATTATCTTGTATGGGCTGGACTATTTCTATTTCCCACACCTCTTTATCAAGAAAGGCTCCTACCTACATGGTAGGACTCGAATGTTATTACATAATTACGTTTGATGGAAATCAACTTAAATTAGAAAATATCATGTGTTATCCTAATATTTAAATTTATTTCAAATTTTATAACATCTAGAACATAACATTTTTGGTTCCTAACATTAAAATATTGTCATAAAAATAAATTAGTGCACATTTGTGTGGTCTCGAAACTCGACGTGTCGCACCAATGGGCGAACGAGATCTCAGATCTGAGACGTAATTGGGAAAGAATTAATTATAATAACACATCGATTTACTGAGACCAAAACTTTGTAGTTTGGAACATTTTTGTAATAGTATCCAAACATTAAATACCAAAATATTATGTGTAAATAGTGGACATCTTTAAAGTAAGTTTAATGGGAAATGTAGATTGGAAAATGACTCGTTGGAAGCAGGAACTGACATGATTCAAAAAAAGAAGTATTTCCAGCCACAGAAAAACCCAACAAACACGTGAAACTGATTGCATATTCTGAATATGAAAAGTGAGATAACTTTGTCGAGATTCTCGAGTTCATCCCATATATGAAAAAGGCACATTAACGATATATATATTATTTATGTATGGTTTCCACCAAACACAATGCAGAAGCCTCGTTTTCATCGTTTAATTTGACTAGCTAGCTGGAAGAAGCTCATCTCTAAAGAAACAACTACTTTTGATTTTTTTAATTTCTTGAGGATGAAGGTAAGATTACCGTTAAATATGAGCAAATAATCTCTACTTAAAGCATTTTCGTTGCTCTATTTGTTACTGATATACACAAATACATAATAGATTTGTGTTTAGATTTGTGTGTGTATTGGCCTAGTGGTTAGGGATGACAATGGGTCGGATCTGGACCGGATTTGGCTAGGTCCAGATCCAGATCCGGTTTTTTTTGCTTTGGTTCGGATCCAGTCCAGATCCATTGGGTCCAAAAAAATTAGATCTAGATCCAGATCCATAAGATCCACAGGGTCTAGACCCGGATCTATATATTTTCGCTTCTAAAATAAATTCTAAATCAACTATAATTCACAGTAACACCATAATAATCTAAATACACAATAATACTATAATAATTATTTAAAATTTATACAATTATCACTATATTAGAATCGTTAGTTACAAATTTACTATAAAGTAGGAAATAACAAACAATTCGATCGTCGGTGATGTGAATGACGCGACCATTGTGAATCTGATTGATACATAATTGGGAGTATTTGAAAAATTTGGAGCATATTTATTTTGGGAGAATTTGAAAAGAAAATTGAAGAGTTTTAAGTTGGGGTTAGGTATTTAATTATATATATATATATATATATATATATATATATATATATATATATATATATATACTAAATGGATCTGGGTCGGATCCGGATCGGATCCAGTCTCAAAAACTAAATCTCGGTCCAAATCCGAAATATGAGAATAAGATCCAGATCCATTGGGTTCAATTTTTTGAGGATCCAGATCCTGAAAAATGGATCTGGATCCACGGATCTGGACCGGGTCCAAGATCCATTGCCATCTCTACTAGTGATAGAGTGATTAATGCCCGATGTCAAAGGTCTCGAGTTTGAATCCATCGTGGCCCGGCCTTTAAATTTCTACATTAAATTGATCAAAAAAAAAAAATTTGTGTTTAGATTTATTGTGTTCATATATCATACTATAGTAGCAAATCTAACAATTTATACCGTTGTTAACTAACAACTTCATTATATGATTATGTGTGTATTAGATAATGATTTGTATTATTGGTGATGTGATTTTTTACTAAAAATAATTGTATATAAAAATATTAGAATTTTAAATTATTTTATTTAATTGCTTATCTTTATGAAATTCTTCTCTATATATAAAAGGGGAAATTAGTACCCTGAGTTTCATATTTTATAATATCGCTAATGTTTGTGTTGATAAATTTTCGTATTAATCTGCATCACATATATATTAAACATATATTGTTGGAGAACACATGGATCTGACAGACCACCAAATGGGTTTGTCAGGTTACACAATCTCTTCTCAAATCACATTTTATCTTCTATTTAATTAACTACGATCGTAAGATAGTTGTTTGTGCATTCAAAATTTTTGTGTGCAGTAAAATTCTTTAAATACACATCACAACAATCGTGTTATCGAGTAAGAGATAGAATAAGATTTTTAAATAGGAAATCTCGTCTGTATCGCATATATTCGGTCGAAATTTCAATGCTATTCTTGCATATGCTATTTTTATTTATGATAGTCTAAAAGTATATATATGAGTTGATTATAGAGGGAATTATTTCTTAGATAAGAACTAGGAATCAATAGTCATCGTTAGATTGAATAACATCGGACGACCTATAATTATTTAATGATAAAAATAATCAAATATCTAAATTTCCATTATTTGGATCTTTTACATTATATTCTTCGTTTTTCGTATAATCCATGACATGTAATCGTAGTTCTTGTGCATGCCATCATATTCTAATTAATTGTTATGTTAATATAATTCATGCTGTTGTGACATGTAATTGTAGCGGCTTGTGCATATGAAAACAATGATCGTAAATAAATATATAAAAAACCCTTAATTATATGGCTAAATGGTTACCCATAAAAATCTAAGGATAATAAACGATTTATAAGTAATCTTGACCTTTAGACTATAAAAAATGGATGGACTACATTAGTTCTTAATTATGTTGGAGTTCTCATTTGATGAAATCCCTATATATATATATATATGTATAGATGGATAGTTAACGTGATAATATGATAATAAAAATGATGAATTCATTGTGAAAATTGATGAATCTGTTGGGAAAGTTCTTGAATCCAAAAATTATATTTTCGCCCTCATGGGATTCGAACTCGGTGAAAAATTTTGATTTTGGAATTCACTAACTTTCTCAACGGATTCATCAACTTTCATAGCAAATTCATTGGTTCTTAATTTTTAGGATAAAATGGTTATATATATATATATATATATATATATATATATATATATATATATATATATATATATAAATTGGATTAAAACCATTAACGAGAGAAGGATTAAATATCGATTGCCTTAATTATGGTCGAGACCAAAGGCATTTAAGGCTAGAAGATTCCCTAATAGATCCAAACAAAGTCTAAAAGCCTTTGAAAATCAAGGTTCTTATTACAACGCGCATAAAAGGTGCGTCAAATGGTATCGAGCCAAGTTATATGTGCTAATTTATCTTTAAAATTAAAATCATTGAATTCTTTAAAAATAAATTGAAGAATTACCCAGTCAAATTGATTTTGTTAAAGAATTTGAAAACGATGAAGATGCGTATGATATTCAATACTATCAAGATGCAATCTTTCTTCAAAAAGAATCAAAGATGAAATTAAATATCCATATATTATATCCGGATATTTAAATTGTTAATCAATTGAAGATGACCTAAAGGTCTTTCTCCGTTCAAATCGCTTATAGCCATCTTAATAAAGATCTTCCACAAGTCTTTGGAAAAAGACTCGTGATTACTTTGAAGCAATTCTAATAAAGCTGGATCATTGAAATTCAACATAAGGATCGCGCAAATAAAGAATTTGCTTTTTCAAAACTTGTTATTAAGCGAATTTTGCTACCTTCAAACTGGGGAATGCCTTCTCATCAAACAAGGCAACTTGATAATTATCAAGCTAATCCCAACTATTATAATTATTTTGATTATATCAAATCTTTTATTAAAAGAAGTTTTTGGATCTGAGAATTCTCAAGCAAAATGTTCAAGTTCGACGGAACCATCTTCATCAGAGACCAAAATTATTGAAGATACTTTGATGGAAGATAATGATGATTTCCAAGAAGCTTAAGAACCATTTGATGCATTCGTACTTGCTCTACAAGGAGAACCATCCCCAAAGTAATCAATCTGACTAATGCAATGACGGATGAATTTGATGACGAATGCAATGACGTCCTCCCACCATGTGATTTGTGACCCAATGATTAACCTTTTTGACTTTTGGGAAAATACTCCCATTTGTGTGCCGTGTGCTTCAATTTGTGGAGTGTCCACTTTGTAAAATAGTGTGCTGAAAATAAGTGGAGTGAAGTGTCCCACTTTGTAAAAATTAGTGCTGTGTGTTTCCACTTCCTGTAGATGTTTGTGTAGCGTGTGTTTATTTTATTAGCCTTATGTCCTATTTTTTCATATTTCCAACAAATAGGTTTAGTTTCTTCGGTTTTAGAAGATGATTTTTTAACTCTTTTGGAGCACTTCTTTTAATTGCTTTCTTTTGTTTAGAATAATTTTCTGAATAAATTTTTTCTTTTTAAAATTTATGTTTTTCTTAATCCTATTAGGATCTTGTTCGGATTGAAGACCTATTTGTTCACAAAATTTCCAATTATATTTTATTTTCATTCTTTTGAAAATCTATTTGTCTTTTATTGATGATTTAAAAGAATCTTTATGCAATATTCTTCTTAATGAAGAAGAAGGCGAAGAAGATATCTTCATTACTATCCTTAAAATGAGAATGAATCTTGGATATTTCGAAGATGAATCGAACAATCGAATTACAAAATTGTGATTCGATTGTGATTGTGATGTTTGTCTCATAAAATTTATGGGATTAAATATTAATGTTATCACTAAAGAAGAAAATTTTATTCTTGATCTAATAGACCAAATAAAGATCCTATAGAAAAGAAAAGCTATAGAATATTATCTTTCTATCGCTCAAATTCTAAATCGAAAAGTCCGAAACTAGACTTACTAATAAGGTTAATGAACAAAAGGAATTATATTCCTATATCAAAATATTAGAAAAGGCTAATCAAAAGAAAGAGAGCTACGATTTACGAATTAAAAGGAGAAATTAATCGATAAAATCAAATAAAATTTCTTAATGAAAGAATTGATTTATTAAATACTAATTGGAGAAATGACTCCACTTCATCGATGAAGATGAAGAAAGTGAAAAATTACTCTTCTTGAAAAGATCGAGAAATAAATCAAATTAATTTTAAGAATCTAATTTAGATCAATAAAATTGATCAAATTCTTTCTCAAAATGGTATTCTAAAGTAACTCTTATTGTAAATAAAGAGTTTACTATTACCATTAATGCTCTCTTAGATCTGAGGCGAGATGTTAATTGTATTAGTGAAGGAATTATACCTTCAAAATACTATTCTAAAACTACTCGGTTTATAACAACGGCTAATAAGCAACCTTTAATTGTTAATTACAAATTATCGATGTTGCTATCGTAATTCAGAGTTTGTCTCAATACTACTTTTATTTTAATAAAAATATTTCTACACCGATAATACTTGGTACTCCTTTTTCCAAATGTTATTCCTATTAATAAAATTAATGAAAATGGATTATTTACTAAAGTTAAAGGAAAAAATCTGTTTTTCCCATTTTCCTCTATTCCTTTAACATAATCTATAAATGTTTTACAAGAAGTTGTTAAAAATAAAAATAATTTTATTAACTCATTAAAAGAAGAAATTAATTTTAAAACAATCAAAGAAAAATTAGTCTCAGAAAAAATTCAAAATAAAATAAAAGAAATCCTTCAAAAAATAAATACAGAAATTTGTGCTGATGTTTCAAACGCCTTTTGGAATAGAAAAAGACATGAAGTGTCTCTCCCATATATTGATAATTTCGATGAAAGAAAAGTTAATACTAAGGCAAGGCCAATTGCTATGGGAGAAAGATTATTAAAATTCGCAGAAGAAATTGATATTCTTCTTAAAATGGTTTAATAAGACCTAGTAATAGTCTTTAGAGTTGTCCTGCATTTTATGTTGAAAATGCCTCCAAAATAGAAAGAGGAGCTCTAGACTAGTTATAAATTATAAACCTCTTAATAAGGCTCTTAAATGGATAAAACATCCATTACCAAATAAAAGAGATTTATTAAATAGAATGTTTACTGAAATATATTTTCCTCTTTTGATTTAAAATCGATTCTATCAAATTCTTCTAAAAGAAGATAGATATAAAACCGCTTTTACCGTCCCTTTGGACATTTTGAATGGAATGTTATGCTATTTGGTTTAAAAAATGCTCCAATGAAATTTCAAAATATTATGAATGAAATTTATAATCCTCATATGGATTTTATTATTGTATATATTGATGATGTTTTAATATTTTCTAAAACCATCGAAGAACATTTTAAACATCTTAATATTTTTATACAAACTACAAAAAGAGCTGGTTTAGCTATAAATCCTAAAAAGGTAAAAATATTTCAAACAAAAATAAAATTCTTAGGACATTATATTGAAAATAAAATTATTATTCCTATTGAAAGAGTACTTTTATTTGGATAAATTCCCGGATAAAATTACTGATTTAAATCAATTACAAAGATTTCTTGGAAGTCTTAATTATATTGAAGATTTCTACCAAGATTTAGCAAAAGACTGTAAATTATTATTTCAAAGGTTAAAAAAGAATCATTTACCTTGGACTAATGATCATACTGAAGTGTAAAAGAATAAAACAAAGAATTAAAGAACTTCCTTGTTTATCAATAGTTAATCCTGAAGCATTCAAAATAGTTGAAACAGATGCATCCGAAATCGGATATGGAGGAATTCTTAAACAAAAGAATTGAAAAAATTCTAAAGAAGAACTTGTTAGATATACTTACGGTATTTGGAATAATGCTCAAATGAATTATTCTACAATAAAAAGAATTACTTTCAATAGTAAAATGTGTTACTAAATTTGAAAGTCATATTTTAAATAAAAATTCTTAATAAGAGTTGATTGTAAATCTGCAAAGATATATTAACAAAGATGTTAAAATATTGCTTGAAACAAATTTTGCTAGATGGCAAGCTATATTAGCATGTTTTGATTTTGATATTGAACATATTTCGGAAAAATAATTGTTTGCCGATTTTCTAACACGAAATTCTTGGGGACAAATCTTGGAATCAAATCGTGAGAAAACAAGCATTGGGTAAAAACTCAAGACTAATTTAGTCAAAATCCAAAACCTAAAAGGACTGAATTCTTTAAAAAAGAAATTGAAGAATTACCCAGTCAAATTGATTTTATTAAAGAATTTGAAAACGATGAAGATGCATATGATATTCAATACTATCAATATGCAATCTTTCTTCAAAAAGGATCAAAAGATGAAATTAAATATTCATATATTATATCTGGATATTTAAATTGTTGTTCAATTGAAGATGACCTAAAAGGTCTTTCTCCAGTCCAAATCGCTTATAGTCATCTTAATAAAGATCTTCCACAAGTCTTTGGAAAAAAGACTCGTGATTACTTTGAAGCAATTCTAATAGAAACTGGATCTGTTGAAATTCAACATATGGATCGCGCAAATAAAGAATTTGCTTTTTCAAAACTTGTTATTAAGCGAATTTTGCTACCTTCAAACTGGGGAATGCCTTCTCATCAAACAAGGCAACTTGATAATTATCAAGCTAATCCCAACTATTATAATTATTTTGATTATATCAAATCATGGGATAATATTTTCCTATATGAAAATAGTTCACGAAAACATTCGTAGTGGGTTAAGTTTAATCTCGATAACCCATTTCAAATAATACCAAATTGGTTTTTGACTTTCTTCTTTTCGTGGGGGGTAATGCCTATGATATTTCCTCGAAAAGTTAAAGATATATGGATAAAATTTCATAAAGTTAATAACCATCTTGAAAGTCTTCCTGCGATTCTACAATTTGCTAATCATTATACAATTCCATGGATTCTTCGATGGGATTATAGCACGCAAGAACAAGCACGTTCAAAAATGAGATAAAATTCACTCCTACAATTCTTGTTAGGAGAATTCTCCTAAAATGGTGGCCTAAAGAGAATTTCTTTGTGAAGGTAAAACCTTTGATAGAAGAGGAATTTTGACAATAAAATCTGCTAGTCCGAGATTATAAAAATCTTAATGCACAAACTCCATCACATGAGTCTTTATTAATTTGATTTCATTACAGAATAATTCCTTGATTATTTCACGAAATATCACCATAAGAAAGATTTTCCCAAATAATATTATTGTTAACAAATTTTGTTTTTAACCTATTTAAAACTCTTTCTGAAAATAATGTTGGTAAACAAACAATAAATTTTTCTTTCCAAAAGTTCATATTACAATCATTTCTAGTAAGAACTTTGGACATAAAAACGTCTTTATACCATCTAAAATCAGATAGTTTTTGACATCTTAAATTCATTAATTGTTTATGAGTTTTATCTATTTGAAGCTCATTAGCTCCTACAAAATTTGTAAGTATTGTATAAATAAGAGTATTAACCGCATCAGACTCTTCTCTTTGAGTGATAGGGTCAAATACACTTGAATTTAAAATTTTCCTTTTAGCTTCTTTTGAAATATAAAAATTCCACCATCCTTGTAGTTGGCCGGTAAACCCAGTAATAATAGCTTGAGCAATTTGCCTATCATTATTACCTTTTAATTTTGCACAAAGCATATATAAGCATTTGTTTTACAATAGTTTTTATCTCATATTGATTTTTCGTCTATGTTCCATTCGTGATAGATTCACCACCGAATTGAGCATAGTCTCCTTTTCTTCAATTTGAAGATCTATAGGAGTGGATTTTTGTAATAAGGTTTTACTATAGAGACATCGACAAGTTTATTAACTTGTAAATCGTCATCTGAAGAAGTTTCTTGATTTCTTTTATTATAACGAAACATTTTATAGGAACATTCTTCTTCCTTTTCTTTCCTTTAATATTAATTTTTGTAATCTGTTTATTAGACCTTCTAAGAACTCATTATCCTTTTTGAGTTTAATAAAAATTTCATTTTAAGATTATGAGGTGGTTTAATCATAATAGTATTGGAACATTTTCTTGATTTAGAAATTTTGGAGAAAGAATTTCTTCAATTCATTGGTTTGATTTCCAATAGTATGAAGAGCGAGATTTGTAAAATTATTTTGTTGTATTATATGATCAAAATCTCCTTTTCCAGTTTCGATTTTATAGGAGTTGCAAAATTTCTTTTCTCCTTTTGTATTTGTGTAGTAGAAAAGGGGATGAATCTCTGTAGATTCTTTTCTGTTTCATGTATTAATATTTTATATTTATTTTCTATAACATTTAAAAGTTTTCATCGAGAAATCTGAAATTCTTTATTTCTTGAAGGAAAATAAAGGTTTTGTAACGATGAAAAATCAAGTTTAGAATTATTTTTAGACTCCACTCTTCGTATCTTTTAGAATATAAAGATTTTGTTTAGAAGAAAGGAATAAAGAAACCATTTTAGTTTCTCATAATTTTTGTTTTATTAAGACTTTTTGAATTTTTTGGAAAGAGTTATTACTAATAACGAAAACATTATGTCCTAATAACCCATATCCAGAAAATGTGGGTGATCTGGATTTCTTTTAGAACTTCTACTTTCAGAATTTCTACTTTATATTACGGTTGAGATACTTGTTGCGGGTTTAAAATTCCGAAATACCGATTTTTCATAATCGATCGAAGGAATAGAAGAAGTTGAACTTCTTGCCTCTTCGTCTATTTTAAAATGAATTTTCCTTTGTGATGAGAATTTTATCTCAGCATCTCCATCAACATATTGTATTATACTTTCGAGTTGTCTATTCTCTTCTTTTATTGGTGGAGCTACACTTTCTAATTTTCAGGTTTCTGAAAGTGTAACTTGATTCCATTTTATTGTTTTAGGAATTGTAATATTACTTTTAGTAATATCTGTTAGAAAGAGGGTAGTTTCTCCTCTATTTGTACAAATCTCTTTAGATCTAAAATTAAATCTAGAAATTGTAGTATTCATAACTTTATAACAAATTCTATAAATTAGAACAAGATTTTCTGTTCCTTCTTTCATATTAAACCCTTCATTTTTATTTTTAATGTAAGGGCATCCAAAATATTTGGATCATTTAATGATAATGGAAAATTGGGAAAACAACTGAAGTAAATTGGTCCTTCACAAAGTGAAGACTCAATTATCCCTATTAGGGAATCTTCTAGTCTTAAATGCCTTTGGTCTCGACCATAATTAAAGCAATCGACATTTAATCCTTCTCTCGTTAATGGTTTTAATCCATTTGGACCATCCCGAGATGTAAAATTTATATTTCGTTTATGAATTTCTATTAGACTTTTGATAAAAGATTGAAAGAATCATATCCTCCTTTTAGAGAATTGATTGTTCAATTGTTTTATAACATAGTCGCTTTTAAAATCAAAGTTTCCATGTTTATAAATTTTGATTTAGATACATCCGTAATTTCAATCTTGAAGATGTTTTTCGAAATTTTCCATAAGAATAATTTCTTTATTCTTATCGAGCTTGTATCGTTGCTTTCTTCATTGAGAAAGTCCTAATTATCTTATCCATTAAAATCTATAGAAGATCTTGTCAGGATTTATTCTTACCTTACCCTTCAGCTTCTGAGCTTTACAGATACGACTTGGGCGTTGCCCATGTATAACTTCTTGATTTTAATTTTAAAGATAAATTAGCACATATAACTTGCTCGATACCATTTGACGCACCTTTTTATGCGCGTTGTAATAAGAACCTTGATTTTCAAAGGCTTTTAGACTTTGTTTGGCTCTTCTTAATTGCGGAATATAAATATAATTTTTGATGTTTCATCAATATTTGGATTATTTAATTGTTCTTCAATATAATTTATAAGAACCTTTGTTCTTGTTATTTTATAACGTAGCTTTTAAAATAACATTGTTGTTTAACAATTACATAATCATATTGAGCATAAAAGATATTACCAACTGCAAAAGGATTACAAGAGATATTCATAAAATTTAAAACTTACATAATATTTCTTGAAACAACTTCAATACAAAAGCGACTTGAATACAAAGATTTAGAGAGATGAGAGAGAGAAGAAGGCGAGCAAACTCAAGCGTGCTCTTCTATCCTCTACACAAACCTATTTACAGAGGAAAATAAACACACGCTACACAAACATCTACGGAAGTGGAAACACACAGCACTAATTTTTACAAAGTGGGACACTTCACTCCACTTATTTTCAAAGACACTATTTTACAAAGTGGACACTCCACAAATTGAAGCACACGGCACACAAATGAGAGTATTTTCCCAAAAGTCAAAAGGTTAATCATTGGGTCACAAATCACATGGTGGGAGGGCGTCGTTGCATTAGTCATCAAATTCATCCGTCATTGCATTCGTCGATTGATTACTTTGGGGATGGTTCTCTTTGTAGAGCAAATACGAATGCATCAAATGGATCTTGAGCTTCTTGAAATCATCATTATCTTCCATCAAAGTATCTTCAATAATTTTGGTCTCGATGGAGATGGTTCCGTCGAACTTGAGCATTTTGCTTGAGAATTCTCGGATCCAAAACTTCTTTTAATAAAAGATTGATGATTCTTTATCCATTCGTGCAATAAATCTTTTAATAAAGACTCATGTGATGGAGTTTGTGCATTAAAATTTTTATAATCTCGGACTAGCGATTTTATATATATATATATATATATATATATATATATATATATATATATATATATATTATAGAGGAACTATCTCTTAGATAAGAACTAAGAACCAATAACCGCCATTAGATTGAATAAGATCGGAAAATTCATAATTATTTAATGATAAAAATAGTCAAAACGTTAAATTTTCGTTATTTAAATTTTTCACAATTGATTCTTCGTTATTCGAGTAATTCATGTTGTTGTTCATGTAATCGTGACTCGTGTGCATGCTATCACATTCAGTCCATTGTTATGTGCATGTAATTCATATCGTTGCACATGTAATTCATATCGTTGCACATATAATCGTAGTGATTGTGCATATGAGAACAATTAATGTAAATGACTATAATTTTTTTATTATTATGATGTTAAACGGTTACCATTAAAATTTATTAATTAATAAATGATTTATAACTAAATTTGACCGTTAAGTTATAAAAAATGGATGAACCACATTAGTTCTTAGTTCTAAAAAGTTGGAATTCTCATTTGATCCACATATATATATATATATATATATATATATATATATATAAAGTGAGGTTCAAACAAGACCTATTTTAAAGTGTAAACGTGAGAATCAAATGAATTTATTGTGAAAGTTGATGAATATATCGGAAAGTTACTAAATCTAACATTTGGAAATTTTTCCCGGGTCCGAATCTCATGAGGGGCAAAAAATTTATTTTTTTGGATTCAGTAACTTATATATATATATCCCAAAACTCATGGGTTGGTCCGAATAGATCGACAACCCGATCAGGTTAGGGTTGATAATTTCTAACCCGAAAAAAATATCAACCCGAATAACTCGAACCAAATAATTTGATATCCCGAGTGGACTGACCCGAAAATAGTCCGAACCCGAATGAACTGACCCAAAAATCGAGTACGTTCCCTCATTAACTGATTTTTTTTTATATTATATGATTTTCAAACTTCATTATTTTACTCTTGAAAGTTAGTATAATAAGATTTTAAAAAGAATGCTTAAGAAATGTATTTTGGTTTAATATTTAAAAGTTGTACTTATTATTTGACTTTTTTGTCTTTTTACTTTAACACTTTATATAAAATATTTGTTATAAATATATAATTATCAAGAAAAATATGTATAGTTTATCTTTTTTCTTAAGTTTTTTGGTCCGATTGACCCGATGAGTTAGCCCGAAACTTGAGATTTAGGGTTATGGTTGAACATTTCTAACTCGAAAAAAATATCAATTTGAATAGTCCGACAATCCGAGTGGATTGACCCGAATCCGAGCGGATTGGTCCAATTGACATCCCTACATATATGTAAGAAAAGAGTCGAGTTCCCGTAAAAATCAACCTTATTATATTAACTGAGAATGAAGCATTAATGTAATACATAAAAAAAATATTGTTTTATGCGTAAAAAGTGTAATCATAGAGAAAATATTATCTTATGTCAAAAAATGTCATCATAAATAATATTTTATTTTATACATACAAAAATATAATTCTTAAAATCAATATTGATCATCCATCAATCAAAATCTATCGCCTAGATTTTTTTAGTTGACAAAATAATTAGGATAATTTTTATTTAATCATTGAGCAAATAATTACATATATAGAGAGTGAAAGACATTAAATCTTTTTTTTTTGAAACAAGAAAGGAATTAAATCTTATACAAGGAAGTTGAGTTCTTTTAGGTAAAATTAAGTGTATTTGTGCGTGTAGTTGTTGATACTTTGGTGTACAGAAACATGGACCTAATATCATATCACAAAAACTCTTGTACATTCTTCTGTCGGATATTTACAGATAAAAGTTCATTTGTTCTTATGAAAACTATCATTTACATTGAAGAAAAGTATCATTTATTTTTTACTATGCAATTAGAAGATATCATTATTGAAAAAGTATCAGCACCGAAGAAAAGTATCAATGCGTGCATATACTCCTTTAATTGCAAAAATCCAAACAACTTTGGCTTGGGTCTGAAAAAATCGATTCTGTTGTAATACATATCTTTGTATTTAATTCAATAATTGATTTTTTTTTATCAAAATACATTTGTATGAGTTATTCTCTTCGATTTGAGTTCTTGAACAATCTTTTAATCTTCTTCAAGATTTTGGAGAAAATATGTCTCCTTGATCTCATGAACTTGAAGTTTGGATTTTATAACGATAATTAGAAGGACTTTGTCTTGTTTCTGGTATTAAACATTTGATTTGATTTGATTTAATTTGTTGAAAAACGTTCTTGGAATTTGTAAGAACACCTTGAAAATCTTTGAGTTTATAACGTCAATACGAAGGATTTTCACCTTATTTTCATATTGAACTTCATCTTTGATTTGATTTGACTTGATTTTAACGAAGAACTTGATTATTTGCACAAGAACGCTTTGGATATTTAAGAACACTTTGTCTATTGGAGAAAACTTTGTAGAGAATTCTTTCTAACTCCTTAAGCTCTTCAACCTTTCACCTTCTTCACTTGTGATTTTTATTGTCCTCAATACCCTTATTTATAGATGTAGAGAATGAACTTGTGGACTTTGGGCCACCATGTCATGGGTGTTTAGTGTTTAGGTGGCATCTAAGGCATAAGTGGCTTTTAGGGTTTAGGTGACACAATTTGAATGATTCTTCTTCTCCAAAATGTCATTATTACCTGTCATTCCTCCCATTGACCAATAAACTCCATGTATTCAATATTAATTTTATATCTCTATTTAATTTTAAAATTAATCCAATAATAACATAAAAAAAATATATTAAATATTTACTTCATTATTTACACTATATTTTTTGTTGATAAATATTAACTGTCTAAACCTATATCATTTTCTCTCTTATGTGATACGATAAATGGAAAAAATAAAATACAAAAGCACAACTTATTACTATTTATAATTTATGGAATTATGGGGCTATAAAGTGAAAATTTAAGGTTATGCATAGGACTACCAGCTTTTGAATAAACAAAGATAATTCTGTTCATAGCTCCTTTTTTCTTGATAAAGCCCCTTATATAAAAAATAGAATAAAAGAATATTAATAAATTTACTAATTTTTCCTTACAGACCCTAATTCTAAATTCTAAAGAAATAATAATTATATCCACTTAATAAAAATAAACCCTAGAAAAATATAAACTCGTCGGTACGTATATGTTGTAGGGCCCTATGGCATCACCTGCATCTAAATCTAATATATAGTCTTTACAAATCTACTGGACTTAGTGGAAGAAATAAAGAGACCTAATGATTCACCATCTCAATTAATTGATATATCGTCTCAATGAGATTAAAAGAAATCCAGGCTCATTTTTTACTTATTTAATAAGCAATTTTCAAAACACTCTTTTGATAAATCTGTTGAATATTATGTAAAACTGAATGATGAAGAAGAATTTTGTGCATCCATTCATCTGCTACTCTGAGTTTAGGATATGAAGAGAGAGTTGTTCGTGAATCTGCGCGACAGACTTTCCATGCTTGTTCAAAGGACCCTCGTCATTAGTTTGTTGTGGTTTAGGGATAAGATTGGTTCTATCCAAGAAAAAAAAAAGCATAAATTGTGCAACAATACAACAGAAATTGTGTCGTTGAAAGGGAACTAATCAGTTTTTGGTTTGTTGGATCAACAATGAGTGCAGAAATTAAACATTACTTCAAACCAAAAATATTAAGAAGGCTCCTGTTGTGGGAAATGTCTGTATTTTTTGTTGAATATTCAATATGACTTTTGATGAACTATTCGCTATCGATCAAAGAGCGACATGATTTCGAAACCAACCTCAATCTCAAGAGCCTATGATTCCTCTAGCAACAAGGCCAGGTGCTACAACGACTATGTTTTTTGGGTATGGCATGGAATTATTATCTAATTATAATTTTAAGTTAGGTGTTACGGGGCTAAAATAGTCATTATTTATTATTATTATTATTATTATTATTATTATTATTAAAATAAGTGACTATAATGAGTGAAAAGAATGCTATGTATAGAATTACCCAATAAACAATAGTACTCGGCCAGATAATTATAATAAAAAGAGATTTTCAGAAAATGGCCCAATTACTGACAAGTAACGGACTCGATTCGTTTGACCGAAGCCCCATAATCAATCTAATTAATATAGGCTCCAAAACTTTTGTCTTGTGAGCCCATAGATTGAAGCTAAAATTCATCAATCAATACGCATTTAATCCTATAGGGCTGGGTAATCCTTTGTAATAAGTTATAAAGTATGAGTTTTGAAATTTCAATAAGTCGAGGTTCCCGAAATGATTGAGATCACAATTAAGATTTTAACCTGAAATTGGCAACTCTAAATATAAGATCTATAGTATAAATGATAGTTTAGTGCACAAAAACACAGACCTATTGTCTAAAGTAGTGTGTCACAAATAACAAATAAATGCTAATTTTAAGAGGGTGGCCCAACTAATGACAAGAAATGGACTAAAAGCGTGTCAAGGCCCAATACCAATGCACTCCAGACACTGAATCATAAGCGTGCTATACCATTTTTAGTCTAAGCCAAGTTTCAATGAGGAGAGCCATGGCCCTTGTATTATTTTATTTTTGATAGGGACTGCTTGTCACTTGCCAATCTTCAACTGCCTATACATTGACTAAAATAAACTTATTACTAAAACCGGTTATGAGGAACCGGTCTAATTTTTTTATTTTTTTTTTGGTAATTTAATACAGAAATTTTAAAGATCAATACGTCGCGGTGAATTTCGAACAAGGGCGGCTGAAATCGGTGATAACCACTCTACCACTAGTAACACACATACACTTTAATTTGGGAAGATACCGGTCTAATTTTGTTATCAAGTAGTGATGATTAATCAAAATCTTCAAGTTTTCGCGTGCACGTAAGCTACTTTATCTTCTACATGTCACATATATAACAAATAATACATGTGCAAATTACGGTTTAGCAAATCCAGATATACTTATTTAAGAAATAGTGATAGTGACATATTATTATACGATAAATTAATTTCGTTTTCATATTGAATCTCGATTTCCAAGTTCCAGCGCGACCACCCGAACTGAAAAAGTGGATCCTCCATAAAGAAAGCCAAATCAAAATCAATGTATTAGAAGGCACGCCATAAAAGTTAAATTCTAATTACAAATTACTCAACTCCTAAATCCTAATCATAGATTAGTAAACTCCAATTCAAAATAATTAATGAAGGAAATTGGATTGCGGCGTTTTCACCTACTCGTTTATTAGACACTTCTATGTTATTGTTATTATCGAAAATGTAAGATATTTATGAAAATGGACCATATTTTTTAGGTGCCAAAGTATAATTTACCCATAATTTAGGGTACAGTTTGCTGTATCGTGAAGTGAGTCGGCAGAGATGAGAGAGAGAGAGAGGGGGGGGAGAGAGAGAGAACATGTGCAGCTGGCAAAAGTTGTCGGCTAATCTCGCCGAACTCATCCTAACCAAATTATAGAGCTCCACGTGGCGGCTTCCGCAGTCGATGCCCAATCACTCGCTGCCACCTATGAAAAAAAATAAACAGCCTCTCATTGTTTATGCCTGCGCACATCTTCCAACTTTTTATTCCCTTTTATAAATACTGAACGCATCAAGGAAGTATAAATTCCATTCTGATTAGTTTCTTCAAATAGCAAGGAATTTCTGGTCGAAAGAGATGGAGGGAATGGTGGGTGGGAAGACAAATTATTTGAAAATGAAGACTGATTCTGATTACGGAGCAGCGAGTGAGTTGCTAAGTTCTGATCTGAAGGATGTTGGGAGCGCAATGAAGAAGTTTGCTAGTCATGCGATCAAGCTAGGTGGCCTTGGATTTGGGACTTCGTTTCTCAAATGGGTTGCTTGTTTTGCTGCAATGTTAGTGCTTTCTTTATCTTTTGTTTATTGAATCGATTACAATGGACTGGGTTGTGGAATTATTTCTTGAGATATATTGCGAATCCATGACATGTTTTAGTGTGATGTGTTGAACAAGTGGTGATTTGGGGAAACATTGAGGAAAAAAAGATTGGGGTGTTGATTTAGGTTTTTAACTTTTACTTATTGCTTGGTGTTCTTGTATGTTGCAGGTGGATTTAGTGAGTGTTATATATGTATATTTAGCTTCATGTTTTCATCATCTCACATATGGATCAACTCTAAATTTTTGGTTTCATGTTTCCTCTCTTACCTGAAGATTGCAGTTTGTGCTTGTGATTGGTTATATTTAGATGTAATGAGATGTGATTTTTCGATTGTGTTGGTTTTAGTAGTGGCTGCATGAATATACACCTTAGATCCGTGAACACAATAATATTTGAAAATGTGAAATACAACAATGAAGTTAGTCAACAATACTACTATGCTTCAGACGAGATTTTTGTATAATTTTTCGAGCTTGTAAGCTTCTTGTATGAATTTCATATGCAGTTATTTACTGGTCTTGGATCGTACAAACTGGAAAACCAACATGCTGACATCCCTCTTAGTCCCATACATTTACCTGAGCCTTCCTTCATGGTTGTTCGGCATACTAAGGTACTTGTCCCCGCCCTATACAACTTGCTTCTTTTTCACTCACTCACATCTTACCAACTTATTTCTGCTTTTAACAAATTGGATGTATAATTTGCTATTCTATTGCTAATAATAATGCAGCGGCGAGATTGGGAAATGGATTGCTTTTATAGCTGTTGTCTTACGCCTCTTCTTCCCCAAGCATTTTCCGGTATGATCACCAATCTTTTCCAACACTCAGAATCCTTGAATTCTTGATATGATTTTGACACCCTCTCTCATTGCTGCAGACTGGTTGGAAATGCCTGGATCTCTGATCTTGCTCCTAGTGGTGGCTCAAGCTTCCTCTCAGGTACGGTGAGGGGTGGTGTTATCGGCCTATTCATTTGCCTGGTGATCGGATGTTACTTGCTGCAAGAACACATCCGAGCATCTGGAGGGTTCAGGAACTCCTTCACCAAGAGCAATGGCATCTCCAACTCTATCGGGATACTCCTCCTCTCCGTATACCCGGTTTGGGCGCTCGTGCTTGCCATTCTATAGACCATTTAAAAGCTTAATGTCATGCTTCAGTTTTCAGTTCAGACAGTGTCATGCTTCAGTTTTCAGTTCAGACAGTGTGAGATGTGTCTCAGTGTTTGGAAACAACTGTTGCTGTCTTGATTGCTCGTGTATCTATTCTTGATTACTGCACAATGAGAAACCAAGTCTGCATCAGTGGAACATTGTCTGTAAAAGAAATAAAATTTGTGCACAAGTTGTCATTGTTATCACTCTCTTGTTATGTTTGGATTTCAGGGATTTTTTTCCAGAAATTAACAAAGTTTGAATGCATTTTGAATTGCTCCATGAAAAGGTAAATAAAAAACTAAAGAGTAAAGTACCACGAGCATTGTAACTCACTGGTATACTCTTTCTTTTTGTATGAGTGAGAGATCTGGATGCAATTCCATGGGTGCAAGAGTGAGCCTTGTTTTCCTCGACCCGATCGATCTCCACCGGTGTCGTGTCGTAGGTAACTAGAACCATCGATCAAGTTTGATTAGTTGCACGTTGAAGGAGATCAGTAGGTCACACTCACAGAATGTAGAGAAAGAGAAGTTTGTACATAGTTCATGAAGAAGTTTGCACATCGTCCACAATTCATGAAACCATTTATTCTTAGCATTCACATATATGCAAGAAAGAGAATCCAACAAGTTTATCTTCATATTAACATATACTATAACGAGCTTATACGAAAATGCTGGGGAAATTGCTTCATTTCTTCCTCGAACAGAACTCAAACCCTCAGCAAGTGGATGCCGTCCTTATGTTTTAGTTGTACCTTTAGCTTCAATGTACAACTGGTCAATGCAGTCCTGCATAGTTGCAAGATGTGAGTGTAGAATCAGAATCAGCTTTGTCATTCACAACATGCGACGAAACAATTCAGCAATGAAACAGATATACCTTGTAACGCTTCAGCAATTGCGGCCTCTTAAGCTTGAACGTGGGAGTGATCAGATCCCGGTCAATGTCGAAAGGAACAGGCTCTAGGCGAACAGCCCTCAACATCTCAAAGCCGCGGAGCTGAAGAAACATAAGGAGCGTATATAAGTAAGCAGTGTGGACGCGTTATAATCAGAGAGCGAATCGGATTTCATGAAGCATACACTATATTGTTTTGCGGTGTTGTTGAGCTCGTCCAGAACGTATTTTCTGGCTTTCGGGTTATTGCACAGGAGCGGGAAATCCCCTTTCTCTTGACTATCCGTCGCCCAATCTTCGAGCGCCTTTCTCTCCGGCACCACCACAGCCACTAGAAACGACTCGAAACTGTTCCCGTATACCCAAATCTACGGCCTCAGCAGTTAGTTCAATGAACAACAAGTAACAGTATGGGCAGGTTCAGGGGGTGCTTGAGGGAGCTTCAACATCCCCAACCAAACCCTGAGTAACACATTGTTGAAAAAGGGGATGTTTTGACTTACCGATGTAATAAGAGGGCATCGTGAATATATGCTTTCGAGACTTTCCACAGCAACGTATTCGCCTTGTGACAGCTTGAATATATTCTTCTTTCTGTCTATGATCTTCATGGCTCCATTTGGCTGCCACTCCCCAACATCACCTGCATTTTCATAGCTCGGCTTTCTTTAGTGTCGTGGACGCATATTGCGCTATGTCAGCGCACGAGGGATATACATATTGTTGAAGAAGCGTACCCGTATGGAACCAGCCATCCACGACCACCTCATTCGTGAGATCTTGGCGTTTATGATAGCCGGAGAATAATGTGTTTCCCCGAAGACATATTTCGCCTCTTGGAAGGGCAGAGAGCGCATCATATCCCATCTCGGGCACTGATTCAAGCCTTGCCTCATCGTGGTCATAGGCACCCCCACCGAGCCTATCATAGGGAACACATTGGCTATAGATGTGAAACATCCTCCACAGCTCTCTGTGAGGCCTACGAAATACATGAAAATCAAGCACTGTTTCATCATCTGAGAAGAGGAGCGGAAAGGCAAAAAGCTGTGAGGTTAGCAAAAACATACCATAGCCTTGTGATAGCACACAGCAGCATGTCACCCTCAAGAACTCCTCAATGTGCTTAGGCAAAGGTGCAGCCCCGGATAGCATGAGACGAACGCGTCCACCAAATCCTTGTCGGATCTGAAAAACCAGACCAGATTTGAGAACAAGGCAAATGAACTTGTAATGTAGGTGGGTTTAACTAACCTTATCGAAAACAAGCTTATCCATAAGCGGAGACGCCTCCTCTTGTTTGAGGCCCTTCTCAAGATTCCTCAGTTTACTGTGAATCATTTCTTTAACATGCTTAGATATGGAAAAGGAAAATGAATGATTTACGCATGCAAATAACACCTACTAGTTGTATGCAATCTGGAAAAGTGACTTCTTCAGTGAACCACCGTCTGAAATTCTGTCCATTATGCCTGATGCACACACAGAATGAAAACATCGTGTAAGAAATATGCTTCCTCGATCTTGATTCAAAAGCGAATAGGAAAAGGAGACGTTACCTGTGTATATTCTATCAAAACTCTAGGAACACCACAGAATATAGTTGGCTTTAAGACAAGAAGATCCTCAATCAAGAAACGAATATCCTGTGAGTTCAACAAAATTCAGCTTTAGCCAAGACATCAAATGTACAAAACAATTGTGTACAAATTGAGTAAGCACTAATGTTGATCATACCCCTTGCCAAAATCCAATGGATGAGCCTGAGTAAATACAGTAGGTCTCGATGATTTGATCGAATATATGGGCTAGAGGAAGGAAGGAAAAGTATACATCCTCTTCAGTGCCCTGCAGAGTTCATGCTTTTAGTATACAAATACTACACAAGAAGGTTAAAAACCATCAATAAGAAAGTAAAGAAATAAAAAATAAAATAAAAATAAAATACAGCTTTGTCTGTCTCTCGGAGAAGTTGATCCATCGACATGACTTCAGACATAAAAGCACCGTTAGATAGAATGACACCCTTTGGTTCCCCAGTCGTGCCACTGGTGTACATTATCGTCAATGTATCCGTCTTCTTCTTTGGAGGAAGATCGCCATCTGAATTTCCCTACAAAATAGAGCAGATGTGAAAATGCAAGAAGAAGTTGCACAAGGTCTAAATTAAGGTAATAATACATATGCTAACATTTCTTTGTGATGCATACTAACCAATAGAGAGAACTCTTCCCAAGAGAAACAAGCTACGCCTAGCTCTTCAGCTGCGTCCTTTTGCTTATCAGAAATATTTCCAAAGCTGACAATAGCTTCACGAACGAACATATCTCAGTTACATTCAATTTTACGAGAAGGGAATCAGAAAATTAGTTAAATATGTATCTAAGGCATAAATTCACCTACTTTTTAGATTTGAAGCACATTTGGAGAGACATGTTAGTATCTGCAGAGAGATACAAAAATACAGAAATAAGACAATTTCATATAAAATCCATTCTTTCTTTCTTTGCATTCAGATTTGAGAATTGAAAGGGTAACTTACATTTGCATAATGATTATGTTTTACTATCAATAGCCTTTAGGCTACCATGATACGGAGAGGCCGTTACAACATTTAGTCAAACTACAATGCTTGAATATCGCTCAAGTGGTTCTATAAGTAGACAAAGTAAAGCAAGAAAAGATAGATAATGCAAAGGTAAGGGAAGACTATTGATCAATAAAAATGGTGATGGGAAAACTAAGCTTTCGGATTAGGCTGGAAAATGGCATAACTAATATGCATTAAATATATCATTAGGGTATGAAAAACAAATACAACACACACTACAAAAATACAGCCGATCAGCGACGGATTAGCGACGGATAAAATGCGGGTCGTGAATCAGCGACGGACATAATGCGGGTCGTGAATCAGCGACGGAATAAATAGGAATTTTTTTTACGACGGATCAGCGACGTATCATGGCGGGAATTCTCGCGAAGTTTTAACGACGGCATTTCCGTCTCTATTCGTCGTTAAATTTAACGACGGACACTATCCGTCGTTAAAATAATTTTTTGTTATTTTTAATTGAATTAACCAATTCGTCGCTAAACCATCGTTAAAAAATCGGATTATTTCTAATTTTTTTTTAATTTATTTTAACGACGGATATAATCCGTCGTTAATTTTAATTCTGATTTTATTTATTCCCAATAATAATAGCGACGGAATGTCCGTCGTAAAATAGTCTCTAATTTAACGACGGAATGAATTCTGTCGTTAAAGTAAAATCTTTTTTATTTTTTTATATTCTGTACGTAAATTAACGACGGATATGAGTCCGTCGTTAAATTATTCCGTCGTTAAATCCATTATTCCGTCGTTAATGTCGTTCGGTGTTTTAAATATAACGACGGACAATTCCGTCGTGTCCCGCTAAAAGTTTAATTACTGACGGGATTTCTTCCCAATTTCATATCGATCCACGAAACCTCCCTCCCCAACCCATCCTCGCCGCCGCCCGCCGTGCGACCCCGCGCGCCGCTCTGATCTCCCGCCGCCGTGCCCGACCTCTCCTCCCTAGCCTCGCGCGACACCCACCCCAACCAACCCCACCCCACCATGCCCCACCCCACCCTTTGCCAGCCTGCCTCGCTCGTCGTCGTCGCCCACCCCCGACCCCACCAGTGCCCTAGCCCCGCCCACCCCACCCCACCCAATTTATCCCACCCCACCCCACCCCTGAGCCAGCCTGCCCCCTCGCCGCCTCGCCCCGCCTCCTGCCTCCTGCCCGCCCCGCCCCACCGCCGCCCGCCTCCCCGCCATCGTCCGTCAGGGTTGGTTTGTTTGGGTTTTTATTTATATTTCAATTTTATTTTTTTATATATTTGTTGATTTTATTGAAAATATTGTATATGATGCATTGAATTGATTAGTGAAAATTATTATATGATGTATTGAATTGATAGTGAAAATATTATATATGATGCATTGAATTGATAGTGAAAATTGAATTGAGTTTACCGAATTGATAGTGAAAATGATACATTGAATGTTAGTCTTGTGATTTGGGCTTGTGAAATTGATAAGCTTGGATGTGAATTGGGATGATAAATTCATCATTTCGTGAGATGTTTTGAGTTGTTAAGTGTATAATTAGGCATATGGTGATGATTTGGTGAAATTTGAATGAGTTTGATTGAATTGGGAATCAGGCGATTAATTTTATAAAACATACTCAGCCGAAATTAATATAAAAAAATTGTTGATTCCTATAATATGAATTACGAAATTTAAATCTCAATTTGTTAATCGAAACACTTATTCTAACATAAACAAATTTAAATCACCTATCGTCCAGCATAATTGTAGTTATAGTCGGACTGCACTTACTTACAAATTTAAATCACCTATCGTCCAGCATAATTGTATTGAATTGGGAAGGTTGCGTTTCATTAATAAATCTATCAAATTCTAGTTATAGTCGGTCGCACTTACTTACGTAAATTAAAATTTAATCCATACACTAGTTTAATTTTTAAATATATTTATAATGATAGAAATTTAATTTAATTATCTTATCTTATAGATAATTCAATATTTATGCATGAATCTTGACATATATGTATTCAAGTAATACATTGAATTTGATATTAGGGTTAACTCAATTGATGTTTTCTATAATGACGACTACGAATCGAAATAATATAGTCGCTCATCAAACGTGAACCGTATTATGTAATTAGGGTTAACTCAATTGATGTTTTCATTTTTTTTTATTAATTTTCAATTTAATAATAAAATTAATCATTATTCAACAATCAAAGGTCTATCAACATCTTAGCGATACAAAACCTAACAATAACATACAAATATATCAAATATTGAATAGTCAATTGTAGCAAACAAACTAATCAATAGCATCGAACTACTTCATAGATGAATTAACATATTCCTAACTTATGAGTATATAATTAGTTTATATTATACAACTTATGTTGAACATATTTAATTAATTATTTATAATTAGGAGCTTGAAGAATGAATGACAATCGTGAGTGGATGTATAAGAGGTTTAGTTCGGTTGGTGGATTAAATATTGAATTTCTAGATGGACTTGAAAGTTTTATTGAATTCGCTAGTGCTCAGTTTTTATTCGCGGATGGAGAGAAAATCAAGTGTCCGTGTAAGAAGTGTAAGAATATACATTATCAGAAGAAAGATACTGTGCGATATCACTTATCAAAATTTGGATTTGTTCCAAATTATCACACATGGATATTTCAAAGAGAGACAACCACAAGTAGGGACAATGTTGTGGATTCAGATGTTAACCGTCAACCAAATACGTATCATACAATGGTAGTGAATGTTGCTGGTCCACAGTTCAACTTTGACGAGATCGAGAGGAGCCAAATTCGATGCAAAAAATTTACGATATGTTGAATCTTGCCGATAAACCTTTGTGGCGGGTTGCTCGGATCACACACATTGTCATTTGTGGCTCGACTTCGAGTTGGAAGCGAGAACAACATTACTAAGAAGGGTTTTGATCAAATATCGAATCGATGAAAGAGTCGCATCCGGATGGAAATTGCGTGTCGATGACTTCTACAAGACGAAGAGATTGTTGCGTGGCATGGGGTTGCCGTACACAAAATTGATTGTTGTCCATTTAATTGCATGATTTATTGGCGCGAAGATTACGAATCGACGAGTGCAAATTCGTAACCATCCTCGTTTCAAGAGCAATACTCGAGTGGTGGAAGTCGACGGAAAGCACAAGTAGCATATAAAAGATGTATTATTTTCCTCTAACTCCTCGACTACGAGATTGTATGCATCCAATGCTACAGCCGGAAAATATCGTTGGCATGCATCATCGGTCGATGATGGGGTCATCGTCATCCGACGCACTCAATTGCATGAAAATATTTGAACACGAAGTTTCCTTATTTGCATCGAAATTAGTAACGTGCGATTGGGACTCTCAACCGATTGTTTTCACCATTCGGTCAATCATGAAAGCAATATTCATCATGGCCCGTTATATCGACCTCTTATAATCTTCCCCGTGGTGTGTATGAAGGAGCAATACATGTTTCTTACGATCTTAGTGCCCGCACCGCGTAATCCGGGAGAAGATTGATGTGTTCCCGCAACCATTGATAGCGTGGTTAATAGATTTGTGGGATGACGGCGTTCTTACTTATGATGTATCGTTGAGCGAAATTTTCAAATGCACGCTGCATTACTTTGGACAATTAGTGACTTCCATGCATACTCTATGTTGTGCGGATGGAGTACAATTTGAATATTAGCTTGTCGCGACTGCATGGAGTATCTTGATGCTTTTACTTTAGCTAAAAGTGGTAGCGATCATGGTTTGATAACCATCGTAAATTTCTAGCTCCTAATCACCCATTTCGAAGGGATCAAGAGGTTTCGAAAGAACACGTTGATTACTAACGATCCACCGAGCGCGATCGGAGATGAGCTCATCACTAATTATGGGTATGGGACTAGTCTCAAATGTAGATTGGCGATGATGAAATAAATAGTAGAATATCCAAGCGGTTTGGGCCGGATGGAAGAAAAGTATTTTACGAGATCTACCTTCTTTGAGTTCTCTTTTGATTCGCCATAATTTGGATGTCATGCACATAGAAAAGAATGTGTTCGATAATGTCTTCAACACGAT
The DNA here is from genome assembly GCA_036937905.1 of Salvia rosmarinus. Classification (NCBI taxonomy): domain Eukaryota; kingdom Viridiplantae; phylum Streptophyta; class Magnoliopsida; order Lamiales; family Lamiaceae; genus Salvia; species Salvia rosmarinus. The sequence continues at coordinate 82,898,189 of CM072815.1, read as the reverse complement.
CATGAATGTCCAGGAAGACAAAGATACGAGCAAATCTAGAGAAGAACTTAATTTATCTTCGCTCTGCACCGAGTTGACGATGAATGAATCAAGAAAAATATCCAAAGGCTTCTTATACACTTGACAATCGTGAGAAAAAGTCTTATGTGAGTGGGTAAGAGGTTTAAGATTTCAGATGGGTGCGTTTGAACATGGGTAGATGTGTAGACATGACAAACGAAGATGTTTGGGATGAAGAGTCATGATCACACATTTTCATGCAAATAATTCTACCGATTGCATTTGTGAACGTCTCCCACCAAATGTTTGGAAAGTCATGAAATTATCTTTATTCTTCAAAGATTTAACTTCTCAAACATAGGGCTTGATGATCCGGGGCTCCAAGAAAATATTCCGTTGATTTTATGCAAGCTTGAGCGCATTTTCCCCAATTTCTTCGACTCCATGGAACATCTTCCGGTTCATCTAGTGATGAAGCCCGTATTGCAGGGCATGTTCAATACCGATGGATGTATCCATTTGAAAGTCTTGCTCGTACATTATCACACACATATATATATATATTGAAGAACAACGTTCTAAATTTTGTAGATACTTACGTAAGTTGAAGAACAACATACGAAATAAAGCCAGGGTTGAGGGTTCTATCTGCAATGCTTACTTAGTAGAAGAAGCATCGACATTTTGCTCGTATTATTTTGATGATCACGTAAGAACGAAGTTCGAGATTTGCATCATGGTCAGCGGAGATTAGGCACGAAGACTATCCGGATATGCTTCAAATCTTCAAGCAAGATGGCGGACCTTTTGGAAATATGTCAACGAGATATTTGGATAGTAGAGAATATGATCTTTGCTCGTTTATACGTGTTGCTCAAATGTGTTGAAGTTGCAGACATTTACATGGCGTAAGTGTCGTGTTTTTCTTAGAATTCATTGTTAATTATTATTATTATTGTTATTATTAACTAGGATCGTAAATATATGTTGATGTAGTTTATTCATCGAAGATGTGAAAAGATCAAATCCACTTATCTCTAGCTCAGATATTCAAAGGTCGATTGAAAGAGGCTTCCCGTTTTGGTTTGAGGCATATGTGAGTGTTCTGATGATTATTAGTAGAAAATATTTAATATGTACGTTTAGTCATTCTAATCGTTTTTTTTACTAATAATAGGTCAAAGATCATACTAACAACATTGTGAATCCGTTCATATTGTCTCTTGCCAAAGGGCCTTCAGCTCTAATTAAGACGTACTCAGGGTATTATATAAATGGTTACAAATTTCACACTTTAGAACATGGGTCACAAAGATCAACTATGAATAGTGGAGTGTGCATTAAAGGTGAAACTTATGGTACAGACACGTAAGAACTCGATTTTTATGGTCGATTATTGGAGGTTTGTGAGTTGGAATATCCTGGGCTACCAACGAAGACCACAAAATTGTTTAGATGCGAGTGGTTTGATCCTTCATGATTGGGGTTACCAATTCATTCCGAGTACAAGTTGGTTTCGGTAAATCATACGAGAAGATATAACAAGTTCGAACCGTTTATCCTCGCCAATCAAGCCATTCAAGTATACTATTGTGCATATCCAAGTTTAAAACAATCTATGAAAGAGTGGTGGGAAGTATGCAAAATTAAAGCTCGATCTAATGTGAAAGTCTCAGATGAGAGTTCTGCATCGATAGTACCTCCCCCTTTTCAAGAGGATGCATTAGGTTCGATTACTAATGTCGTTGTGGATGAGGACACGACACTAGTTCATCATGACGGTACACTCATAGACATTGAAGAGACATCTGATAATGAGGATGATGAAGTTGAATTGTCAGAGTCAGAAGACAATTATACATTGGATGATGATGATGATGACGACGATGAATAGGGTTTGAATTTATAGCATTTTTTTGTATGCACACAAAACGTTATGATATGCATTATTTGTGAATTTATAGCATTTTTAAGTATGCACACAAGAGTTCAAATGACGACGACGATAATTGTCACTAGTATGCACACAAAACGTTATGATATGTATTATTTGTGAATTTTTAATACAGCATTTTTTACCTTTGTTTGTAGATGTCATCACGAAGGAGGCACTCAGGATCATACACGTCGTCGCCTACACCTGCCAGCCTAGAAGAAGGCATGGAGGCATTGTCTCATAGCCCCGCTCCCTCGAGCAGTAGTGGAGTGCCATCTAGAGAGGGGATGAAGAAGATAGCCATTGTGAATGGGTATGACGTTATCTCTTGTATGTCTCAGTTTAAATAAATTGTAGCATTCTAATGTCTTTATTTTCTGTAAATTGTAGCATTTTGTGTCCGAGCAATGATATAGCCCGCGTGATTACGGAGTCATTCCGTAGATTCATGAATCACAACGGCTTCAATTGGAAATTGGTGCCTCAAGAGTTCAAGCAGATTTATTTCGATGAATTCAAGGTTCGTGTTGTTTATACGAAGTCATTTATGATTTGACCTTTGCATATTCTAATCATATATTTTTTGCAGAAATATTTTTATTGGGATGATACGATGGATGATGCCCTGGTCTATTCCTCTTGTGCGCAAAAGGCCGCCGAAGCGCTATAAAGATCTTGTTCACAAGATCAAGCGGCGAAGGACTCCTAACCCACCTCCATTTATCCACGAGCGAGATTGGGATAATTGGAAGACATATTGGGCTTGGACAGACGTCCAAGAGAAGGCGGCAAAGGCCCGCGACAACAGATGTCCGAGCCGGATGGCGAGGGTGCGAGATAGTCAAGCATTGGGGTGGCTCACGCCTGCATTCGAGTATCGAGAGATTGTAAGTACTTTGAAGTTTTAGATATAGTAAATTTATTTAAGAATCGTGATACTTGTTAATTATTTAATTTGTTTGACTTATTTATAGGCAAGAGAGCGTGGAGTAGCCATAGAAGATGTCCAGTGGGATGTATTCCAGAAGTATCATGCCACCGACGACGGGAGCTATACAGACGGGAAAGCTCGGAGTATCGCGATAAGTATATTCGTTAAGCAACAACGAACATTTAATTAAATAATAATTGTATGAAATTATATTACAGAGGCAGGTTGAGGAACATGTGACCCAGTTGAGCCAATCTGGGGGGAGTGATGAGACGCCGCCAGAAATTGATAGGACTCAAATTCTCAAAAATGTCCTTGGGAGCTCCTCAAAGAAAAAGAATAGGATGTTTGGAGCTGGTTCTCTATCACGGACATACATGCGAGCGGCGTCGTCTCATTCGGTGGAGAGTGCCCGGCTGTTGATTCCATAGCTTATCAACAACAGCTATTGGATCTGGAGGTCAGATGGAAATCTGAGCGTGAGGCATACGAGGCCCGATCGGAAGCTGAGCAGCAGCAGCGCCTGGCATACGAGGCCAGAATGCAAGTCGAAATGAGAGCGAGATAGCGTGCAAGAACAGATTCAGCTCGGTGGCCTCGGCGAGGCCCTAGAGCGCTTCATGGCCGACTCTGTTTCCCCCTCCTCGTGATATGAGCTCCGTTTTCCTCACCTCGACATATTCGTGTTGTATTATGAATTTGTTAACTTATCGCATGATTTAAATTGTTTCTTTATGGGATTGTTTGGATATTACAATATTTTGGATTGAATTGCTTTGTTTGGACTGAATTGGTTTATTTTGATAGTTTGTATTGTATGGATTGAATTGGTTTATTTTGGATTGAATTGCTTTGTTTGGATTGAATTGCTTTGTATGGATTGAATTGGATGGAATTGGTTGTTTGGATAGTTTGGATTGTATAGATTGAATTGGATGGAATTGGTTTGTTTGGGTTGTTTGAAAACAGGTGGCTGTCCAAAATACAAATTGAAACTGTCCATATTTTTCTTATCTAGCGACGGACTTGCGACGGACCTACGACGGACTTACGACGGATTAAAAACGTGAAATAACTGAACCAACTGTAACTAGCGACGGACCTGCGATGGATTTACGACGGATTAACGACGGTCTTGTTACGTAAAATTAAAAAAAAAATTATAACTTTAGCGACGGACAGTTTCCGTCGCTAATTAGCGACGGATCAGAGGCGAATTGACGTCAGAATAACGACGGAGTTGCGACGGTATTATTTAGCTACGGCCTATGTGCGTCGTTAATCCGTCGCTAACTACGACGAATTAGCATCTCATTAACGACGGATTTAATATCAGACGGTCGTTTGGGAGGTCGTGGATTAACGACTGAATTTTTCGTCGCTGTTCCGTCGCTATAAATTAGCGACGGACGTAATTCCGTCACTAGACCTTTGCCTACCAGGTTTCCAGCGACCCCCTTATTCCGTCGCAAATCCGTCGCTAATCCATTTTAACGACGGATCAGACAGATTTTGCGACGGAATTTTCCGTCACGATCGATCGCATTTTGCGGTGACACACCAAAACAATTGAAGATACATAAGAGAGCTCACAGCAGGTAACTTGTTTTGATGGACAAATGCTATGGAAACTTCAGCATGGTTGATAATGAACTCCACTGCATTTGCACCTGCAAACACGAAAAATACAAACTCAACATATTGCCAATTCATTCCCTACTAAATTTCTGAAAATCAATAAATGTAACGTACCAAGTGAATCATATAGTGGTACATATGTAATAGCTTGACTATTACAAGCCTGCAGATAATGAAATGAGATAGGTAATGTGGTATTAATAAGAAAATAACACCATCAAATTTCTCGAGCTTTACCTCCATTGCCATGATCCATTCAGGGCAGTTAACCCCATATATGCCGCATTTGTCGCCCTACATACAAGAACTTGAGACATTATTAAAATGGAAATGTAATAATACCACTTCATTTTTCTATCATTAATCTTATATTATGATACATATGTGCTAGTGTTTCGTAACATATTTATTTAGGAAGCGTGAATTGAAGAAGTATTAACAGGATTGACGCCACGGCATCGCATAGCAGAACCAATTGTAATAGTTGCATCGTAAACTTGCTGGTAAGTTAGCCAACTGTATCCACCCGCCTGCAAAAATTTTAAAGTGTTACTGATTTTGTTTGATTATTGCATTTGTTGTTTCATTTCTGACATACATTTGAATAATATGAATTTTGAGTATGATAATGTTGTTGTAAATGAAACACAATAGAAATGAGGGTACCTTTCCATCCTTCACTTGACGGCGGCCTAGCATCTGCTTCTTTGGGTACTTCTTCACGGATTCACTGTAAATTAATACTAATAATATTAGAATGAAACATCATGGGTTATAGCTTAGTTGGTTAGAGCGTTATGCTAATAATTCAAAGGTCGTAGGTTCGAAAGGCTATTTTTTAAGATCTATTTTTTAATTTTAATCAATCATGTGTTTTTTTCTTTTTTGGTATTTTTTTTACCTATTTTTAAAGTTCAATCAATCACGCATTTTTATTTTCTTTTTGGTCTATATTATAATTTTATTTTACATCCTAAACTATTTCATTTTACTAAAAATATCATGAAGTTTAAGAAATATCACTTTAAACCTCATACTATATCCATTTTATCAAAAATATCATGAAATTTAAAAATACTAATTTAAACCTCCAAATTGTTTATATCAAAAATATTCCGCGTTCATTTTCCAGCTACAGAAATTAGATGCGGGATATCTTCTTTTCATCCGATAAGCCACATAAGAATTTCAGAGTTTGAAAGTAAGAAAGCACGCTTTGCTCCTCGACCTGTGGCAGAATGCCTTATTCGAATTGCGCGATCTGACCCCCTCTAATGGTTTCCTATCGTGAGGCAGAAGTTCCTATAAAAATGGGAAATGCCCTACCTATTTGTGATCAATACACCTGGTTCGACCTTGCACAAAGCCTTGCTCAAAGGATCAGCATTAAAGCGAGATATTTTTTATACAAAATTAATAGTTTAGAGTTAAATAAATATTTCTTAAAGTTCAAAATATTTTTGATAAAATGAGTATTGTCTGGAGTTTAAATTGAAATTTCTTAAAATTTAAGATATGTTTTATAAAATGACTGTAGTTTAGAATTTAAAGTAGTATTTACCCTTAATTTTAATCAATCACGCATTTCTCTTTTTTTGGTAAATGTATCTTACGTAGATTTGTTGTGTGACATAATCCTCAACAATGAATTAGAAAATAGAAATAAAGTCCCCGCCCTTCCTACATAACGCCAAACCGTAATGAAGTAGCAAAACACAATTACTTCTTAAATTGTGTAACATAATCCTAACATTTAATCAGGAAAGAGAAAATAAAGTGCCCGCACTTCTTACATTTTTTCTAGAATTAAGTATAGTTTATAGCTCGAACTTTCGATCAAATTGCAAAGATAGTCCGACCTTTGAAAAGTTGTAAAAATAGTGCGACTTTTAGGCACGAGTTGTAAATATGGCACATGCTTAAATTTTTGGGTCGAGTGGAAGGCTCGAATCCGGCGTGAATGTTATGATTTATTTTATAAATTACGTAAAATATATTTTCACTTAAACATCAAAATGACGTCATTTTGATGTTCGAAAATATATTTTGGTCATCAAACCGACGTCGAAAATATATCCGCAAATATATTTTGAGTATCAAATCGACGTCATTTTGATGCTTGAGTGGAAATATACATCCATGTAATTAACAAAATAAATCACAATATTCACATCGGGTTTGGGCCTTTAACATCAGAGTTTGTCGTTCGAAAATATAGGACCGGATCATATTTGCAACTAGCGGTCAAAAGTTAGGCTATTTGCATTCTCGAAGATCAGACTATTTTTACAACTAGATCCAAATATCATCCTATGATCTATAATTAACCCATATATTTTGTCACCAAAACGTAATGAAATAACAAAACAGAAAACTCACATAAACAAATCGTCATAATACAATTAATGTTCCTTATTTGCAAAACAGAAATTGAGTGTGTAAAGATGATAGACAAACATGCAGACCTGAAGAAATCCCATGGAGAGTTGATTGCAGTTGGAATTTCCATCAGCCCATCCTTGGCATAAATGCAGCGATACACCGGCCCCGCCGAAGGCTTCCCGTCCGCCGCCGGTCGCCCTTCCTCAACCTTCACCACATAATCCCCCATTTTCTACCTCTTGTCGATTTCTTTTTTTAACAAAAAACAACTCAAAAAAAAGCAGAGAAAAAGTGGGAAAAACAGAGTTGAGAATTGGAGGAGCGTGAGAGAGCGATGAGCATATTGCAATAATAAATTTGGTGGAAGACATCCCAACTAAAATAATGGCAGCCTTTATGAATGAGAGTAATACGATGCTTTTACAGATAAGAAGCCAAGAGAATTCATTTATGTTGGTAGTTGAACATTTTGAATTTTTCTTTGCTTCACTACATTTCCCACTGCGCCGCCACCCACACTCCATGTGGATCTTAATTTCTTGTGTTACTAGTTACTAGTTACTACTCTATGGGAGTGTTTTACGTTTGGTGAATCAGAGTTTGGCATCCTAATAATTTGTTTTGGGAGAATCGTGAAATATTGAAAATTAGTAGGATGTTTTCCTGAAAAGTGATTTTTTATTAAGAAAATGTTGGAAATCAAGCGTATATATATATAATAATATATATGTGGTCAAGTTGCTGGAAATTACTTTGACCAAGATTTTGAGTGACGAACATTTAATTTTGTGAAATTAAATGGCATAGGATCGATCTACGTTTTGAGTAGATGATCGTGGTGTATTCACATTCTCAAATCCGATTTCGGTGAGTGAGAAATAGTGGATCAAAGTTGGTCACTTAAACATGGAGTTTTGTGCTTAAGAGGATAAGCATGGATTAATTAATCCTTATCCCACATTGATTAATGTACCTTCATTAATTGTCTACATAAGTGGTTCATTGAACACTTAGTATAATTATGTGCACAAGTGATGGGTGGAAAGCCCTGCCAGCAGCCGCCGCCCGCCGCCTGCCGCCGCCCGCCCCGGTGCGGTGCCGGCGCCCGCTCCGCCGCCCGTCGCCCGCTCGCGCGCCCGCCCGGCCCGCCCGGCTCGGCCCGGTTCCGTGGTCCGTGGTCCGTGGTCCGTGGTCCGTGGATCTTGGATCTTGGTGCTGGGTGGTCTTTGGGCATTCGCTTGGGCTGCTCGTGGGCCGTGCCGTGGCCCATTGCCCTTACTTTTTAGATCAACGTTTGATCGAGCCCAAAGATGGAGTTGGTCCGAGGCCCAACTCGTGGCCCAATCCGTTGGGCTCTTGTACTTGAAGAGACGCCCGGATCGTCCAACGAACACGACGACGCGCGTTGTCCAGATTCGTCAGAATCGCCGTAACGCTCCGACATGATGGCTCTGCGAAAGCGTGCCCACGTTGTCTCCGAAACCGCCACGCACTCAATAGGGACATAACTCCGTAACACCCGACATCAATGCGGTGTTGACTCAAAGATGCTTCCCACGGGGGGCGACGCCTATAAATAGGACATGTCTCCCAACATTAGCCACCTCATGCAAAAAGCATTCCAAAGATACCTAAGAGCACTCTGCATTCATATTTTGTGTCCAAGCTCGCCCTCGCTTCCGTCCGGTTCACGGAGCTCGTTGGTTTGCGTCTTGCCACCTACCGACGTTGCCGTTTCATCTTTGGGGACGATACGCCAAAACCGAGAGCACTATCGGGCGTATCTCGCCTTCGGAAAGAGGACTCCTCGACTCGGCATCTAGAATACGGTTATTTGTAATTACATTATATCGTTTTAAGTTCATTGTTAGTTTGATCTTCTTCTATTTTTCTCTTTCGAGTTGTAATCGCCTCGCAAGTTCTCATCTTCGTTTATGTACAACGTTTTCCAACAGAAAATAGCTTTATTCTCGTATGAGTATTTAGTTCATAATTTTATGCAAGAATGATATCATATTACTAAGTTGATTCTATTTCAATCTTTTAATACTATTATAGCTTTGCAAACTTTTCATATTCCTCACATGGAATTAGCTAGGATGTAAAGGAGTAAAATTTCCAACTTTCATAGTATGCATAGTTTATCTGAGGATGAAGGAACTCAATTTCATAGAAGTTTCGCAACCGCTGACTATGGGCTATATTTCCTCCATGGACATATTTACAAAGAGGAGAATGTTGTGGCGGATAGGATGGCTAGTCAACTAGTGCAGTGACCAGTGTCAGATGAGTGGTGGTCACTGGTCAGGGTGGAACCAAAAATATGGCTTGGAAAGTATTAAAGTTGAAAAAAATCAATCAAAAAAAAATTAATATATGCAAACAAAAATAGAAAAAAAAATCTATAATTATAATATTAAAAGAATAATTTTGTTTAGAGGATGTTTAAGATCACGCTACCTCAAGGGTTGGAGGCCTCATATTATCCTAAGTATTAAATATCTTCTTAATCATTAATCTTGTATTTCTTGTTCTTCTCGCATTCATACTTTGGAAAACCATTCATACTTTGGAGTTTTCCAACTGGATATTTACAGAGAAATTTTAAAGAAGCTCGGTACTTGAGTCTACGTCTTTATGCTCTGTTAGCGAGTAATTACTTTTCATGATTAACATTTTGAAGGATTGACTATTTGATGGATTAAGTATTTGATAAGATAATTTTATCTATCAATCATTTATTTACTATAAAGGATTAGAGAATGATTAAAACTGGGATAAATAATTCTCTCTTTATTTGGATGATAATTTCAATCCTACCTATATTGGTTGGACTAAAATTAATGAAGTATAATTCAAATGATTAAAATAATCTCGGGCTTTGGGATATCTTCAAATATTAATCCTTAGAACACTTGATTAGGTTGGATTAATTTTATCTATACAATCTAATCATATAAAGTAAACAGCATCTCATGGTATTAGGTTTGTGAATTATCTCTTTTTTTGTTATATATAACTTTATTTCGTCGTCCGTAGAATTAGGAATATAATTTCGACTACTCGTGTCAAATCATATATAAACTTTATTACGAGAGGTGGATTGTGTCTGGAAAGTGATCGAATTTGGAGAACTATTTCCAAGGGATTATTTTCAAGAGACAAATTTAACATCGTAATTTAATTAATTGTTTTTGTATTATATTTGTATTATCTTTTTATTTTTGGGTGAATTACGCCCTTCTATTTTTTTTCTGGTTTGGGTCTGTGAGTAACTTCACTATGGATGGTACAAATAATCACAATGACATCATATCTGGGTTTTTTTTTTCAAAAAAAGAAACTTTGAAGCTTAATTTTATACCAAAATTTCTCATTTCAAAATATTAAAATGTCTTGACAAAATATTTTTGCAATTTTGCTTCCATTCTACTTGTATCTTTCCTAGCTCCTTCCCCCTAAAATTGGTTTACGCGTATTACTGTCTCGTAGTTTGAATTATTATTGTCGGACATCGGTTGAAGGACCGAGAAAGTGGAACTGCCTGGCGTTGCATATTAGAACTCATTAAAACCTTATTTGCATCATTATGTTCAATAAAAGGAATGAGGGAAGCTCCAATAGAAAAATATTGGAAGAGAAAAATACTTCGAAGATGAACCCGTTCCCATGCAATAGTCAGGAATTCTTGACGGTATCGAGCTGGAACAACCTGTTCTAATTAGATGAGACCAATAATAGGAGTACTATGGTACTATATGTAGTACTTTAAATCGTTTTAATATATAAACTGGCATTTAACTTGTCAAATTCGACCGAGAATTTTTTTACATTTTATTTATGGTCATAGTACGTAAATGAAATAGTTTTTATATTAGGACGATGTATCTAAATCTGATACATGTGAATTATATTTATTCAAATTTTATTGGATAATCATTTTAAGTTGTAATTTGTAAGTAGAAATTTTAAAAAATAAAATTGTATTTAGCTATGATTCAACCATTTTGAGTTGTTGATCGTGACATAGTATCGTGAGGAAGTGAAAGGATGAGGCTAGGGTTCGACCATTGGGAATCACCGATCTTGGCATAACACGATGATGAACCAAAATAATGAGATTATAATTCACCATCTGAAACTCATCTAATATATATATATATATATATAGGGTTGGGTTCCGTAGTCTTGGCCCGAGATAGTATGTAGACTCAATCTAGACCACACATTTTGAACACGTGGTCGCACTACAAGTGACACATGGCAACTCTTTTCTTTTCTTTTCTTTTAATTTTATGAAGGCAAAATAGGAAGAAATCAAATCAACCTTCTTCTCCTCCTCCTTGGTGGCAACGGGCGGCGCCGGAGACGACGGCGGCGGCAATGGCAGCGGACGACGTCGGTGACGACGGCGGCAGCACCGACGAACATCAACAATATAAACAAACAACAACAAACAATAGATTTTGAAAGAAAGAAAAATAAGAAGAAAAATTTGAAAACAAAATTGATGGATTTTGAGAAAAAATAGAAGATAAATTTGATAGATGCTTGAAGAATCGAGAAATATGATGGCTATGGCGGTGGTTCACGGCGAATTCGCCGGTAATCAGCGAAAAAGATGACGGAATTGACATAGAAGGATGAATGCCATAAAAATGCATTGAACAAAACATGAAACTGCATTGAACAAAACATGACAATGCATTGAATAAAACATAAAACTGCATGTTGCATCAAAACACAAACATGCATTGAACAAAGCATGTCCATGCATTGATCAAAACATGTCAATGCATTGAACAAAACGTAAAATGCAGCCAACGGGCGCTGAGCGGAGCGCAGATGCTTGAGAGCACGAAGCGCCTGCACTGGCGCGCGGGTGGCGCAAGCTAAACACGCCCGCTACGGACGCGACTTCAATCGCATGCATTATTGTGTTCAATCGCATGCATTTTTGTTCATTTGAATGCATTATTCGCTCAACTAAAAGCATAGTTTGTTTTCGCAATCACATAACAAATCAAATTACTAATCTACCCTTAATGAAACGAAAATCAACGAAATTAAGCTTAATAAGTCCGAAAAATCTCAACCATAGGATTTATGAGATTAATGGATGAGATTGAGTATTAGATACTATCCTGGGCTTGGGTACTATATGCTCTATCCTCTCTCTCTCTCTCTATATATATATATATGAGTGTGTGTGTGTATTTATCATGAACTCAATTAAAAAGTAATTATAATACTAATTATCGTCTCAAACATGTGTAAATTGCTACAATAATAGGTTATCCATGCAATAAAAATATGAATATTACAAAGTAAATATTAATAATTCATAGAATAAATAATAAAAGATTAGAAAATTGAGAAATTTTCACATAGACATGTCGATTAATGTTCGGACTCGTTTAGAATTTATATATTCGTACTCATACCAAATCCGATTAAAAAGTAATTTTACTACTCGTTTTCGTCCCAAACATGTATAATAATGTCATATCCAAACTCATTTTAGTTTATAAAATATTTAAATATTAGATATAAGTAGTTAAAATAATTGGTTATCCGTCTCAATAAATTCGTTATAGAATAAAAATTAATAAGAAATAGTATAAGTACTCTAAATTTATTCTAATTATATGTTTTTGTCTCAAATTCGTGTAGTAATATCAAGTAGTCGCAATAATTGATTATATGTTGCAATTATAAAGTAAACATATATAATATATAGTAAAATAATAAAAGTTTTTTAAAAAATAGAGAAAATTTCACGTAGGCATGTTGATAAATGTCATCCCCGTCCAAAATGTATATACTCGACCCATCCCAAATTCAATTAATTACCCGAACCCGTTTAAACTTATAAATATAAGTTATAATAGTAATTGATTATTCGTCTCAATAAAAAATCAATATAGGATTCAATTTTTTTATTTAAATTTTAAATTTGTGAAGTATCATAAAAAATAGATATGGAATTCAAATTTTGTCATTTTATTTATAATGTCAATTGGCGAAGTCTCATGAAAAATCAATGTGGAATTCAAATTTTATTTTAAAAAATTAAACAATATATACGTTTACGATCTATTAAATTGAGGGAACAATTTATGTAGCCAAAACTATTTATTTGGTTAGTTAAATTAAATAAATTTTTTATTTGGCCAAATTCAATTGACGTTGCAGTTTGAATGACATTAATCCCAACAACTCCGTCAATTAAATATAATTTTTTGGTTGGGATAATAGAAATATCTTTTAATATAGGTTTTTATTTGGTGAAATCTCATAAAAATCTAAAGTGAGATTGGTAGGAGATGATGATGATGATAATAATAATAATAATATTATTATTATTATTAAAATTTAAAAAGGATGAAAATGTAAGTAAATGAAGAATTTAGATAATTAGAAATAAAAAAATATGGGGATGCCATATAATATCAAGGATTGATGTGATACATTTTTTTACTAATCGTATATAGATATCATGAGGTTCATGTTAGATTTTATTGTATACACATATTTGTATAGAGTGATAATGTCATAGTTATATATACTTAACTAGCATGCATCATTGAAAGGATCAAACATCATGATTTTATAACAAATGAGATTCATAATTGTGCCTTTTATGTTAATACCCGAATGCGACTAATATCTCGGTTGCAACTAAAATATTGTGCATTTCATGATTATTGACATTGAAATATTATTAATGATTTTTAAGTACATCCATAGCGGATATTAACTACATTGGCCATATTAATTTTTGGCCCACTTTAAAATATGTGCTCCATAACAATATTGAAAACTGAATTCTTGTATTTTAATTAGTTATTATTGTACTCTTATGATGAGTTGTTGAAAGAAACCGGTCGTCTAATTCACATAAATGTTGAATATTATGATTAGGGATGCAATCCGAGCAACACGTTTGAATTGTCAAGCTATTCGGTTCGGATAATTTAAATTGATATTTTTTTAAACTCTCAAATTACGGGCTAACTCATTGGACTGATTGGGCCAAAAGCAGTAAGGAAAAATAATATATATATATATATATATATATATATTCTTGATAATTATATATTTATAACAAATATTTTGTATTAAACATTGGAGTAAAAAGAAAAGGAAGTGAAATTATAAGTATAACTTTCGATAATTAAACCAAAACACATTCCACATGTATCTGAAAAAACTTATATTACTGAAAATCATGTAAGAAAGAAAATTCTAGTTAATCTGATCAACCACTCAGTTTTCGAGTCAATCCATTCGAATTCGGGCTATTCTCGAATCAACTCTATCAGATTATTGGGGTATTATGTTACGGTCATTCAGGCTGATTATTTTGGACTAGAATATGTCAAACATAGTCTTATAGGATTGCAGATCTACTCGAACCAATGCATGAGTTTTGAATTAAATTGACATATCTAATTATGATAATTTATTAAATTATAATTTTGCGGAAAAGACATGCGCGTTTTGTGGGTTCGCTTGACTATGCCCCTTATTGTCGATGATGTTGAATAAAAAAATTAAATTGAGATTTTGTAAATTATTTTATTTTATGAACTGGAGTTTGGAAATGCCACACTATTAATTTAACCCCAACTATACTCGCTACAATTAGTGGAAGTGTTTTTGTACTAAGTTAATGATTAGATGCGTCTCTAGTTTCGAGCTCGAATAGGTAATCGGACAAAATTTACAAGATTTTTTGTAAAGTCGATGAAGAGATTTGGACGCTTTCGGCAAGATAGGCTTTTCTTTTTTATTCATTTATTCTCTTTATGATACATTTTTTAATCTTATTATCTATTAATCTATTCATTTATTATTTTCACTCATTTGATATTCATTATAATTTGTTATAATCTGTGCCATCAAAATGAAGGAAAATGAGGTATATTTTATTACATTCAATGTACATGTGACCAGTGTATCATATAGCCAAAGAATTGTAAAATTGGAATATTTCATATCTGGGAAATAATGATAATTTTTATAAGTGAATAAATACATCATTGCTAACAATAAAGTGCAATTCGATTACTTTCTTTTCTCCTCCAATTATTTGTCAGGAGTTGAGTCATATACTTTTACAGATTTAATTTAATTAGTTAAGAATTAACATATTTAGATTAAGAAATTGAATACTTTTACAGATTTAATTTAATTAGGAGTTAACATATTTAGATTAAGAAATTGAATAGGGAGAAGATTTGGGACAAGAAATTAAGTGATATGGAAAAGATAGTGTGCGTGGGTGTAACTCTAAAAAAATAACATTATTGATATTATGCGAGAATTTTTTTGTTAAGGCTGTACTTCCTACCTCATTAGCCTGTGTCTGCCTGTCTATAAAAGCACCAGCAACTTCAATACAAGTGCCACGTAGGCGCTACTATGCCAATTCATCAAAGTCTTCAACATTTATTTTATTTATTTATCGTGATTGGGAATGAGATTTAATTCCAGACGCTACTCAATTCAACAAATGGGTGCCAAGTTAAAACGTTTGACGTACCAAATATTGATTTTATTTAAAATAATGCAAATACTTGGAACCATCTTCTTAATCTTGACCAACTCTCGACCTCCATTTGAAACTTTAAGTTCAGTCACAAGAAAAAAACTTTCAATCCTATGTGTCATTTATATACATTTTAGAAAATTATAGAATTTTAAAGATTTGATGCGGGAAAGAAGATTTTAGAATTAAAATTTTTTCATGCTTTTTGGCTCCATGAAAGAAAGCAAGTCCTAAAAGAATTTATTTTTCGCTTATGTTGTTCATATAATCCTTTATCAATTTGACATGTTAGGTTTTGCATGTAAAAGTACAAATATATCAACATCTGGAATCATTACATCAACCATTAACTAAGAGAAAACAAAGAAAAAAGGTGAAGTGCTCACTTGTCATTTGAACCATGATTACATTATCATCAAAATTGAGCACCAAAGCTATGGCCTCACACTATTGAATAATACTCCTACCATACACAAAAACCCCAATTTCACAATCATCAAGTGTACTCACCAAAGATTTGACCCCAAAAAGCATATCTACCATGCCCCATTTCTTTCAACGTTCAAACACACCCATTTTTAGTGCTCCACTTCCATTTGTCGGATTTCCACCACCTCCTCCTCCGCCGCCGCCGGGGAACCATCGGCGCAGTGAGAGAATTTCCCCACTTTCGATTCCCATCCCTCTCCAAGATTAATATTTCTCGGTAATCTCTCCCCCACCTATCACGAAAAAGAATCTCATGACTAGAACTAATAAATGTACACTACAAACCTACTTGTACAAATACATACCGAAATGGAGAGACAGCCCGATTGTTTAAATGCGCCCTCCATTTAATGCCGTCATCAGAAATTCCAGACGCTATTAAATTCCCACATGAGAGACTATTTTCCCCTTTGTTTTCCACATCAAATTTTGCGCATTGATTCTCAGCCATCCACGTGTCTCGCATCTCACCGTCTGCTGAATCTCTCCGGTGACAAAAGCGCCTCCGGGTCACCGCTCCGCAGCCGGCTCGACGAGAACAGCGCCGCCGCCGACGTCCGCATGAACATCGGGCTGGCGAACGATTTCGTGCGCCGTGACGAGCTGCCCCCGCCGCCGCCGCTCGAGAGGCCGGCCCGCGCGCTCGACTCGGACAGGGGGAGGAAGCTGCCGATGCTCCGTCGCCGGAAGAATGGGGATTTCATGCCTCTGTAGTAGCGGAATGAGAAAACCCTAGGTTTCGTCAGCGAGCTGAACGGCGACTGACGTTTGCTCCACACGCTTCCTCCGCCGCCGCTTCTCCGGTACCGCCACGGAGAGGACGTCACCGGCTCTAGCACTAATCGCTCCGATCCTAAATTCCGCTCGAATCCGAACGAATAAGATCGCTTCAGTAGGAAATCGCGGCGGCTGAATCTGTCCTCCGATTGATTGTTCCGCCGCGGCGAAGGCTCCTGAGTGATTTCTCCTCCGTCACCGCCTCCGATTCAGCCGAAATTTCAGTGAGAGGCTCCAAAATTGTGCTCTCGATTATCATGTCGTCGAGGCTCGGTCGGATCCTCGCCGCCATCAGCGGCGTGAACGGCGAGTCCGGACGGAAAATTCCTGCGCGGCAGAGCGGGCAGTTGGCGTGCGACCGTAACCATATATCGATGCAGTCGACGTGGAAGGCGTGGGAGCAAACCGGCAGCGTACGGACGTAATCGTTATCTTCGAACTCCAGCAAGCACACCGCGCAGTCGTAGAAGCCGCTTTTCCGATTGTACACAGATAGAGGAATGCCTTTGATGATCGATTCGTCGAGGCCGTACGGCGAGAGCACGTGGAAGGCGTCGGTCGGGTCGTACACATACGGCGGCGACTCAATGTCGCCGGCGGAGGACGACGGACGTACCGGCGCTGGCGCCGCTGCCACCGGCGGTAGCGGCGGTAGGCATGGATGAAGTGGCGCGAGAGGAGGCGCGAGTAGGTGATGATTACGAAGGCGGTGGCGATTATGACAACCATGGCGATCAGCGGCGGGCTGAAGTCGACCGGCAGTTTGGACGGCGGGGAGGCGAAGTCCGACGTGGAAGAAGGCGGAGTCTGAGAGGCTGTGGAAGGTTTGGGAGAAGGAGACGGCGGGTGCCATGGGTGGGGCGCCGGTGCAGGGGCAGAGAGTGGTGGCGCATGGTGGTGAGGGTTTTAATGGAATGTGGAAATAAATGAGGAAGGTGCGAGTTTGTTAAGAGTTTTGTGGGCGTTTGCCACGTCGGATTTGTTGTAGTGGGAGAATAAGAAGGTGTCTGTTTCTCCACCGATTCAAGCCTTGCCTCCATCCTTGTCATTCATCTCATCACTCATGAGACCAACATCGGCGCCGCCGCTGCCGGCCGCCCTTCCTCAAACTTCACAACATATTCCCCCATTCTCCACCTATTTTCTATTTATATTTTTAAAAGACAGAATTCAAGATTGGAGGGTGATGCGGATAGAGCAATAATAAATTTGGGGGAAGACGTCTAAACTAAATAATGGCAGCCTTTATGAATAAGAGTAATTTGGATGAGAAGCCGACATGCTTCATTAATTTTGGTAGTTGAACATTTTTCATCTTTTGCTTCACTACATCTTCACACTGCACCACCATGTGGATCATAATTTCTCGTGTGTAAATTTATTCGAGTGTTTGGGCCTAAATATTTGAATAATTATAATTTTTACAGAGAGAGTCGTGTAATAGTTAAAATTAGTCTTTCTTTGTAGAATTAGGGAATAGAATATTGGTAATGGCTAAAGGTAGAGCCGGCAAAATGAGCCTGCCCGGATACCGGGGTTTGGGTTGATTGGGCTTAAAATTAAAGGCCGAAAAACCAGCTACAAAGCCATCGAAAAACCCGGCTCTACCGGGTTTCGGGCCAAAAAAAGCTCCGGGTTTTGGGCTAAAAGCCACTAATATTTTATTAAATATATATATTTTATAATTATTTAATATACATATTTATAATTTTTTAATAATATTAATTATATTTATAGTAAAAGTTTCTTACTAATTCACATACTTGGTCGGAAAATATATTTTTTGAATAACACATCAAAATTCTAAAAAATAATAACTTCATAAATCATTCAAAAATAATTCATAAAAGAAATGATCTCCAAAAATATATAGGCTGATGATTAATGACCTTATAATATGTAAACACTATTTTGAATCATTGATCTTAAATATATACTGTATAATTAATTTATTTTTTCTATTATTTTAGACGTATAAGTGGAATTGATGTTTAATAATATCATTTACATTTGATTTGTAATTACTAATTTATTTCACCTTAAATTAAAGAATTAAAATTATACTACATTACAATATCATCGTATGAATACATAAATATATCAAAATATACAAGAAGCATTATCATAAGAATAAGTAAGTTTAATATGTTCTTATCACTGATTCTTTATTTAAGTTGGAGTTATGAGATTTTAATTATGTATTTAATTTATTTATTTATTTTAAAATTTAAAATATTAATTTTATATATTAAAAAATTAAAAAATAATCTAAAAAGGTCGCTTTTGAAGCCCTTTGAGGTTAGTTGGGCTTCATATTTCTAGGCCCGAAATTTTTTTGGATGGACCCGACCCGCTACTTTGCCACCTCTAGCTACATGTGTCTAATTATGTATAAAATCTGTAATGAGATTTGATCGCGTCTGAGTTCAAAATATATTTTCCGATTCTCAACAAGCACTTCATTTCTTGGTTTTGGTAATTATTTAGACTTTATATTGTAAAATAATGTTTTCATTTTACTTTCTATTTTATTATTAGGTTCATGTCGGAAATTAAATGAGTTGGGTATTTGGTAATAATGTGATATTCAAAATTCTGTACAACGAGTGAGACTCGTGAAAGAATTAATTACTCGTGTTAAATCGTAAATTAAGATTAGTTTTATTTGTTATCGTGAAAAACGACCTTTGTTTAATGGTAAGATTGAGTTCGTGTAAATATCAATAGGTGCTATATGTACATTTTGCAGATAATAATCTCATGAAGTGCAATCAAAATTTCACCACTAAGAACTATAGAGATTGAGAAATGGATTTGACCAGCAGCTCTAAACTTCTTCTCTCACATTAAAAATTATAAACTTAACTCAATTGGTTAAAATATTAGAGCAAACTTATACCTTTCATCTATCCAATCCACGTCCAAACAATAAATACTTTTCATTGGAGGAGACCATTAATTTTTTAACAAATACAAGACGCGATTAAAATTACTTGTGAGTGGAATATGGATATATACTAATTAAAGAGAAATGTCAATAATTAACTGAAAAAATAGCTACATTAAATGCATAAGAACTTTTACTTCTCAAGCCTTTGAGGTTGTATACAAAAAAATTACAACCATAGGACGCCAACAAACATGAAGATTATATCTCAAGCATTGCTGATAATAGAGATTTAGGTGAGATAAAGTCTCTTCTTATTTTAAAATTAAACTCCGTAACTGAATGGCTAAATAGACCAACATTATTTCACATCAATGTTATAAACAAATATATAATTTTTGATAAATTTCAATCAAATCCAGTTCACATCATCTCATCTCATTATAATAAAAATCTTTGACCAGCAGAATAATTAAATTTATGTGGCTGACCAGATCGTAGCTATCCTATTAAATAACTCAATATTATCCCCCCAAAATATAAATAAGATAAAAACTCAAAAAGAAAAAGTTCCTAGTGTTTGGGGATATTCAGTACTTGGTGGACTAGGTGAATTTGTCGTGGTTGATTACAAATTAAATTCCTTAAATAATATCTTTAGATCTCGTAGCGAATCCATGATAACAAATATTGTATCCGTCCCATTTTTTTGTCCTATTCGAAATGTCCATTTTTCATTTTAAGAAAATAATCAACCCTTCAAAAAATATAAGCCATACTTACTTTTTATCTCTTTAATTACTTTATATGTTTCTCGTGCCCAAAAGAAATGGGACCAGAGGAGTAACAAGAGTATTTATCTGAAAAAAATTCAGCATTATGAAAAGCAGTTAGGCCCAGTGGCTTTCCCTGAAGTAGTTGGGCTTTAGGCCCAGTATTCTCTTAATGGGCCGTCTGAAAAGACTGGTAAGGATTTACATACACAAACATTACACACGCACATACATATATAAAAGGAGTAAGAAGGGGAGTTAGGGTTTTAGAGTGGTTCTCTTTCACAATTCTTAGACGAAACAAAAACAAAAGTTCGAAATAAAATCTGCGAAGATGTTTCCAGGAATGTTTATGCGGAAGCCGGACAAAGCGGCGGCGCTGAAGCAGCTTAAGAGCCACGTCGCGATGTTCGGAGCTTGGGTGGTGGTAATTCGGGTGACCCCCTACGTTCTTCACTACTTTTCCGATCACAACGAGGAGCTGAAGATCGAACTCTGATTTCTCGCATTTATCTCAGGTATTGTGATTCATCTATGTATGGATGTTTATTTCGAGAAACCACCGAATCACTAGCTGTATGTGTAAATTTTCTATTCCAGTTGTTTCCGATAATGTTTGAAACTTAGTTGCTTTACCCGTAATTTTTTTTTATTTTTTCAAAATACGCCACGTTTTGTTGCTTGTGTTGTTGCCGTATGGTCTAGCCGTGCTACACGATGAATTAACGCTCCGGAAGATGTTCCATTTAAAGCTTGAATCTCACTATCTCAGGATTGCATTGACTCTTGAGGGTTACGATTATCAAACCTTTAGGGTGACCATGTGCTATGTTTATGAGTTTTATTTCTTGACCATTATGATACGGGTGCATTTAGATTTCTCAAGCCATATTCACTCCTTCTATTGGTAAAAGTGTACTTTGGCACATTCATGTCGAGGCCTGACAGAAAGGAAATTAATGAAAGGGGATAGAAGCACAGTTATCCCTTAAAGCAATTGGTGTTACGTATAATGTGTTTTGGATTCCGAAGTATGGAGTTCGATTTGGACAGCTCACAGGTGGTATTCCGGCTGGTCGTTTTTAGGGGGAGAAATTTGAAGTTTACCAAACTATCTTTGAGACGGCTGTCTCTTCAGCTGTTTCTGAAGACTGGATAGGGAAAAGACACGACTTTTTAGTAGACGCCACCCACCATATTTCTGATATGGGAGAATATATCGAGAATTCCTGTGATTTAGTTGTTACTCTTTTGATAGAGTCTAGTTTGTTTTATCTCAGTTTGATTCTGAATTTAATTCTATTCCTGCCTGTCAAACTTTTCCCACAGCGTTTTTCTAACTATTTCGCTATCAACGACTTACTACTTATCATTTTCGTATTTGAAACTTCAAGGAAAGAAATGGAAGGGAACTATCCAACAACAAGACATGGCTCCCCCTTTTTGGTTGTGTTTGTGTTGACCAATCTGGCTCCCTGTTAGCTTTGTAATGGTCATTAGTGGTAAAATTCAGAGAGTTTTTTTTGTGGGGCGGGTTATAATATAATGAATAACCTTAGGCATTTCTTGAGCTGAGAAAATAATCTGGGATGTTATCTAGTGCTTCAGAGTTGCGCTTCAAAGCCTTTTGGAAATAAACGATTAAGACTGGATCTGATTTAACCGCTCTAACTAATCTAGAAACTCATATCTTTGTACAAGTAGTTTCTCCCTTTTTCCTGTTATTCTTACTGTTTGTGATTTGAACTCTGCTATCCTTCTGCAAGAATATTGAAGTACTCTCCTAATTTCAATTAGTACGTTATTTTGATGTTCTTGTGCAGCTGCTAAGTGGACCTGGAAAGAGCAGAGAGACACAGGATGCTTTTCTCGTGTGTTCCTAGTTTCATCATTTCTTTACGTTCTGCAAACAAATACTCATTATATCAGAAGAATATGCGACCTTAAAAGTTACTTTTGGGGAAAGGAGTACAAGTTTGTTTGCAAAAGATTTCGGTAGTTTATGTTAAAAGAGTGCTTTTATGTAATATTTGCAGCAGTTTTATTGTGAACGCTTTGTCTTCTATAATAGTCTTAATCTTATGAGTGCATGTTATATTAATATGCCCATGGTGATGATATTATTTTCAATATATTATGGTTCTTTAGTTGCTTTTGAAGTATGTGAACTATTTTGTATAGGATTTTGTTTCAGGTTCTTACTTTTGAGTTCGTTAGGACAGGAAAAGAAAATAAATGCATAAAAAAATAAGTATTGTACTTTAACATGAGATTGTGTGGTGAGGATTATTTGTGTCTACAGGGGTGAGCATTCAGACGGTTCGGTTCAAAATCGAACCGAACACGAAAAATCGAAAAACCGATTTTTTTTAAAACCCAAATTGAACCGCATTGTTTTATATATCCAAATCGAATCGAAATATTCGGTTCGGTTTTAATCAAATTTAAATTATAATTAATATAAATAACATAATATATATATATATGTATATAACAATAATAATAATAATAATAATAAAATTCGGACGGTTCGGTTTGAAAACCGAATTTTTTCCCCCAAACCAAAATTGATACGAATTAATTTTGGTTTCAAAATTTTGAAATCGAATCGTTTTACTGTACAAATCGAACTAAACCATTAATTTTGATTCGGTTCGATTTTTACTCACCCTTATACAAGAATATTGTATGAAAGACAGGGCCGTGCCTTCTAAAATATCATGAGAATAAAATCAGGTCCAGTAGCGTCAAATTGACGTGTTCTTGAGGGATTTGGTTGATCTAAATATATTTTTAATTTAAAAAGTTGCGCGTAAAATATGTCTTGGTATTATACCAAAAGTGGCAACAAAATGTATGACAAAAGACAACAGTTTTTGGCATATGCCATTAGCAATAATGCAGTGTTGCGCGAATAAGTATTGTGGATAACCTAATAAATTAATGCTTTAGAATCTAAAATTAGGAACACTTGTATATTAATATAGTGAACATATGAGTAATAGTGACGAGTAAGGTTCCCAAGATATTTTCCCTACTTCAGATAACGTATTTCGTGTTACCAACACAATGATGTGTATAGTTATGGTGTTGCATTACATATGTGACATGTACTAATAAAATGAGATATAAAACACATGCTGAGTCGTGTGAGATTCTTTATTTTTGTTAAGTGGCTCTTTTAATAAAAAGGATTGCATATTTTACAGTGAGATTAGAACTCTTAATGAAAATTGACTATAGAATCAGATTCATATTGGCCCTTTTCACCATTCTTTACAAGCGACAAGTTTCAAATCAATGGATGCCGATTGCCAATATTATCACTTGAGTTCCCTAAAGTATTTCGAATGTTCTTTTATTGTAGTCTAGTGAGAGAAACAAAATGTGGAAGGATAATGGAAGTCATCTCTTGCAATATTGAGGCACAAAATTAAGCTTAATTTTGCGAAACCTTATTTATCCAACAATTGAGCATATGAATAATCCTGATTTCAAATATTTGTGATATCTTAACGATTGGTGACGCTTGTAGCATGTGTATGAAGAAACACATACATAAAAGCTTTATATTTCTTGCAAGTTTGCCTTCTTTAGACTCATTTTCTAAGTAAAGTAACATTTGGTTCCATAATCTAGGATAAGTTCCAATTTGTAGAAGCGATTCAAGAAAGAAAGGAGGATACTCCACCTTGCCCAGTGTCCCATCATTTTAGGAGACCCATATAATTATATATATATATATAATAAGAAATTATTTTTATGATATTATATTGTTTGTAGTTTTTATAGATAAGAATTGAGATATACAAATATAAAGAAAGACAATTTTTTATTATTCGTTTTTGTTTGTAGATTACTTGAATTTTACGTAAATTTACAAATTCGATTTATTTTATAAGTATAATATAAGGTGCCTTATATTTCTTTTTTTTGCCTAGGGCAAATAAAATGTCGTGAATATGATTGTACATGATAATGGATTTTTCATGCAAGCAATAATGCACAACGCCTTTTAACATGAATTACTATTCCAAATAAATGCTTATTGCCATGAACATGAGATTAATCATTCATCCTCTCCCCCATGAAATTCGCTATTCCCACGAACATAGGATTAGTCAAAATTATTTTTTTCTAACAAAATTGTGTTCTGATTTATTTTTTATCTTATAAAATGAATAATAATGATAATAATAAATAATAATAAAAAATAGTAGTATTCATAATAATAAATAAATAGTAATTATTACCAATAAATAATTTTAATATAATGTTGTGATAAAGAATAATACTTCATCTGTCCATTCCAAGATGACATGTATTCCTCTTTGGATTGTTCCAACCAAGATGACCTGTTTCCTTTTCAGAAATAATGATTTCTTTAAAAGTTGTGGGTCATACCTGTTTTTTATCACTTTAACCCCTTCACACTATTCTCATAAATAACCATATCAAAAAAGCGAGTCATCTTGGATGGGATGGATGTAGTAATAATTAATAATATTAATATAATAAATAATTATATTAAAATAATAGTATTGAAATTAATTAGTAAGTAACAAGAAAATAGTAAAATGATAATAATAATAATAATTATTATTATTATAATATTAATTAATTAATAATAAAATAACAAACTAATAATAATAAATATTATTATTAGTACAATTAATAATAATATTAACATAACAAATAATAAGTAATAGCAATAAAGTTATATAATAATAATAAAATAATAATAATAATATTCATCAATAATAATAAATTATTATTATTATTATTAGTATTATTATTATTATTATTATTTTATTATTACAATAGTAATAACATAAATTATAAAAATAATGATGATTCTATTTATTTTATTTCATTCATATTTGTTCATTCTTTGCATACATCACTCATAGAAATCACATATTTCATTTCATTTCATTCCTATCTAATTTCATTTCTCCTTACTAGCGACCACCTAAAAGTAAAAACAACATTTTTGCATTTTATTTCAACGTTATTTTATAATTCAAAACCGTTTAGTGTATTACATAACACTAAAGGTAGATATTATTACAAGAAAAGCAATATATATATATATAAAGAAATCAAATAAAACCCATTTTCAATAAAATCTAAAAATCAATGTATCTTATGTACAAAGTTAATGTATTTTATATACAAATTTATTGCATTACAATACTTGATGAATCGTGTTGTCTTTTACCGTAACTCAAGGTCCATCGACTTTATATGTAAAATATATTAACTTTGTACGTAAAGTACGTTGGTTTTTAACTTCTAATGAAAAAATAGATTTATATATATATAGAGGAGAGTTAACGTAAAAATCATTTATATCGTGAAAATGTGAGAACCAAAAAATGATGAATCATCAAAAGTTCTTGAATCAAAAAAAATAGAATTTTCACCCTCATTGGATTCGAAACTAGGTGAAAAATTCTAAATTTTTGCATTCATTAACTTTCCAAACGAATTCATCAACTTTCATAGCGAATTCATTTGGTTCTTAGTTTTAGGAGAAAATGGTTATCATATATAGGAATGAATCAAATAAGAACTACATCTTTTTGAGATTTTGAGAACTATGCATAAGACATGTAAAGTTGACACACATGACGATAAAGTTATGCACAACGAAAATATTTTAAATTTTTATGATATGCAACAATTTTAGAATGTTTTCATTATGTACAATTTTATAGATTTTGTACATCAACTTTATACGTCATGTGTATGGTTCTCATCAGATATATGCTTAATTAATTGGGATTTCTTTAGAGTTCCTTAGACTTCACGAGACTAGAGTTCAAAAATCTATTTTAATATTTGTAATATGTGCCAACTAATCTTGTAGGTTTAGTGTGCAAGAATCCTAATTTCGTCGTATTTCAACTTTATATTGATTTTATTATATATACAATAAGTGTATTGATAAATAAAATTTGATACATAGTCCTACAACTAATTAATATATGTCTAAGTAATCGTCATGTTATGAAATATGCTATTCTCTTTCTCTCGATATGACCAAAATAATTTAAGCCAGTCCCATGATGTTCTCATTTATCCATTTAATCCAACTTGTCAAATTCTTATTCTGTCTCCTAATATTCTACATACCTATGATCTCGTCATAAGATCCTTGACTAATTCTAAATTGTTATTATGTCTGCACAAAAAGGTGTAAATTAACACCCAGAAAATAATTGTCAATCTCGTGAAGGGGAGAACACTATATGGAATACAATATATCTTCGCAAGATTTATTTGAGATAATAATAATAATAATAATAATAATAATAATAATAATAATAATAATAATAATAAAGATAGTGTTTTATATAACTGTCCGATGAATGTGACTTGGAAACTTGTGTTCGTTTAAAACTTATTTATTTAGTAATAATCGCTTTGCTTAAATACTTTAAAATAGTTTTCTATCTCTAACCTCTTAGCAAGTTACTACTTTTCTCTGTCAAAGACCGAAAATATTCCAAATTAAATAACGTAAGAGAAAATACTACTACTACTATTACGTATATTAATTTTCAGAATTTTTGTAAAGCAACAACACAATCTTAATTCACAAAGAAGATTAAAAATGATATGGACACATATTTGGAGGTTGGAAGTAATGAGAAGAAACATATATTTTGACAGGTCTAGTAAAGCGAAAAATTCCCACCATCACCGATGTATCTACAAGCATAAATACGCATTTTGCTTCTATTTGAAGCCACTCTAAAAACCTTAATTCACTTCACCATAAATACATCATCATCATTACAATGCTCTCTTAAATATTCCCTCCACTCCGCCATGAAATACAGCGAAATCTCCCACTTCAGCCACCCGCACAACCTCAAGTTCGAGTACGCGGAGGCGCCCTTCAAATGCGACGGCTGCAAGGAGGCTGGCATCGGCTCGCGCTACAAGTGCTGCGCCGGCGCCTGCAACTTCGACTTGCACACACATTGCGCCGTCCCGTCTCCATCCATCACCCACCCTTTCTACACCAAGTGCTCCTTCCAGTTCCTGAGCCGGCCGCCGGGACCGGTGGCGCGTTACTGCAACGCGTGCCAAAAGGACGTGGCCGGGTTCGTGTACCACTGCAGGTCGTGCGGCTTCGACCTCCACCCCTGCTGCGCCAAGCTGCCCATGATGATCGATGACGGCGAAACCAAGTTGTATTTGTACAAGAAAGTTAGCGCCGCTTGTCACAGGCACTCTCTCTCACTTTCCTCTTGCACTAGTAAAACTAGAACTTTTTCCTATTTTGGCGAGGAGGAAAATCAGCTTTTTATTAACAGTCAAATAACTTATATATGCACATAATATCGATTAAATAAAAGTAGGATGAACTACTATATTTTCGAAGTTCCCAAATTTTCAATTCTATTTTTGTGTTAGTATTCTGTATTTCACATTTATCAAACCAATATTTTTTTGTAATATGATGACATAAAAAACGTGTGTTGACTTGAAATATAAAATACAGCAGCAAAACCCAATTGATTTTACAAAATTATAAATTATATTTTATGTATTAGTATTCTGTATGTCACATTTATCATACCAATATTTTTTTATAATAGCATATAATATAAACAAAACGTGTTGTTGACTTGAAATATAAAATACACCAGAAAACTAAATTGATTCTAGAACTTATGTTCCATCATATAATGCTAAAGTAATTATGTTTACGAGTTCTTTTCTTTAAGAGAAAGAAAATGATGGTGAAAGAAAGTAACAAATCGTTTTCATTATATATTTATTTTGGGGGAAATTCTTATTTAGAGACGGTCACACACAATTATATTTGAAATCATCATTATATTGACCATTAACACGGAAGTAGTGTTAATTCATAGATGAGTAATTGATGTTGAATCACCAATTCTTTCTAAAACAAAAGAAGAAAATAATTGTTCTTTCTTAAAGTAAAAAATTAATGAGCAATATTTGAAATATGTAGGTGCGGGAGAAAAGGGAGGAGCTGGAGCTACAGATCATCGTGCAAGAAGTACAACCTACACGTGGCGTGCGTGAAGGAGATGCTGGTGGACAGCTGGCACGAGATCTACTACGGTGCGCGGGGGAGCAGCTACACCAGAAAACTAGAGGGCGGGATCCCCAGCTTGCGGTCCACGCTGCAGACGCACAATCACAAGAGGAGCAGCAAAGGAAAGCGGAGAAATGCTGCGAGGTGGCTGGTTTGGCGTTGCAGTTTGTGATATCTGCCGTTCTAGGGATCCCACCTCCTCATTGTTGCACTTGTCGGTAACTTGATGTCCAAATAGTGTACCAACTACCTAGTTAAGGTGTTACAAAAATAATGAAAAAAACTAATTAGATGAGCTTATGAACAATTCTCATAATTTAAAAGATTGAAGTTATTTTTAGCATTGTTAAATAAAATAGTGTGTTAAATGTCATTTAGGCTGTGTTGTACATAATGTTAAACACAACAATTTATATATATATATATATATATATATATATAGAAGAAATGTTAGCGAACAATTGTTTATCAAATTCTTTTCACAAATAAGT
This sequence comes from Salvia rosmarinus, assembly GCA_036937905.1. NCBI lineage: Eukaryota > Viridiplantae > Streptophyta > Magnoliopsida > Lamiales > Lamiaceae > Salvia > Salvia rosmarinus. The sequence goes on along the minus strand of CM072815.1, from coordinate 82,869,248 downwards.
ACGATTGTCTTGAATGGGATCTTTGTAATAGCGGCCCAGGCCCTCGCTTTTCTACAATTGATTTGTGCTCCAACAATGCCCCTTTAATAAACCCAAATTAGAGTTAATAAACTCTAATTATGAATTAATAAACTTTAATCTTGAATCAATAAATCCTAATTATGAATTAATAAAATATAATTGAAATTATTAAACCCTAATTTAGAATTAATAAATTCTAATTAAAAATTAAATTATAATTACAAATTAATAAATTCTCATTATCTTTAATCACCCTAATTAATATTTAATAATCTTAATTAATAAGCTTTTCTCATTATCTTTAATCAGCCCAATTAATATTTAATCATCTTAATTAATAAATTGTAATGAGCATAGTTGCACACACCCAAGTTTTTGTCTAACTCTTGAATAGTAAAAAGTAATTTTTTAAGGAAAAACACTCTTTATGACATGGTTGTGGAGAAATTTTGTGATGATATAGTGCCTGAGTTAAAATTCTGTCTATTATTTTAGCTATCCACAACTCTAATTTCCCAACCGATATTACAAGTGTATTTAGATAGCTCAATCGCTTTACAATGTATAAATAAGTAGCCCTGTTATTATATCAATAAGCGCGCACCTAGTGCAAAACGATTATTTAGTGAATTATTTTCCAAACTTGGGACTTGATCTTGGTGCAATGTAGCTCACACATGTCTCTAATAATTAGCATTCTGTAAATAGCTTAAGGGTTAAGTGCATAATATATGGATCTTTAATTAATTAAAGAAGGGGGGGGGGGGGGGGGTAACGTAACATAGTTGAAATTAAAAGCATGAGGTCTACGGCAATGATAACTTGATGACTTTGAAATTAATTAGTTATACTACTTCTACTCCTTTTTAGGAAAACTTTTACTCTTAATCAATCATACTAATCTATTGGAAATATAACATGAGAACAACTTAATCAATATATATATAGGGAGTGGATCAAATGAGAACCACATCTTTTTTGCGAACTCTGCGAACCATGCACAAGACGTTGAATATGATGCATATATAGATAAAGTTGTGCATCTGAAAACTTTCTAAAATTATTTTGTTGGATAATAATTTTAGAATGTTTCGTTATGCACAACTTTATAGGTTTTATTCATTAATTTTACAACGTTATGCACTCCCTATATATATATATATATATAAAGTGATGTTCAAATAATAACCATTTTTAATGTGAGAACTAAAAACCACGAAAAATCGGTGTGAACAAAATGATCAGTTCACTAAGATAGTTAATGCAACTGAATCCAAAAAATTAAAATTTTCACAAAGGGTTCGAATCCCATGAGGAGCGAAAATTTTATTTTTTGGGATCCAGTAACTTTTCCACCAGATTCATCAACTTTCATTCTGAATTCATCATTTTCTGGTTCTCACGATAAAAAATTGTTCTCACGTTAGCCCCCCTATATTATAAGAATTGGATCAAATGATAACTCTAACTTTATTGAGAAATAAGAACTAATGTGGTCCATCCATTTTTTTTATAATCGAACGATCAAGATTAATTTAAATCATTTATTATCCTTCGATTTTAATAATAACCGTTTCAACCCTACAATTAAGATATTTTATATATTCATTTACGGTAACTGTTCTTACATGCACAATCACTATGATTACATACACAACAACATGAATTATATGAACATAACAATGAATTAGAATGTGATGGCATGCATAAGAACTATGATTACAAGAATAACAACATGAATTACATGTACAACGAAAAATCAAATGTGAAAGAATTTCGAGATAAAGATCTCCAAATGAAATGTGAGATATTTTCGAGATTTGGACTTCAAATAGCAAAAATTAGGGATTTTTTACTATTTTTATCAGTAAATAATTATGAGTTATCCGATCTTATTCAATTTAAGAATAATTTTTAGTTCTTAATTCTTATATAAGAGATAATTACCTCTGTAACGAACCTATATATATAAAAACTAGTGTATAATCCATCGAGTTTCGACGAAAAATATTTTATGTTGTATTTATGATCATTGTAAATGAAATAATCTTTATATTAGCGTAATATGTTTTAATTTGATATATATATAAGTTATATTTTATCGAATTCTGATGGAAAATCACATTATATTATATAATTCATGAATAAAAATGTAAACATTCGAGGCATATTGATTCTTGATCATACCCATCTAAAATGTATATATCCGTACTCATCTTAAATCCGATTATTTACCCGAATTTATTTAAAAATAAATATAATTTATTATAGTGATTGATTATCGATAAAAATCAAACACTACAAAGTAAACATTAATAATATAAACAACAAAATATCAAAAAATAGAAAAAAAATCATGTAGAGATGTAAATCGATGTTAGGATCCCTTTAGAATTTATATGGTCGTATATATCTCAAATATGATTAAAAAATATTTTTACTACTTGTTTTCGTTCCAAACTCGTAGGGGTGTGTACGAACCGAACCGAAAAACCGACTGAATAGATCGATTTTGGTCGGTTCGGTTCGATTTTTGAAAAAATCGGTTTTCTGTTCGGTTCAAATTCTGAATTAAAATCGATTTTCGGTTCGATTTTTGATTTTACATTTTAGGTTCGGTCGATAACCAACCAAAAATATTATTTTATATAATAATAATTAATATTTTAATTAAATAAATTAGGATTAAAATATATATATATATATATATATATATATATATATATATATATATATATATATATATTTCGATCGATTTTTCGGTCCGATCGATTTTTTGATTCTATTTTCGGTCGGTCCGAAACTATAAATCGGTTCGGTTCAAAAAATATGTTCGGTTCGTTTCGATTTTAAAATTTCGGTCGGTCGGTGCCTACAGACTCGTTTAGTTAACAACCGCTAACTACCCACATATGTTTAAATTTTGTAAATATAAGTTGTTAAAGTAATTAATTATCTGTCTCAATAATGATTCAAAAATTATAGAATAAATATTAATAATAAATAACCTACATAATAACAAATTACAAAATGAAGAACATGTCTAGAATTTATAATTATACAGTCGTATATATCCCAAATCTGATTAAAAAGAATTTTTTATTATTCGTTTTCATTGCAAACTCGTGTAATTAATACCTACTAACTATCCACATATGTTTAAATTTCATACATATAAGTTGTTAAAGTAATTAATTATTTGTATCCGTAATGACTCGAGCATTATAGAATAAATATTAATAATAAATAACATACATAATAATAAATTACAAAAAGAAGAACATGGCTAGACCATATATACTCGTACTCGTCCAAAATTTGATTAATTATCGAAACCCATTTAATTTTATAAATATAATTTGTTACAATAATTAGTTTTTCATTTTAATAAAACTTTTAACATTATAGAGCAATTATTAATAATAAATAATAAAAATAAAAATAAAATAGAGGAAATTTCATATAGATATGTCGATTAATGTCTTAACCTGTCACAAATCAAATTTAAAAATGATTTAACGGTACGTTCTTGTCTCATTCTCATCTAAAAATCTAGTAATTTTCTGAATTCATTTAAATTTATAAAATATCTAAGTAATAAAATATATATTTATTCGAATAATTGGTCATCCTCTCAATAAAATACTGGATATTAGTATTTATTTCAAAACTTTTATTAATTGTGAAGTCTGACGATAATTTAATGTGAGATTAAAAATTTCCACATAAGTATGTCGATAAATGTCTATATCCGTCTAAAATGTATATTGTTATACCCAAATAACATAAATATCAAAAGACTTAAAAATAGAAAAATTATGTTGTCCTCTCATTCTCGTATTTTATTATCTGCTAATTATCTAAATTGTCTAAATTATAAATAATATAATTAATAAAATATTATTAATTCAATAGATTAAAATCAAGAAAATCTCACACATATATTGATCAATGTCTAGCCCATTTTTGAATTTAATTACATGCCACTGTGACAAACTTGATTAAAAACTGATTTTATTATATGTTCTTGTCTAATTCTTGTATAGTGACATCAGTTAATTACCTAAATATATTTAAATTTATAGAATATGTAATAAATAATATATATTATTCTAATAATTGGTAATCCTCTCAATAAAAAAAATTAAACATTAATTACTATTTATTCCAAAACTTGTTATTAATTTGTGAAGTTTCATGGAAAATTTATTATGCGTTTCAAATTATTTTTATAAAATTATAAGAATATATCCTTTTATTAGATTTTCAATTTGTGAAGTTCGTGAAAGATCGTTGTGAGATTCAAATTTTTTTAAAAAAAGTTGTAGAAAAAAATATCATTATATTTATGTCTTAAAAAACAAATATTGTTTTAAAATCTTATGAAAAAATTTAAAATAATATTAATTTAATTAATTAATTTTTTTCAATAAAAATATGACTAATTAGTTTACCAACTAAATAACTAATTGGCCAAATAAACTTAATCACTAAACAATTATTAATTATGGGATAGAAAATGCATACAACTATTTTTATAGGTCTTATTCAATGTGGAGTTTGATGAGAAAACAATGTGGGATAAAAGATGTAAGGAAAATGAGAATAAATGAGATTTGAGAAAAGTAGGAATGAAGAGAGTATGTGATGCCAAATAGGAGAGATAACACTAAATCCTTAATCTTATTATATATTGATGAGAAAACAATGTGAGATAAGAGATGTAAGGAAAATGAGAATAAATGAGATTTGAGAAATGTTGGAATGAAAAGATTATGTGATGTTAAATAGGAGAGATAACACTAAATCCTTAATCTTATTATATATTGATTCCTACGAAATCTCTAATTGAACAAAGAAGTGAATATGTTAGTTTAGATGAACTCATGTATTTCTCATAAAATTTAATAATATTTGAATTTCTTCACCCATGTCCAGTTAGGAAAAACAATTTTAAATTGAAGTTATAAATTAATGTTATAAATGTTATAAATGATTAGTTACTAATATATAAATGCTTAGTCCGTATTAGTTATAAATTCCGTAATTAATGAATTCCGTAATTGATGAATTCTGTAATTGATGAATAGGTAATAAATTTTAAATTATTAATGTTATAAATGTTATAAAATTTTAAAACAATTTTAATTTGATAAATTCTGTAATGTTTTAAATTCCGTAATGTTATTTCCAATTTCAAAGCTCAATCACATACTTACCTCAATATAATCTTAGACTATTATTTATGGTAAATTCATTAATATCTTCCAATTTTCATACAATCATTTATATATAGCATTAATTGAGAATAATACATAAATAAATATTATAATATATGAATTAAGAATACATATAATAGGGATTTAAGATAAATATGAATAAAGAATAGAGGTGATGCCACATAGGCACACAAATGAATGTGGTGTTCACAATCCGTAACGGTATTATAGATTTATAGATCCTTCTGCATATGATAAAATTTACCTGTTGTTGTCTTGTTGATATATACTATTTATATGCATAATTTGAAGGTCTGTTGCATATTGACTGGCACTTGTAGTTAGGGATGTCAATCGGGCCAACCCGCCGGTTCGGGCTAACCCACTCGGGTTGTCGGGCTATTCGGTTCGGCTATTCGGGTTGACATTTTTTCGGGTTAGAAAAATTCAACCCTAACCCTAAACTCTCGGGTTTAGGGCTAACCCATCGGGCGAAAAGCTTAAAATATATATATATATATATATATATATATATATATATATATATATATATTTTATATTAAGCGTTGGAGTAAAAACAAATAATTGAAAAATAAATATAATACATTCCACAAGTTCTTTTTAATCTTATTATATTAACTTTGAATAGCAAACAATAAAATTAAAAATAGTGCTTATAATTAATTTTTTTTTCTAATATGCTTTAATGTCCGCATTCCATGTAACTAAATGATCTCTAATAATATAATACAATTATAGCGAATTAAAACTAATATCTAGAAAAATTTTAATAAGTTAATTCAATATAATACTATTTAAAATATATTACAATATCAAAATTAGAAAATAATGCTCACAACTAAATTATTTTTTAATATTTCGAATATTCATATTCCATAATAGCTAATTCACTATTTTTTGTAACTTTTAACAACACTATGAATATCTTCTATAATTTCTTGTATAGTTGTAGGGATGTTAATCGGCCCCGCCGCCGGATTCGGCTAACCCACTCGTGTTGTCGGGCTATTCGGTTCGGGCTATTCGGGTTGACTTTTTCGAGTTATAAAATCCAACCCTAACCTCTAATTTTATCGCTTATTCGGGTCACCGTGAAACTTCAACCCATATTGACATCCCTACTTGTAGTGCATGTACCATTTTGCTAGTACTTACAAATATGTTTTGCACATTGCCCGACCACTTCCACTTTTTGAAGAAATAAATAAAGAAAACAACGTTGTTTCAGGAGAAACTACCAACAACAATTATCAAACAACAAAAATCAAAATTTTCAACTGTGAGTTTACCTCTTTCAAAGTTCCTTCAAATAAATCAACGCTTTCACATTACTTGCGTGCCGCATTTTCCTATTAATTAGACTCATGTAATTTCCACTCTACTTCTTTTGAGTTATTAAGTCGAAATTAGGAACATAAACGAAAGAACTGGAAAATTGAAATATTGATTCGGCGGCATAAGGAAAGAGCAACGAAGTGATAACGATAAAAGAAACAAAATTGAAAAGTTTCAAGAAATCACATATATATAATCTTCTGTCATAATAATACAATTATTAACATTAGAAAAGTATAACATAAAATTAGTTATAGTATTTTGTTAGAAGCTATGGGCCATACTTTTGTATTTGGGACCTGCATACCACGATCCTTCCACAAAGCCCTGTTATCAATTCGAAAATGCCTTATTTTCACCGGCCAACTTTTTGTACATTCCTCGAAATTTGTTACACTACAATTAGTTTCGAAATTGGGTCGAACCGCCATCGAGTGAACCTACATAACTCAATACAAGTAATAGTTTCCCCATAAATTTAAATCACTTATTTAAGAACTAATAAATTTGAAACAAGTAATAATTTAGATTTTAATAAGGGAGATTATATACATAAACCCTTTATTTTGTTCATTATAATGTTCAATTTAATAAGATCGTAAAAATATTAAAGAATATACGTTTTTGCCTATATAGCTCAGCATTAATTATTTTAGTAAAATAATAATTTCGTCAATAGAGTCCATAAATCTAAAAGAACAAGTGCATGTTATCTTCTTTTTCTACAAATAGCTACTACTTGCTTATACAGACGTTTTATCAAACAATTGGTCTACGCGGAATTATCATTAAAGAAATCATGAGGTTACATATTTAGTAAAAACCTTCATCAAAAAACTCACTACCTATGAAGACAAAATACAAACTGCGCAAGCATCGTCTTCAAGGGTCACGCCAACTATAACTAAAAGCCCTTTATATGGCAATGATTTGGAGGAACGAGAGTTTAGTCGATGAATCCAAAGAAATGAAGAAAATAATCATTTACTTGTTTTAAAGGAAGCATATGATTATGTTGTGGAGTCTAATAATTAAGTTTCATCTTTGTTCACGAATGACCGGCGCACCTGAACAAGGCCTAAATTAGGCTTCCCCTGAAACAAGGCATCCAGATTTCATATGAATAAACAAATGATGATGACCCAAACTGCAGAAATCTTAATTGATCGTTACCTCAAAATGGGCTAGTGTTGGCAGCAAGTCAGGATTTGGTTGGATGTCTGCATCAATTATTACAACAAATTTGTAGTCTTTAACATAATCGCAGGTCATGGCGAAATAAAAAATAATCAAAGAACTCCAACTCAAGCAGGTTTTTTGAATTCTGGGGCTTGATGAAATTATGTATAGCATCTATCTTTTTAATGATCATACTTTTGCTATTTTGCCACATCATTTACTAATCTGAATTTCTAAAAACAGTTTGCAGTTTTAGAATTCTGGTACTACTCAATTAATTTATAACTTATCATACAACTCACATGTAAATCTGCAGTCTGGATCTTTTCTTCATAGCTGTATTTTTGTCTGTATATATTTTCTAAAACTAAAGTTAATATCTTTCACATACTTAATTTGATATTACCATCACACAAATTGCCTTAGATTAGGAAATAAAATTAAAATCTAATACTAAAAATAATAAAGGTTAGAAAATCTCATGTAAATCAATCGGCTGGGACTCCTGTTACCAAGTCAACATTTATCTACCACCAAATTTCCTATATATATAAACCCCATCCCCCTCTCCGATATCCTCTCCAAATCAACCAAAAAAAGTCTCTCTCTCTCTCTGTCTCTCTGTCCACCACCACCGCCGCAGCCGATCAGGAGCGCGACATTTTGACAATGGGCACTTGTGTTTCTTTTCAAGCTACAACAAAACTGGATGATATTCACGACCACTGCCGGCGGCAGGGGTCTTCGTCGTCGGCCATGGTGGTGGACCTAGAGGGGCGGCTGGAGGAGTTCCGGCAGCCGGTGACGTCGGAGGAGGTGCTCTCACGCCACCCAAACTGCTACCTCTGCAGCTCAGACAGCATGCTCGTCAACTCAAACGCTCCCCAGCTCCCCAAAGACGACGTGCTGCAGCTCGGCCAAATTTACTTCCTAATACCACTCTCCAAATCACTAACGCCACTCTCTCTCGAAGATTTGTGCGACCTCGCCATCAAAACCAGCAGAGCTGTCGACAATGGTTCTGTCCAATTTCCCGATGGATGTAAAAAATTGAGAATTTCTTCAGATGGAATTTGCAGAAATGTTGTCACTTCTTAATTCATTAATTACCTTTTGCTATATTTAAAATAGGTGAAAGAAATAGACAGGAATAGTGGAGGCCGGGTAACACCGAACCACCATTATTCTTTTCCAAGTACAAATTTCTATATATTATATATGTCCCTTTTTTAGTAGCTGGACGGAATAGTAGGATTCAAATTTATTTTCTTTTAGCAAGAAAGTTAGATATTTTTGCGAGAATATATAATGGGATTTTGTAAATAGGAAAGGTGGGAGGCAAATATGTTTCCATTGTAGCCCAAGTGTGGTGCATGTGACTGATAAAAGCAAATTTTGTTGAGAGCAAGTAGGTGTATATTTTGTACTCTACAATGCCATCTAACCAATATTTTTGTATATCATGAGGCATGAGCTCACTCTTATTTTTTGTTAAAATAATTATATATTAATTATGATAAGTAAAGATAATTAGATTTTATTAATTTATAATTAAATTTATTAATTTTAATTATAATTTATTAATTCATAATTATGGTTTATTAATTCATAATTAAAGTTTATTAATTTATAATTATGGTTTATTAATTCATAATTAGGGTTTATTAATTCATAATTAGGTTTATTCATTCAAAGTTAGGGTTTATTAATTCATAATTAGGGTTTATTATTCAAAATTATAGTTTATTAATTCTAATTAGGGTTTATTAATTCCAATTAGAGTTTATTAATTTAAAATTAAGATTTATTAATTCACAATTAGGATTTATTAATTTAAAATTATTATTTATCAATTCATAATTATAATTTATTAATTTATAATTAGGTTTATTAAATTAATTAATTTTAATTAATTTAATTTAATAATTAATTAATTAATTATGGGTGGATCTACGGCACGCGCAGGAGACCACCCGTCCCAATTCTCCCTCTCGTGCGATACGCGAATTTTGAGTGTACAAATGCACTAAACGGTCTGTTCGTAAACTCGTGTTTTCAAGGTAATATTCGTAACAATGGATTTATAACATAAAATAATGTGGTAACAAAACAAACAATTATTTTATGGTTATGTAGGGTTAACTTTCTCTTTTAAATCTCAAACACTCCAAAACTTGTCTGGAGTGGAGTGATGTAATTGTTAGCGCTCATGTCTTTGAAAGTATAGTTTAGATGCTACCTAGGTTTTGTACATAATGCATAAGAGTGATCGAATTATAGTATTCAATTTCATAGAAAGAAATATATGGTAACTGTGAACTCTCAAAAAATGTTGGGGAATTATATGTAGTCTATGAAATTGTATTCTAATATTATTAAAGATTTGGCAATACTTTTCTTTTGAGTTAGAAAAAGAGGGACAATGGCATTTGAACTTTAGACTTCTCTATTAATATAGACATCATTCACCGCTTAGATATCCTAAAAAACATTTGGTGATGCTTTTTAAAAAATGTTAAAGTGAAAATAAGAATTCTTCTACATATTTCAAATATTCGGAATATTTTAAAAAAAGGCGCCAATATTTATGGGATTACATAAAATCTCTTGAAATCAAATAGGGTGACAGCTGAGGCCAACATCTATAATAGCATGTGTGTTGTTTTCAAGAATGTCAAATGACAGTGCATAAGGCTGTCTAAATTTGTATTATTCGTAAACATAAATAGATAAGTTGGGCTTACTAATTATGACCTACATACATTTCAGAACCTCCTATTTTTGGGCTTTCTTCAATAATTTTATGCCATTGGTTGGACTGTAAAGAGTGGTAGATAGCAATTTAGGCCATCTATTATCTATATATTGTGAAACAGTGTCGTCTGAGCGCTATACTATGACATATATATTAATTCCATATCTTTTACATTATTTTGCTAAGTCCATATAAACACAAATGAAATATTAATGAACCATGACCAAAGATGCATCTTTATTTCAAATAACACGTTTTATTTTACAATGTCTTGCATATATAATCACAAATTTGAAAGTACTTAAAATTGATTCATTTTGCATTGTACGCCCAAAACACACAAGAATTAATTAACAAAATATTTCTCATTGGAATATTTGATTTATAAAAGAGAAATTATGGTTGTGGCTCCATTTGTGTCTTGATGGCAGCAACCAAATGATCATATGCCACACTCCATGCCTTCTTCATTTCTGGTGACCACATTTCTCCCATTGCATCTTTTATAGTCTCCAACAATGCATATTTCGTCACTTTTTTTTTTTAGGATAAGTTATTAGGGTTGCGATTGAGTGTTTGACTGAAGCTTATAAGCTCCTTAACATTTTATAACTTGTTTAAAAGCTTATAAGTTCTTATAAGTCCTCAAATAATTTATAAGCTGTAAAAAGTTGCAACAACTTATAAACTCTAAAAAAAAAAAAAAAAAAAATCAGCCGCAACTTATTTGTTCATGATCTTATGAACAACAATCAATCTACAAAACTATTCTATTATGTTTTGTTATTTTCAATATACACTCTTCTCATATCATCCACAATTCATAATTCTCACTCTAATTTGTAATTCTTAACTTATAAGCTCTATTATTTAAACACTTTGATAACTTATAAGCTCTTTATATATTATATCTTACAAGCTGTTGGAGCTTATAAGCTTAGCCAAACATTTAGAATCGAGTCAAGTTGAAAATATAATATAGATACCTCAAAATGTTCGTCGACGACGCCGTATTTGGAGTGGACGGTGCCCAATTTTTTTAGGCTTGAATCTCTGATCACTACTTTCCCTGCTTTCCGTAGCTGAACTGCGGCTTCACACGTCTGCCAAAATACTGATGTTAATCTTCTACTCCAATCGCATTACTCTCCAATTAATTCAATAAATTAGGCCCAAGATACTCTATTTATCATAAATCAAATTTCCAACAAGTAATTGCAAAGTTAGTATGTCCATGTACTACCTCAAAAATAAAAATAAAATGAAAGAAAATGGAAATTGGAAACTAACCATGACAAATACAGATTTGGCATGAGGCTTAAGCTTAGGATTCTGCTCAAGCGGAACATTTGAGTCTCGCAGAAATGGGAAAATCTTTTGAGCTGATGGTGCTATCTCAAATACCCTGATTTAAAATAAATAATTAAATAATTTATTTGTAAAACATCACGTTAAATCATTATAAATTGAACTAAAAATTAAAATAAGAAAATGAGTGGTAAGTAGGTTTTACTTGAGAAAAAACTTGAGACCCCATTCGCCAGCATCCTTCTTCATCAAATTCCACGACTTCACCACCAGACCTTCTTCTTCTTCCGTAAACTCAATCACCCCACACTCCCCATCTTCAAATATAATATAAATAAATAGATAAACAAAAAATACAAAAACACCCGATATATATATATATATACACGCACACACATAAGGAAAATTTAAAGAACAAGAAGAAGAAAAGAAAAAGGATTACTGTACTAACCATTTTGATCGGCAGCGCTCATTGTTCAATTTGGTTGGGAAATGAAGAGCAGTGAATGTTGTTAAATTTGTGAATGTGTGGAAAATTGAAGATGGTGGTGTGAGTTTGATTATTTAAATAGTGGGAAAATGTTGGCTCCTGAGAAGTGTGGAGAGCCATATTTTGAGTTGAAGAAATAAAATCCAATTGGGTGTTGATAACATGCATGGAATTGATTAAATAATTTAGTTCAAGGCGAAACAAGCAGCGGTACGCGGCGGCGGAACATGGTTTTCCGCGGCCTTCAATTGGTGGCGGCTGCGCCCTTTGACCGATCTCTTATTTTCAATATTGTAATATTACATCATTGTAGTACAGAGGTGGATCCCAAATTTGTCCGATAAAAATTATGAGAATCTGCGTAATTTTGTACAAAAATATATATGTATATCAAGATATCTAAATTGAAAAGGGAGATGTGGTTTCTGGAAGAATTTATGTTGGGTTAAGTGGAAGTGTCCAAATCATCTTTAATGATTCACCGATGACATTAAAATGTTAGAAAAAATTTATATGAGACCATTTTTAAGTCTATCCGTCAGACACGAATTCCAGCGTAACTGTATTTTACAATATGTAGATACGTAATACTAATCTTGACCTGTCTTGCACAAAATTGCAAGTAACTGATAATGGAATCACATGGCTAAATTGCAACTAAATCTTTTTGGACAAAGTCAATTACAAAGACAGACAAAAAACAGAGATTAGGATATACAACAAAAATTTAAGAAAATGAGCAGTCCTACCATTTCTTTTTTCCCGCTCCTTTTTATAATTAACAGAACATCAAGAACATTACACATTCAACCACAACCATAACTCACATCTGGAACAGAAACAACAGATTCAAATGGAACCTTAACTCTCTCCTTCACAACGCACCTCGTCTCGCCGTTCTCGACTATGGGGACCTTCCCCGGCGGGCACTCCGCACCACTCCCCTTCTCCTCGTTCCCTCGCTGCTGCAACAGATCCAACAACTTGAACTGGTTATCCCGTTTCCCCACTCGCGCCTCGAAGCCTGCCAAGCTCAAGATGGCGATCACCCCGACTACAGTCATGGCTGTCTTAGCGGCCGTGCCTAACAAGACCCTGACCGACTTAAACGGCCCCCAGCCCTCCGACTTGTGCACATTGTTTGGGAAGTTGTGGAGATTTTTTGAGCCATTAGTTGTAAACCCATTCAGAGGGGATCTTTGGGAGGAGGTGAAGGTAGAGGGATAGCCATTTTTGGACAAGATGGATTGAGAGGGCCGGCTTGGATACGGAGGGAGAAGAAGGTCGTCGTCGTCCTCTGTTTCGCTGGCGAAAGCCATGGCCTCGTGTATGACTTCCAAGTCCTTGCCTTTGTATTCCTTCAGCTCCTTGAGCAACTTCTTCTGGCTGTACTTGATTTCAGCCAAGGCTGCTTCTTTCTCGTACCACTGTTGTTGCTGCAGTGCCTGAGAAGAAAAATAGGAAGCCATCAAAAGCGTCGCACTTGAAAAGAAGAAATGAATCCAAGGTTAGAGATAAATGAAGTCATATTTCAAGAGAGCAAGTTCTGGAAAACTGATAAGCAAACATCTGTAAGTATTCATTAGCCACAACTCCTAGTTGGCGATATAAATTGGATTAAATCATTTTAAACACAATACCATTAAATTCCAAGATTCATGAAGTTTCCCCTCTAATTTTCCGATAATAATATTCCTATGAAGGAAGTGAAAAAGAAATTAACACACTTCAGAGGAGAAAGAAATTTAAAAAAAGCCACTAGGTAAATCTTCCTTGCCTAAGTATAGAGGCGACCTGAGAAAAGTGAGACAGAAAAAACAAACCAAATGTATTTAGTTCAATCCGCTTGAGTTTGTAAATATGTTCAGTTTCAATTTGGTACTATTTTAACAAACCAAAGTTTATTCCGAATAGGCTCGATTCGGTTTTAGTTTCAACACAAATTTTGGTCAAACCAAATAAACCTAATTGTTATCAACCAGATGCTCTTTTCATTATTATTGCTTCCAAGTTTACAATTGCTTCCAAGTTTACATGATGACCAAATCTCCTCTATAACTAAATTTTAAATTAGCCACTTCCATCTTCCCATATCCAAGCCGGTGTCGTTCAAAGAAACCGAACCTCCTCTCTATCAGCCAACATTCTATCTCTATCAGCCAACATTCTATCTCAAATCTCCATATCCTAGCCATCAAGAGAAATTGATTGCATCAGTTCTATTGTTTTTCACCAGTCACCAACTTAGTAGTCACTTTTACTTTGGACATTTGTCACTTGCATCATGTTTGTTTCACCTCCAGCCAGGCAGCCACCACTCTCCATCCAACATCACAGTCTCCAACCTCCAATGTCTCAGACTTAGCTGAAACCTTAAATTTGTCTCCTCCGCTGTCTGCCTTCTCATATCTGAAAGCTAGCCGCCAAGAGCTCGTGTTTATTTCTTCTTGTGGACTTCATTTGAGAATATCTATAGCTCTTGATAAATCAATCCAACCAAATTGAAAAATCTTGGTTCGGCTTGACTGCAAGAAAATTCAAGTTTCCAGTTGTTTTGGTTTTCCCAGTCCGGGTTGGTTTTGACCGAAATGACCATTTGTCCACCCCTATCTTAGTACCTCCATCTTATCATTATGTGGTGCAAGTGTCCTCCCAACTTCTATCAAATAGTATTTAATGATTGCAGCAACTTTTTCACAAAAATCCAGGTTAGCAGCGTTAGGGTTCCCCTTATAGAGATAAAATAGAATAAGAATCAAGCTATCACCAACCAAATGTCGATTAAAAAAGAAGTGAACCAAAAAGAATATGAGCCCAGATCCTGCTTGCTTAGCCTGGGCCTTAGCTTCAACAACCTCTCTAGTACACCTATTTAAACCCCAAAGTAAGGCACCTACCGTTACACCTCCCTTCCAGAGTCCTCTTCTGCCTCTCTGTTAATGAAAGTCTGCCGGAGCGGGGTCTTATTAAGGCCTCAACTAGCTAATAAGCCTTTAGAAAAGGGGCAGCCAGCCCAGTCGGCATCGGGGAATGCAAAGAAGGTGGTTAACGGTCCCGGAGTGATGGTTAGGCCAAGGCAAAGAGAATCCACTAACCCCTTTCCTCTGATTCCTCAGAAAGCCCTATGCTGAATCAATCATTCAGTGAACGCAACACTTGATTGGGGCAGGCTACCCGGACACTGAACAAAGATATTCTGCACAAATTGAGTTTTCCTATTGAGGGTTATACGGTTACAGAACCTCTGAAACCTTCATGTAGAGAATCTCAACGATGCACATCCATGGTTAGCAAAAAAACAAGCCAGACCTTATAATAACATCAAAGGTAAATCTAAACGAACACCTTCATTGTACATGGAAATGATTAATAAGCTTAACTTACTTCTAAATCACAGACTACTAAGTAGTTAATAACAATTTATAGTCAGCATCACTCAACAGGCATAAAGCACCATAATCTTTCATGTCTAGAGAGAGAGAGAGAGAGAGAGAGAGAGACTCGCAACATATTTGAGAATCTAATGGAGGAATTTCATATTCAGCCTGATACTTCCACCAAAAGTAGACCTACGTCACCTAATTCATGAACATATTAACCCTTGACAACACCATCCACTGGTAAAATCCTATAATAGCCAGAATCCTAATTCATTGCAAAACCCCATCTCAAAACTTCAAGGTCAAGAGCCATCTACAAGACCCATAAACTAAATCGTAAATATAATTAGCCGTTCAAATAATCACGAACTCGATGACTACCCTATAATAAAAGTGAAAAATTAGCCATCCTTAAAGGAAGAATCCACATTACCCAACTAGTAAACCCCAAAATCGATATACCAAAACCTAAAATTAGGGAAATGTTACAGAAATAGAACCTGCAAAGAAGACAGCTGAGCTTCAAGGGATTCAAGAGCATCTTTAATATTGAGGAGGCTCTCAGCTTCTTCCTCAACATCGTTTTCTTGATTTTCTGCATCTGGGTTTGCTTCAGATTCCTTGGACTCGCTATCTCCACTTTTTCTGTCTACATTTGAAGCTGTTTTCTGAATGCAGTTGATAATCTTGGACCTTAACTCTGAGGTCTTCGCCAAAACGAGCACTATTCTATCTTCATCCATTGTGAGTTGCAAAAATTCCTTTTTTTCTTGAATTCGGATTGTTAATTTTATTAGGCTTGGGGGCGGGGAGGAACTGTGGAGAGAACACGAAAATCAGTTTTGAGAAAGCGCCAAACTAAGAACTACCAAAATCGAAGAAATTGTGGTTTAAAATAAAATTAAGAGTCGCCAGATATTTGCAGCCGCAGACAGCCTTAGAATTGCTCCCTATGCCAAAGGTCAAGATCTTGTCTTACTTTCAGCAAATAGTGCACGAGATCAATATAGGGTTATATACTTATATTGTTTTTTCTTTCGAAGACTATATATTGTTTCTTTTTTGACTTTATTATATTGCACCAATTTAGCAAAGCCGAGAAGCCTAGAGATTCCTGAAATTACTCAATTACTCGGTGGTCCATTTTCCTTTTTTTCCTTTTTCCTTTTTTATTGTCCTCCTAGATATGAAGAATGTTGAAATCACGTGCATATATATATAATATTATATATGTGGTCGAGTTGTCGAAGTTACTTTGACCAAGATTTTGAGTGACGTAACTTTTAATTTTGTGAAATTAAGCGGCATAGGATCGATCTACGTTTCGAGTAGATGATCGTAGAGTATTCACATTCTCAAACCGATTTCGGTGAGTGAAAAATAATGGATCAAAGTTGGTCACTTAAACATGGAGTTATGTGATTAAGGGGATAAGTATGGATTAATTAATCCTTATCCCACATTGATTAATGTATCTTCATTAATTGTCTATATAATTGGTTCATTGAACACTTAGTATAATTATGTGCACAAGTGATGGGTTTGGAAGCCCACGCACGCACACGCACACGCCGCCGTCGCCGCCCGCCCGCCCGCCCGCCGTCGCCCGTCGCCCGTGCCCGGCCGGCTCGGCTCCGGTTCGGTTCGGTTCCGTGGTCCGTGGTCCGTGGATCTTGGTCTTGGGGTGGTCTTTGGGGCATTCTTTGGGCTGTTCGTGGGCTGGTTTGTGGCCCATCGCCTTATATTTTGGATCAATGTTTGTCAGAATCCCAACTCGTGTAGCCCAATCCGTTGGGCTGGCGTGCGATGGAGTTGGTCCGAGACCAACTCGTGTAGCCCAATCCGTTGGGCTGCTTGTGCACTTGAAGAGACGCGCGTTATCCGGATTCGTCGAATCGCTTTAACGTTCAACATGATGGCTCGTGGCTCTGCGGAAACGTGGGCACGTTGTCTCGAAACCGCGCGGGACATAACCGTAACACCCGACATCAATGCGGTGTTGACTCAAAGATGCTTCCCATGGGGGACGACGCCTATAAATAGGACATGTCTCCCAAAGATAAGCCACCTCATCGCTAATCTGCATTCCAAGCATTCAAAGCACTCTCTGCATACATGTTTTGTGTCCAAGCTCATCCCCGCCTCCATCCGATTCGCGGAGCTCGTTGGTTCTGCGGTCGCCACCTCGACGCTGCCGTTTCGTCTTTGGGGACGATACGCCGAACCAGAGAAACTACTGGGCGTATCTCGTCTTCTGGAAAGAGGCCTCCTCGACTCAAAGATCTGTTCTGATTTTTCCAATTTTATTGTATTCGTCTGTTTCAAATTCATTGTTAGTTTTGATCTCCTACCTTCTGCTTCGAGTTATGTCGCCCGCAAGTTTTGTATTGTTCGTACACTTTTTCCAACAATCGCAAGACGAGATATACTTGCGAGGAGTTCGGACTTTAATTAACTTAAAACTTTTGAACTTAATACCTTTGCTTGAGATGTCAACCGCACCGCCACCGACTCCTTGCGCCGCCGCCGCTGCTTTGCCGCCTCTTCTTTGCTGCCACACTCGCACAATGGCTACGACCATGCTTGGTTTGATGCCTTGGTCAACCATTGGACCCTTCGTCGATGTTGGTTCCACTTTTAGTGGTTCAACGTTTGGTTCCACTTTTAGTGGTTCCTTTGGCTCGACGATCGCACTTTTCGTGGGTCATTGTTGGATCCAAGGATCTAACACGGTGGTTCTCATCTGAGTTCCATGTTTCAACACACTTGAGTGGTGCTGGTGGATCCGATTTTGGATCGATCTCGGTGCTGCTCATACCGCATGAGGATGATGCCGCCCGCCGAGAAGCCGCCAAGTTTGGAGGATCCGACTTCGAGATGGCAGCAAAGATGTTGTTCTACCTCACGACGTTGGGCTTCGCCAACTTCGATGGAAGATGAGCCCTCCGCTACGGGATCGGTAGACGGACTTTCACGTCCGAGCGACATATACGTACAATCAAGACCTGGCGACTATCTTTATAAAAACTTTATACTTGGTAGTTTAGAAGATAGCTTGTATAGTGTTTATGTTGTTGTAACGACATCCAAATGTATGTGGGATGCGCTAGAAAAGAAATACCGTAGTGATGATGCATATACAAAGAAGTTTATTGTAGCCAATATTTGGACTACAAGATGGTCGATTCTCGACCGATCATGGACCAAGTGTAAGAGTTTCAACTCATTGTACACGAGGTTCGAGCGAAGAACACACTTTGTTTGACGGCTTTGTCGTCACTACGATGATTGAGAAGCTACCCCGGTGGAGAGACTTGAGGTCTACCTTAGCACAAGCGAAAGAATATGACACTTGAAGACTTGATCGTCAAACCGCTAGCATCGAGTCGGCGTGAAGAAGCAAGACTTAAAAGCTAAAGGCTTGATCAATGCTAGAGCCAACCTGTTGGAGAGGCGGTCCCTCCAACAAACGTGTTCGTCCCAATGTCAAAGACAAAGGCAAAGGAAGGTGGTTGCCGTAAGTTTGACGGGATCGTTACAATTGTGGCAAGCATGGCCACACGAGTAAGGACTGTCATCAGCCTAAGAAGAAGAAGGTTAAGCAAGTTACCAATGTTGTCGAGATGGACTTCGACAAATGGGACAAGGATGACTTGGCTGCTGTGGTGACCAAGAAGTCAACCACGTCGATAATCAAGGTGGATGGTTCATCGACATCGGTGCGATCAAGCATGCGTCTGCGCCGAAAAGATGCGTTTCTCCACCTACAAGGCTGTTGAGGGAGGAAGCTCAACATGGAGAACCAAGCTTAAATGCGAGGTTGCGGAGTTGGTGATGTGGTGCTCAAGATGTCGTCCGGCATTGAGATCACGTTGAAGGATGTCTTTGCATGTCCCGGACATTCGCAAGAACTTAGTGTCGGGCTCTATTCTAGTTAATAAGAGTTTTAGACTAGTTTTTGAGTCGACAAGTTTGTCTGACTAAGTTTGGAAAGTTCCTTGGTAGGGTTATCTCACCGAGGTCTTTTCAAACTAAATGTAATGGCTGTCTTGTGTACCAAAAATTATGATGAATGAAAATGCATCTACTTCCTCTTACATGATGAGTGCTCGATTTATGGCATTGTAGATTAGGACATGTTAATCTAAATACAATAAAAGATTAGTAAATTTAGATTTACTAAAGTTAAATGAAGTGAATACACAAACGAAATGTGAGGTTTGTGTGGAAGCCAAATGGCTAAGTTACCGTTTCATTCGGTAGAACGCAGCACTAAGCCTCTAGAACTTATTCACACCGATGTGTGTGATTTAAAGTTTGTACAAACTAGAGGTGGTAAAAATACTTCATCACGTTTATTGATGATATGACAAGATATTGTTATCTTTACCTTCTAAGAAGTAAAGGCGAGGCTATTGAAGCTTTTAAAACTTCAAGAATGAAGAGAATCAACTAAGTCATCAATTAAGGCTGCTCAAGTGATAGAGGGAGAATATGTAGCTCGTTTGAGGCATTATGCAGCGAAAGTGGCATAATACATCAAACGACAGCTCTTATTCACCTCAATCTAATGGCGTTCTTGAGCGTAAAATCGAACACTTAAGGAGATGATGAATGCTTTGTTGATTAGTTCAGGTTGCCCTAGAACTTGTGGGGAAAGCTTTTGACGACCAACTACATCTTGAACAAAATTCCACTTGAAGAGTAAGGATATCACTCTTACGAGTTGTGGAAAGGAAGAAAGCCATCGTCTGAAATATCTCGAAGGGTGGGGTGTTTGGCGAAGGTTGAGGTGCCTCTTCTTAAACAAGTTACAATTGGACCTAAAGCAATCGATTGTATCTTTATTGGGTATGCACCAACAAGAAATGGCTATCATTTCGATCCACAGTCAAAGGTACGGATATGACCTGGGGACGACGATTGAGTCAAGGAATGCTATATTCTTTGAAAGTGTTTATCCTGTAAAACAAGGATAAAAGTGAAGCCGGTTCTAGCAATAGAACGATGGTGGCTTTCGAGTTCTAAACATTTGGAGGAATAACCGATATCGCATAAGCGATCGAGGTCGATCCGGAGGGGTCGGAACCAAGACGAGGCGAGAGAGTCGAACGCCAAAGGATTTTGGTCCGACTATATTGCGTTCATGTTGGACGAAGAACCAACCGATCAAAGTAGTCTATGCTCGGCCAGACGGGATACTCGGCGAGAGGTCGCATTCAAAGCGAGATTGATTCCATTCGCAAAACCACACTTGGGTCTTTGGTTGATTTGCGGAAGGTTGTAAGCCCTTAGGATGCAAGTGGATCCTTAAAAGAAAGTACAAGGCGATGGATCAATTGAAAAGTATAAGGCCCGTTTGGTTGTCGAAGGTTTAAACAAAGAGAAGGGTTCGATTTCTTGATACCTATTCACCGTGACGAGGATTACGTCTATTAGGGTGCTTCGCAATTGTTGCTTTGCACAATCTTGAGATTCATCAAATGGACGTTAAGACTGCGTTTTGAATGGTGACCTCGAGGATGAGGTATATATAGAGCAACCCGAAGGGTTTGTTGTACCAGTCGAGAGGCGGTATGCAAACTCGTGAAGTCTCTATATGGTTTGAAACAATGACATTGCAATGGCACTGAAATTTGACAATGTAATGTTGGCAAATGGTTTCAAGATCAACGAGTGTGACAAATGTGTCTATGTTAAGAACAACGATAATGGTTATGTTATAGTGTGTACGTATGTAGATGACATGTTGATCATGGGTAGCAATACTCAAGTCATTAATGACACAAAGCGCATGTTAAATAGAAATTTTGCATGAAGGACATGGGATTAGGCGATGTGATTCTTGGAATCAAGATTGAAAGAAGATCAGATGGAATTGTCTTGACACAATCTCACTCGTCGAGAAAGTGCTTAAGAAATTCAACGTGTTTGATAGTTTACTGCTAAGACCCATTGGAGCTCAATGTTCACTTGAGTAAGAACGGGGTGAGCTTTGTTGGCGAAGACTATCTAAGGTCATCGGTGTTTGATGTATCTTACAAATTGCATCCGACCGACATAGCTTGCGCCGTGAATAAATTGAGTCGTTACACGAGCAATCCAAGCAATGAGCATTGGAAGGCTCTAGTGAGAGTTTTGAGGTATTTGAAGTATACTCAAAATCATGGGCTGCATTTCACGAGATATCCCGGTACTTGAAGGGCACCTTGTGATGCCAATCGGATATCGACACGAAGATTCACTTTCTACAAGTGGGTGCGTGTTCACGATTGGGAGGTCTTGTTTCTTGGAGATCCACGAAATAGGCGTGTATAGCCCGATCCACCATGGAATCGTAATTCATAGCTTTGGATAAAGGCGGTGAGGAAGCCGAGTGGCTCTGTAATTTTGGAAGATATTCCATGTTGGTCTAAACCGGTGCCACCGGTGATGATTCACCGTGATAGCCAAGCGGCTATTGGAAGGCGAAAAGTGGTTTGTATAATGGTAAGTCTCGACATATCGTTGGCGACATAATCACCGTGAGGTATTTGATCTCAGTGGGTTATATCAATTGACTATGTCAGTCGATAGATAATATGATGATCCGATTAACCAAAGGGTTGAGCCGGATCAAATGATCAAGTTGCTAGAGGAATGGGATTAAAATCCACATCTTAAGAACAATCATAGTGGTAACCCAACCATGATGACCGGAGATCCCAAGAACTTGGTTCAATGGGAGAACTAAGCTATATTAGTTCGTGTGTAAACACTCGAGTTAGTCTGCTCCTAGAAAGCAAGCGAGTGTTGAAAAACTTGCCTAGTGGTGAGGTTGAGTCATTGACTCTTAATGATTCCTAAGATACCTCGAGGAGGTTGAGTATGACAAGATACTCGGTAAAGAATCACCTATATAAGTGCGGTGGGGCCGCTTGAAACAAAACACTTATGAATCCAAAGTGGATGTCTATGGCCAAATGGAATCAAGCGTGAGAAGGGATGAGGTTGAGGTGTTAAAGTGTTAATACCATTGTCTCGATTGCACGTTGTGGGGGAATAGTTCAAAGCATCGTGTCCACTAATCCGCCTGTATACTCGATGGTACTAACTATGGAAGGTTCAAGGCCATAAACCACTGTCCAAATATTTTAACATCTCTTGAGGATCGAAATGTGCGCATACATGCATATGACTATTTCCACTCATGTGGGGGATTGTTGAAATCACGTGCATATATATATATAATATTATATATGTGATCAAGTTGCTAGGAAGCTATTTTGACCAAGATTTTGAGTGACGTAACGTTTAATTTTGTGAAATTAAACGGCATATGATCGATCTACGTTTCGAGTAGATGATCGTGGAGTATTCACATTCTCAAATCCGATTTCCGGTGAGTGAGAAATAATGGATCAAAGTTGGTCACTTAAACATGGAGTTATGTGATTAAGGGGATAAGCATGGATTAATTAATCCTTATCCCACATTGATTAATGTATCTTCATTAATTGTCTATATAAGTGGTTCATTGAACACTTAGTATAATTATGTGCACAAGTGATGGGTGGAAAGCCCACGCCTTGCACGCGCCGCCGCCGCCGCCCGCCCGCCGCCAGCCGCCCGGCGGCTCGCCGCCTGCACCCGCCTGGGCGCTCGGCTCCGGTTCGGTTAGTGGTCCGTGGATCTTGGATCTTGACAATTGGTCTTTGGGTGGTCTTTGGGCCTGTTCGTTGGCCTGGTTCCGTGGCCCATTGCCTCATATTTTGGATCGATGTTTGATCGAGCCCAAAGATAGAGTTGGTCTTGTTTGATCGAGCCCAAAGATAGAGTTGGTCCGATGCCCAACTCGTGTAGCCCAATCCGTTGGGCTGCGTGCGATGGAGTTGGTCCGAGACCCAACTCGTGTAGCTCAATCCGTTGGGCTCGCGTGCGCTTGAAGAGACGTCCGGATACGTCCAATGAACTCGGGCGCGCGTTGTCCGATTCGTCAGAATCGCTTTAACGTTCGACATGATGGCTCTGCGGAAACGTGGGCACGTTGTCTCCGAAAACCGTCGCGGGACATAACCGTAACACTCGACATCAATGCGGTGTTGACTCAAAGATGTTCTCCCATGAGGGGCGGCGCCTATAAATAGGACATGTCTCCCAAAGATAAGCCACCCATCGCTAATCTGCATTCCAGCATTCCAAAGCACTCTGCATACATTTTTTATGTCCAAGCTCTGTCGCCGCCTCCATCCGGTTTGCCGGAGCTCGTTGGCTGCGGTCTTTGCCACCTCGAGACGCGCCATTTCATCTTTGGGGACGATCGCGGAGCCGAGAGCACTACGGGCGTATCTCGTCTTCTGGAAAGAGGCCTCCTCGACTCGGCATCTGCTTTACGGTTTTCAATTTTATTGTATTTACGTCTGCTTCAAATTCATTGTTAGTTTGATCTCCTACCTTTTGTTTCGAGTTGTAATGTCCCCAAGTTCTCGTATTGTTCGTACACTTTTTCCAACAAAGAAATAATACTCCAAACTTAACCTGAGATATGATGGAAATGTCTCTAGGAGTGAATGAGCAATCGGTTGGTTCAATAAAAAGTTTAAATCCAAAATTAAATTAATCAAATTTTAAAATGTTTTGTTAGTTTGGTTAGAATCGTGATTTTTGTCTAAAATTTGAATATAATTTGATCCCTAAAATAATAATTGAATCTATCTAAAGTCAACGATTCAGTTTGATTATTCAATTTCAGTTTGATGTTGCTCATCTTACCTAGCTCTACTTATGACAGAATTGTGCCCTTTGCTCTTTTTTTGAATTCATGGAGAATTTATAGTCACTATTTTTTTTATTTTGGTCATTAAATACAGAAATTTTAAAGGCCGCATCACGGTGAACTCGAACCCTAGACCTTTGGTTTCAGACATTAACCACTCTACCACTAGGCCAACACACACACATAAATTTTATAGTCACTATTTTTTATGCGTATCGGATAAACTTCACATTCTTTTGCAATAATCTGCAAACTATATAGAATAGGTAAACTACACCTGTGATCTTTTGACACATAAACCAACTTTACATCGTCCTAAATGGACAACTGTGCTCCCTCCGATGATCGGTTTGGACGTGAATGATGAGTCATGGACTCATGGGCTTTTGAATGGTGGATTCAGTTGGCAGTATGAATTGAATTTCGAAAAACTCGAGTCTGGATTTTTATTTCAATTTGTAGATGTTCATCCTTTGTAGAGAAATTAGGGTGCATTTTCTATCTTTATTTTTCAGATTTTGTACAAGAACGATATCATTTTTAATAAAATTCAGCATTCGGCGAGCCATGCCACCAATTTGTAAATATTCGTCATTTAGAGCACTTTCGGTAATCCTAAAATAGTTTGGGATGTAAAGTTGATCGCTCCTTTTCACACGTAAAAGTGTAAGTATAGGGTGTTAAGTATCGTATCCATGAGGATTGCAATCCGAAAACACAGAAGCTAATTCAACAATAATTCATCATTATCCAAGCACGAATTTGGGTTGTGAATTTTTAGGGCTTCGATAATTAAATCCAAAGCAAAGGTAATAACGAGAAAATAAACTAAAGCAATAAAATATCAAGGAAACAAATATCAAGAAAGACTAACCTTGGGATGCATTAATCATATCCACAATGATGTTTATCCCGCTTATTACTAACCATTTTAATCCAAACAAGATGGAAGATCACATATGTAGCCAACAACTTGATTCGACAATTGTGACAGTTGATTACTAATTTTCCTATTATCATTACGCTCTAGAGGAAAATAAGCAACTCAAAAGGATCACAAAGAATATGCTTCCTACGAATGTTCCTATCTCGATTCGACTCGAGCTTATCCGTATCATACATTCAAGATCGATTGACAATTAAAACGATTACGTAATTAATCGGCAACTATGATATGCATCAAAATTGATCAGAAATCAACACATATAAATAAGCACCAAGAATCATGAATCAATGCCTGGAAGGTAAATAACAACAGTAGGAATCACAACATATAGGATAAAATCATGCAAACCCTAGGATTAGAACAGAAATTAGCTAGACATAATTAACGACATAAAGTACGAAATAATCATAAAAACAGAAATTAAATTGATAAAACCCGTAGGGTGGCGTCTGAAGAACAATCGTTGGTTCAAATCCCAACGTCAACGGAAAACTGGAAAACGGTGGAATTCTTCGGACGAAAACGTTCCGAATCGATAACAATGTGTAGAACAATTGCAAAATGATGGAAAACTAATACTAGAATTAATCTAAACCAAAGCTAGAACGAAAATAAATGGAAAACTATGAAAAACTGAGGAAAAACGTGCAAAATAGGTCTGGGGTTTGTTGGGGGCGCGAGGGGTGAAGCCCTACTTATAGATTAGGGCTGAAAACCCTAATTTTTGGGGTCTGCCGCCTCGCCTCGCGGCCGCGAGCTCGATCGCGAGGTTCTGGGCGTTTTGGGCGTTCTGGGCGATTTCTCGCGGCCGCGTCTCGAAACCGCGAGCTCGGTCGCTGGCTCCTGCGCGACTTCACTGTTTCGCTCCGTTCTCTCGCGTCCGAACTCCGAATTGCGATCCGTTTGCGCCTATGGACTCCTATCGAGATGCTCTTTAACATTATAAACTTTTCACATCCATACTTGTCATATCCATTTCATCATCTTTGGTTACATCTTTGCCTTATGCATCGATTATCACCTGAAAAGCCTACAAAACACCAAAGAGAAACCCCAAGAGCAATATCTTCTAGAAATAGATAAAACATTAAGAATCGATACATAAACGCACATTAAATGATCTAAACTCATCTTTAAATATCAATAATAAACGTGTAAAATGCGCGTTTATCAAACCCCCCAAACTTAAAGCATTGTTTGTCCTCAAACAAAAACAGAACAGAAAGATAAACGAAAGATCAACGAGCGTAGCAAAGAGGATAACCATTATAAGCCTCAGAAACATATTAATGCTCAAAAACATTAGCGCACATGACGACGTTAGCCAACTCAACACAAACAACCATCGAGGGCAAAAACTCATTTAATTCAACCCTCACAACGGCATGTGTGTAAAATATAGGATACACTCAACTCATAAAGAAATGTAGGACGTGTATACACTCAACGATCAATGTAATGCAACATCTTACCATAGGCTTGCCGTTTCTCTAATATCTCCACCGCGTCATTGTGTTCAAATAAGGATCAAAAAGGTCTTTTCATAGGTTATATTGTAGGCACATTGGTTAAGGTAGGATAATATATGGCTAAGTGACTCAAAAATATTCCAAGCACCCCCATTTATACTTTTCGACACATATGGACTTTGTCCATTTTTCTCTTCTTTCCCAACGTGCTAAATCGACGTTTTATGCCTCATAAGGTACCTATACTTTGATTAAAGACCCTTTATGCTCAACACTCATAGTGAACTTATCATATTTTTTTTTCTTTTCTTTTCTAGAGCTTATAGGGTTTATCATTCACAACAAAAGTACTATTCTTCACCACGTATGTATTTTCTAAAAGAAACTTTTCTCGTCATAACTACATCAAAATTTCAACCCTTTGATTCCATATCCATCATCACCTCCTATCATCCGGTTAATCGAAAGAAAAATCTAATAAAGGCTCAAAGAAGGCGACAAATGGTATATATCATTGGGTTAGTGTTTGGGTGAATATGTGGTTAACAAAGATGGCCTTTTATCCTTTCCAAATTCGAAACACATATTACAGTCTCGACACAGAAAAACGGCAAGTTCTAGAAGATAATCACATGCATGATATCACACAATTAATGTAAATCAGATCAAGATATGTATACAGTGAAGCTCAAGTCTCACAGGATAAGCAAATGGTGAAAAACAACAAGCCTAAGCCATCTCACGTCATTCATGCGTCATTTTCTAACATATCATGTGCACTATCATTAAATTTCACAAAAATTTTCTATCGTCATTGGCCACATGGATTAAAACAATTCACTTCAACTCGTTGATCGACCGACACAACAACGAAAAGAAAAACAAAAACACGACAAAAGCAACACAAACGAAAAACAAGATAAAACACGAAAACAAAACAAAGAAAACGTTGGGTTACCTCCCAACAAGTGCTTAATTTAACGTCTTTAGCTAGACCATGACATACCTCGCTCAATCCGGCGTTCTGGTAACAACGGACTTCCTTCCAAAATTACGAATTCCCTTGTATTTCGCATTCACCGTTGACCACCATCGAGCGTGAAGGGCCCCCAAACTTGGATGATTCACCGGAGTTCCATGCCGAGTCCACTTCTTCTTTCTCGCGTTCTTATCGATGGTCGATTTCTCTAAGTATGCGACGTGTGTAGCGGCAGAGTCGTGATCAAATAGCGATCTGGGAGGAATATGCGTGCGAATAACGGCTATTGGAGGTTCTTCGCGGTCGACCTCGCGATCGCTAGTCGTCGCTAGCGTGTCGGTGATGTGGCCTTTGTCATCACGGTTGGGCTAGCGGCGCGACCGCTAGCGAAGTCTCGGCAATTCACTGCTGATTGCTCGTGACCGAGCTCATTGTCATGAGCTCGATCGCAAGTTCCTTTGCAGCCCACTTTCGCCTCGTCTCGCCGGGATGATTACGGATCCGCAGCTAGTGACCAACTCGATTCTCCATTACTTTCATGTGTTCGCTCATAGCCGTCACGATGAGACTCTAACCGTAATTTTCTCGCCGATCTTGTTTATAAATGAATTCAACAGATCGCCATTTGTTGTATCGGCTCTTCCACACTCGGTTTCTTCGCTCTTGAATCATTACATTACGAGCGGCGAAACCTCCGGATGTTCTTTGAAAAGTAATGGGGTTGGCATACGACAGATTATGATGATCTCTGTTGTCTGGGTTGTACGCCGGATTCCATCCTCCTTGGAACTGTTCGGTGGGAGGTGGATACATGTGATTTAACGGCCTGGCCTCTTGAACAGGGACAAGGAGTCCCATGTTCGTCATTTGGCGTTTCATCTCGGTATACTTGGCGGGAGCTGACACTTGCTCGGGGCACTCCGTAGTTTGGAACGCCCATAACTTGTCGACCCTTCTCTCGTCTATTCTCCTTTAAGAGCTTTCGATCTCGGGATCTAAAAATATTTCATGAGGTCCCTGAGATCTTGTAAATATATACTACCTGAGAAAAGAGAGAATTCAGCTCTTGCAAAAATAAAAAAAATAAATAATAATATAACTTGAATTAATAAATCAAAATCGTCAAATTATTTCTATGCAATCTTAACAATCCCCGGCAACGGCGCCAAAATTTGATCACTCACTTTTCTAACACGAAAAGGTGTAAGTATAGGGTAAGCGAAGTATCGTATCCACAGGGATTGTATCACGAAAACATAGAAGCTAGCTCAACGATAATTTATCATTATCCAAGCACAGAATTTGGGTTGTGAATTTTTAGGGCTTCAGATAATTAAATCCAAAGCAAAGGTAATAACGAGAAAATAAACTAAAGCAATAAAATATCAAGGAAACAAATATCAAGAAAGACTAACCCTAGGGATGCATTAATCATATCCACAATGATGTTTATCCTGCTTATTACTAACCATTTTAATCCAGACAAGATGGAAGATCACATATGTAGCCAACAACTTCAGTTACGACAATTGTGACAGTTGATTACTAATTTTCCCTATTACTGTTACGTCTCTAGAGGAAAATAAGCAACTCCAAAAGGATCACAAAGAATATGCTTCCTACGAATGTTCCTATCTCAGTTACGACTCAAGGCTTATCCGTATCATACATTCAAGATCGATTGACAATTAAAAGCAGCACGTAATTAACTGGCAACTATGATATGCATCAAAATTGATCAGAAATCAACACATATAAATAAGCACCAAGAATCATGAATCAATGCCTGGAAGGTAAATAACAACAGTAGGAATCACAACATATAGGATAAAATCATGCAAACCCTAGGATTAGAACAGAAATTAGCTAGACATAATTAACGACATAAAGTACGAAATAATCATAAAAACAGAAATTAAATTGATAAAACCCGTAGGGTGGCGTCTGAAGAACAATCGTTGGTTCAAATCCCAACGTCAACGGAAAACTGGAAAACGGTGGAATTCTTCGGACGAAAACGTTCCGAATCGATAACAATGTGTAGAACAATTGCAAAATGATGGAAAACTAATACTAGAATTAATCTAAACCAAAGCTAGAACGAAAATAAATGGAAAACTATGAAAAACTGAGGAAAAACGTGCAAAATAGGTCTGGGGTTTGTTGGGGGCGCGAGGGGTGAAGCCTTACTTATAGATTAGGGCTGAAAACCCTAATTTTTGGGGTCTGCCGCCTCGCCTCGCGGCCGCGAGCTCGATCGCGAGGTTCTGGGCGTTTTGGGCGTTCTGGGCGATTTCTCGCGGCCGCGCCTCGAAACCGCGAGCTCGGTCGCTGGCTCCTGCGCGACTTCACTGTTTCGCTCCGTTCTCTCGCGTCCGAACTCCGAATTGCGATCCGTTTGCGCCTATGGACTCCTATCGAGATACTCTTTAACATTATAAACTTTTCACATCCATACTTGTCATATCCATTTCATCATCTTTGGTTACATCTTTGCCTTATGCATCGATTATCACCTGAAAAGCCTACAAAACACCAAAGAGAAACCCCAAGAGCAGTATCTTCTAGAAATAGATAAAACATTAAGAATCGATACATAAACGCACATTAAATGATCTAAACTCATCTTTAAATATCAATAATAAACGTGTAAAATGCGCGTTTATCAAAAGTGCAACTTACATAACATTTATATGATGACCATATATTTCTTGAAATTTATTCTTTTTTAGTTTTTATTTATGAAAAAATGGGACCTCAACAAAATAAAGAAATTAAGATTTCTACTCTTGAGTTTCTCTCCCTTGGGATTAGGAAGCTAAATACAAAACTAGAGTAGTTGAACTTTATACTCCAACCAAATGAAGCATTGATAAACGCATTAAAGTTATCTATTTGTTCAAAATATTAGGCCATGTTTTTGAGCAAATTTATTGGGCATCTATGAGTTTCATTCTACCTAACTTCGTCACAAGGTGAAATAACTTTGGCAACTTGAATAATGAAGATCATATTTATTGAACACTCCTTTCACTGTCGAACATATTAATTTTCAAAACTTCATTCGAATTAAATGATATTAATGTGAATCAAGAGTGTCAACGTTTCAGGTGACACGCCAAGATAATCTAGCACCAATTCTTGTCTTTTAAGATAAGGTGACTATTAAATTTTTTTTCTGTTTTCTGAGACTCCTATTTGGAATGGTGACTTTCTCATAACTTAGGTTATTGTTTGAAACATGCATATCCACAAACAATAATTGAATAAGAGGAGAATGTAACGCAAACTCAATCCTTTATTTGAATTGGTTAATTCCACACTACAAATCCTCACAACTCATACAAATCAACCAGAGTTTTGGAATGACAAGTGAATCACTTTCAACTGCACACGAATCCTCATAACTTAGTGATTCATTTGTCATTCAAAGCTGCAAAACAAATGCATGCATCATCTGATGAGCTCGTCTGCGAGAAGGAAACGGAAGGCGAAGTCGTGAGGGGCATAATCGACTTTCCGCCATAGCTTTCCTCTCTGAGGATGAGGCATCGAGTGCTCAAGCATCTCTGCAGTTCCTAACGGAGACAACCCCATCTCCTTTACGAAATACTCCACATTCTTTGGCACAACCAATCTCTTCTGCTCCTTGTGCACCTTTATGCTCATTTGTATGAACTCTTCTTTCGCCATCTCTAGCTCTTGGTGCACCCTTTTCGGCGTGTAGAGACGAACCTGCACTAGACCAAACACGGGCTAAGTAATCTGCATTCGCGCACATTGCTTGGTTTGTTTAGAGAATTTGAAAATTTTCTTGGCTTACTGTTGGGTCTGACCGGCATCCTGAGCAGAGAGCAAAGTGCAGCCGCGGCTCTTGATGCTTTACTGCATATGATTTGCGCGGATCCCTTGCCTTAAACTTCGTCTTGGGGAAAAACAACGCGTGCAGCCACTAACATAAGTCATTTTTTATGTCAATTTTGATGGTTGAGTTTTTCAACTTGATATGTATGTGATTTTTGGAAGTTTTAATTACCTGAGTTGGCCGAGGCAGTCTGCACCTTAAAAACGAGCTTTGTATAGTGTCAA
The DNA here is from genome assembly GCA_036937905.1 of Salvia rosmarinus. Lineage (NCBI taxonomy): Eukaryota > Viridiplantae > Streptophyta > Magnoliopsida > Lamiales > Lamiaceae > Salvia > Salvia rosmarinus. Next base: position 82,837,302 of record CM072815.1, on the reverse strand, counting down.
CGCTAATTGTGTGGCCTCCAATGTCGTATGCTGCCTGCAAAATGGTCGAATTAGGTCATCAAATGGAGTCGAGTCGAGCTGAGAAGAGACGAGTTTGGAGCAGAGATTTTAGCACCTTGAGGACTAGGGAGATCCTCTTTAGACTTCCTCGTGGCACACCGTATACTATAAACGCCTGTATCGTTTTACATAAACTTGATTTTCATGGCGTAATATGATAGTTTTTTTTATATATATATATAGATGTGAATTTTCTTACATGCATTACTAGCGCATTGTGTACATTGATCCAGAATGCTAATTTCTCTTCATGATTCAATCTGCCTGGATCCACTTGCGCCAGTTTAGAAATGATGCACCTACCAAAAGTAGTACATTAACATCCATACAGTTTCTATTTTTAGTAAAGTTTGGATCTAATTTTTACCTATACTTGTGCAGTAGGTCTTGAACAGAATTTAGCCTCTGGGAATCTCTTGCAATGCGACACACTTGCACCATTGTGTAGAATGATCCGGAATGTTCTTTTGGTGCTTCGACATGGAATGGATTATTCTGCCACGACGAGCTCTCTTCACCTTGAGTGGAGAGAGGAGGATCAGATAGATGAGAATAGATAGTTGAGATGCATTTGATCATCTCCTCGGATATCGAGTTGGGAGTTTCTCTGAAGCTACAACGAGGGTCCTCTGCTTGATTAGCATCTTCTGACGTGTGCTGGTGAAGTGAAACAAACACGAGATATTGTGCATATTAGGCCATCTTATAAGAATGAATGTTTCAAGAAAGTGTCAACGAAGGATGTTAATTACCTCAAGCATTGAAAGAGGTAGAGAATGGTAGGAGTCTAGGGCTTCGGCTACAGCTCCATATGGAGGCGAGGCTCTGAAGGAGCAAGCCGAGTGAGAGAGGGATGAGTGGCTCCGGTATATACCAGTATCTGCGAACGCGTCTGATCCAAGAAGGTCGTTGCATTTTAGGGGCAACGAGCTGCTTGGATCATCACCAACCCTAATCACGGAGTCTTCACTCACTGATTCTAAACTAGTCTTGGCAACTTCCACAGACCTTAAACTAGGAGTTGCAGCATCTGTTTTAGGCAAAGGCGATAGCCTTTTAGAGAAACTTGTTCTGTACATTGAGAGAAGATACTTCTCCAAATATACAACCTCCATCTCCAGAAGGGCTATTTCTTTTATGAGATTTTCTGCAGGCTGGATTTACATACCAAATTTTGACAAATTAGTGTAGGCAAAATAAATGAGAACAGAGGAAATACACAACAATATGCTAAGCCAGTTTTAGGCACAACAAAAGCAAGAAGTGAGCAACCTGAGAAAGTGATTTGTACGTCAAATCATCCAAGAGAGGCCGATGATTCAGCGCCTTCTCTAGCGCGGAACGTACCACTGTTTGGCCCTCTAGTTCTTTCTGGAGCAGTACAATCTGCATGGTTTCAACATTGCATTTGTGAAGAACTCATTTACAAGTGTGATTATCTCTTCTTTTTTTAGTTGAGTTTTAGGGAGCGTAGATATGATATTTTTCGTCTATATTTGTTCAAGTATAGAACATCCCTTTTCGTTTAGGTTGCATTTTAACATAAACCACCCCCATAATCTCCAAAATTTCATTTATGTTCACAAACTTGGTACATCAAATATACTATTAGTTCAACTACATCATAAAAATTTAAATTAGTATGAAAATACACCATTTACCTCTTCTTTCAACAAACTGGCAGAGGAGAGCTGCCTCTTCTTGGGTTCTAACTTGTTCAGGTACCCCATAATCTACGAACACACGAAGCGCTAAGAGTTCTTGATATAAGAACTCTACTTCCTCATTATTTCACCTGCAACGCAACGCAGTCAAAACGCCCATCTTTGTAAAACTTTTCAGGCTACCAAAAAGTTTCAAAACCACATAGAACTGCATTTTTTGCAGTATAGTTGCAACTTATAATCCTATGTTGTCTCAACAAGATTTGTAAAAACATAATTGAGGTAATGATGGACAAAGAACTCCAGCACAGTGGAAAACAAAAACACTATGACGAAAAACTTCCCATTTAAAGATTCTCATCATTAATTAACACCAATGAAGAAGAAAGCAGAGAATAAAACCAACATACCTTAGAGAGAGAGAGTTAATGCATCAAGAAGATAGTAAATGCTGATTCCTCACAACGGTGAAAATCTGCAGGTATGTATGTATGTATAATTGTTCATTATTTGCAGAGAGCAATAAATGCTGGAAGCGACAGCACGGCGGAGAGCGAAAACACCCTAAACAGAAACAGAAGCGAGAAAAACGCCAGGTGAGAAAGCTCCAAGAAATATTAAATTCGGTGACAACAAAGTATGTTCTGCATTTCTCTCTGCTCCTGTTGAAAGAGAAAGACTACTCACGCACACACACAGAGTCTTGGAAATCTATCTGCCTCAGAAGGAAAGCTACTGTTGCTGAGACCAAATGGATTCAAACTTCAAACTCTCTACGTCCACATTTAGTGACCTATCACCACTCCCACTTAGCAATTCAGTGTGTATAAAATAGTGTGACGTGAAATATTAACATATATAATGGCATGTAGATGATAATATAAATTAATAAAGGTCTTGCCATGGAGGATTTTTCCTATTAGAGATAATTCTCTTTATTTTTTTTTTGTTTACAGACGGTTGAACGATCAAAATATCCATGATAAGTGTGAGTAAGTTGTGAATGTATTATGATTGTTATAATAGTGATGGGAAGCTAAGATATACAAATTATATTCATATGATAACATTAGTTGCATATAATAATTAATTTTACTTTATTTTGTGGTTTATAGTATGAGTTTGAAATTTTGGTACAAAAATATGATATTTACAACATCAATCTGATCAAATTAAAGATGATGTGGCTGATTGAAAAAGGTACATGTGAACTAGTCGGCCGACCAACTTAACCTTTTCATATGTACGATTAGTCTACCTATACTTTTCCGGCAATCACGTCAGCTTTAATTTGATAGGAAATAGACTACTGAAGTAAGCTACACAAATTGCAAATATCGTTTTCTTATAAATAAGAAAATGAATAAAAATTATATTGTTAGATGCAATTACTCCACATAAATATATGAATTGTACAATTTATTTCTAAAATAGAACAGTCTCATTAGGTGTCTGCTCCTATCTAAGAAGAATCTTGAGAATTGATCATATTTTGTATGGGGCATAAATGGAAAATAAAAGATTGAGAAGGTTACAATAATGAAATTTATGAGAGTTGGAATTACATCATGCTTATTCACGCACACATGCGGGGTGGGGGCTTCAAATTGAAAGGGCTGACCAATTTTATGTTTTGACTCGTGACTTTTCTCTCTCTCTCTCTCTCTCTCAAAAAGCCTCGCCAACTTTGTGTTGGCTTTATGCTAAGTTGTTGAGACTTTTTCTTGCATCAAAAGAAGCAAATTTGTTGGTGCCTTTCGATTCAAGATCTCCATTTCTTAACAATTTGTTCTATTTAAGATTTTCACTTGGCCTAATCACCACCAGTATGTTTGTGTGTGTGTGAGAGAGAGAGAGAGATGCATACAAATATATTATGCATCACATGAAAAAAAAAGAGTCAGCGTATGTTGGCCTAGTGATAAAGTGTTTAATATCCGAAGCCAAAACTTTCGGGTTCGAATCCACCATGACACGATCTTTAAATTTTTGTATTATATTGATAAAAAAGAAGAAGCTTAAAAGCTATAGCTATATTAGCCCGTGAACTGGAAAATACTTTAGCATTTCAGATATTATCTTTGATGTATTAAATGAGATAAAATTCTAATCAAAATTCAAGTAATTATAACTAAAAATATATAAATAAGTGAACTCATGAAGATTGATGAGATATAATGGGGAATATAGTATTTGCAACTTAGGGGGTGATTGGCTAAGCTTATTTTAGAGAGTTTATAAGTTCCAAAAGCTTATAAGATATTTCAAGAGCTTATAAGAGGTAATGTTTCAAATGCTTATAAGTTGTTAAAGTGTTTGGATAATTGATCTTATAAGCTAGAGAAAGAATCGTGAGTTAGAGAGATAAAATTGACGAGAGCTGAATTTGAGAGTGTATGTGTAGGAAATAACGAACTATAATAAAGTTATTTTAGTAAATTCATGATTGCTTATAAGTTTATGAAAAAAAATAAGTTGGGTTGACCAACTTATTTTTAGGGAACTTATAATTCGTTGGAGTTATTTTCACGAACATAATACTGCTTAGGAGCTTATTTTGCCAAAGACTTTATAAGAGCTTATAAGCTCAACCAAACACCCTCTTACTCCTTTAAGAATCTGCAGCTCTCCACAAACATGTCGGAACAATTAATGATATATAATTGAAACAACTGATTTGCATCCTCGTCTAAATATAGAAAGATAATAAGATAAGAATGTCGGTAAGAAAATAAGATATGATGTCGCTAAGCATTGATTAATTGATTTACGCTGATCTCATCTTCAATTTGCACCTTTAGTTATTTTATCAAAGAGAAATCGTGAACTTTATATATCCTTCTGTGAGAACTTAATTAGTACGTGCAAAGAGCATAATAAAACGTATTACTTATTTCTCTATAATTTACGTGCCATTCTATAGAAACGTATCCGTAAATAATAGCAATGGATTTTACTTTCCTAAAAGAATAATAATACATAAATGGTTATCGATTTTCGCTCTTTCTACTTTTAGAACTTGAAAAGAATTTTTTTAATAATTAAAGATATATTAAAAACAATGGAACCAATCATGCAATTATGCATGGTAGCAAAAGTTTGGGGAAAAGGCTATCGTATAAGAATGGCTTTACCATTCCTCAAAAGGGCTGAAAGTTATGGAGGTCTAAACAAAAAGGGCCAAAAAGAGAGAACTTTTTTGCATTTTGCATGGCCTAATTCATCCCTTATCTCTTAACATATATACACATATATTTCGCAATTCGCACCACCTCAAAAAGATGTAGCATTTGTGAGTCACAGCTCATTTAAAGTCAGATACAAAAAAGAAAATGCAACCTTTTTATTGAATGTCGTGCAATTCCGTTTTAAATAAATAAAAAAATATTAATATTCCTACAAAAGGCTTGGTATCTTTTAAGATTATTATTCTGGGGTTTGTCAAAATTTTGGAAATAATAGGTCTTTTCGAGGACCTCGCATATAACGGTAAAGATGGCAACAAAGTTATGATATTACAAATTAAAAATTTGTTGGTTAATAAGAAAAATGCACTAAAATGTGATTCTTCTTTTTCCTTCTTTCTTCATAATCTAGTATCCAAACTTCACTTCTCTATTTTTGAGATAAATAGTCTTTCCTTTGATTAAATCTGTAATAAAATTAAATCATTTCACAATGGGATGGTCTCCTCTGCGCGCGCAGTGAGACCACCCATAATTAATTAATTAATTTGATTAATTTGGATTAATTAATTAACCCTAATTAATCTAATTAATTAATTAAATTAATTCTAATTAAAATTAATTAGTTTAATAAAATTTAATTGTAAATTAGTAACTACTAATTTTGAATTAATATATCTTAATTTTAAATTAATAAACTCTAATTGTGAAATAATAAACCCCAATTTTGAATTAATAAATCCTAATGTTGAATTAATAAATCATATTTGGAATTAATAAACCCTAATTTTGAATAATAAATCCTAATTTTGAATTAATAAACCCTAATTGAAAATAATAAACCTTAATTTTGAATAATAAACCCTAATTGTGAATTAATAAACTTTAACTTTGGATTAATAAACCCTAATTATGAATAATAAACCCTAATTATGAATTAATAAACCTTAATTATGAATTAATAAACCTCAATTATGAATTAATAAACCTCAATTATGAATTAATAAACCATAATTATGAATTAATAAATTCTAATTTATAATTAAAATTAATAAATTTAATTATACATTAACAAAATCTAATTATCCTTATTCACCATAATTAATACTCCCCCCGTCCACTAAATTCGTACATTTAATTCCGTTTTGGTCCGTCCTCGAAAAATGTTCACTTTTCTTTTTTGGAAACATCAACTTTATATTTTTACCATAAACCTATCTATTTATTTACAAAAAAACCACTTATGGCTCATCTTTTTACACTCAATATTCATTAACATATTCATTTATTATCCTCATAACATACATTTTATACTCACTTACTTTACATTCTGATTTATTAAAGCTGTCACCAAAATCAATGAGCGATTTTGGTGGAAGGAAGGAGATATAATTATTTTAACAAAAAAACAAAGGTGAGCTCACGGTGAGACGGAGCTCACCCAAGTTTTTGTCTTTCACAATTTATCACATATGATTTAAAAACTTTCCAAGGATCTATCCTCACGTGTGCATGTAATAAATGTCTAAATTGGCATTTATATACAGCATTTTCAGTATTTCGGATTACTATTTAAATGTAGGTGAAACTCAAAAATATTTGTTATATAAGTTTTTGTTTTGTAATTTCAAATTCTAGGACAGTTTTACTAGTTAGGTAGATATTTCGAGAACCTCGAGTTGTATTTTTGTTACTTATATGGCTTATTGTGGAAACAAAAGAAAAGACAAAAATTTGTAGTATTAAACCAGGAATAAAACAAACTTTCCTCTGACATAAGGCAAAACTAAACGAATTGGTCGCAGAATTTGTAATAATTGTTGACTTATATAGGTCTTGAATTTTGTTCGACATTGAAATGCATGATTTAAGAAATTCAAGTATTTTGTCAGTTTCTAGGAGGTTCAAACAAGATTGACTAATTTTTTTTTTAATTTAATACGGGTATGCATACCGATGTATAAAATATTAATTGATTATTGTATCAAACCGAATATTATTCGCAAAAACAGTCTTCTAGTAAGTCAATTTTTCCCAAAGAATCTTACAGACATACTTAGTAGAATAATTAAATACTTAAAGATTGCATGGAGATTATCAATAAATGAGTTTGATTATACAGACTTCAAAGTCTTTGAAACTGGTGAGCCACAGTTATTGAAGGCCAAAATCATTAAATCAGTGTTTCATGTCTGCAATTAATGCCTGTTATTAGCGAGACTCATTGCCCAATCAATTTCACACACTAAAGCTACCCTCTCGCGCACACAAAAAAATAATGTACACATATATATGAAGTGGATTATATATATAAACTTTTTAAAAAGCAGGAGCTAAGAATTAATTTGAATTATATAGATCTTTGTATGAATATTAATGTACACACATATATATATATATATGAAGTGGATTATATAAATTTTTTATAATGCGGGAGCTAAGAATTAATTGGAACTATATAAATCTTTTTATGATTTTTGATGGTTGTAAAAAAGTATTATTGTAACGTAATAACATTTTTTTGTAAAATAATAATATGTTTTATTTTGCATGTTATACATAAGAACTTGAAATTTATCAAGTGCACATCGAAAATAGCAGTTGCGAGTTCCCATGAATAAAAAAAACATGTTTTATTTTAATTAATTAATTTATTTTATTTTTTGGTATCACGAGGAACCTGCAGTCGCTACCTATAGTGCGCACTGGGTAATTCCGAAGTTCTTGTGCAATAGTCTGCAAACTACACAAGATAAGTAAATTACATTTGAAAAACTAGGTGTGACAAACTCAAACTCATCTAGGCGTTTGAAAAAACATGTTTATTGTAAAGAAGCATTGAGGAGAGAAAGCTAAATTTATCTTCTCCATAAGAGACCTTAACTTCAATGCCTATCATATTTGATGGTTAGATATCGTTTTTACCTTCAGAAAATTTCATAATGATCGAAGTGTACGAAATTTTATAACTTTCTAATTTAGATATTCAAATTTTTAACTCTGGAAGGTTTAACCTTGCATCAACACCATTGATCTCATTATCGTTGCATAAAATGTATTCCCTCCGTTTTTAAGTGTTTTATTAATATTTTTTTCTTGTCTTTTAACATAGTAAGTGTCTTAATTCGTAATTTGAGAATAAAATTATGATATGTTTTATATTTATCCTTGTTTAATATTTTTGGAATTAAGTTGTATGAATGTATTTATCATGGTAATTAATGAAGTTACAAATACAAATTTACTTTCTTTCTTTGGTTTTTTGTGATTTGACTATCGATGGCACTTCAAAAAAAAAATGAAGAAAGTAAGTTTGGTTTTGTAACTTCGACGGTATCATTTTTCATATTTAATGCGAAAAGTAGTTTTATACTTTTTCAAAAAATGGCCAATTTTAGTCATTTGTGATAATTTAGCTGAAAACTTTAAAATTTGGGTCTTTCTAGTGACGGATTACATTTCGATACCATTTTGATGAAATCTACATGTTTTTTTCTCTCTCTTTTTTTAATTCAGTCTTAAACAAATAAAAGAAAAAGGAAAAAATTATAAATAGATAAAACTCAAGTTTATATGTAAAACTAGAAAAAATAACAGGTTAGAAACATTGAATTACTCTCTAGAAAGCTAATCGCTGGTTTTGCCCATAAACGGATTATCCATCATTTTAATTGTGTAAAAAGATTTCGTGAACGTAGTTGCCACATAGATGTTGAAGATAGTTCAAGAATTATAGCAACTATTTTGATGAATAATCAATTATTCTAGAGTTTGTGGATGAAGAAGAGAAAGGAGATGGATAAAGAAGGATATAAGAAGTTTTGATTTTCAATTAATATTTTATTAGTCAAGAAAATTTTCTAAATTTGTTAATTAGAACTTAGAAGTGCATCGCCACACACACACACTAATCATATGTACTTCACAAGTTTTGAGTATTCGAAAAGGCTAAAAAGACCAGAATCATGTGATATCTGACTTTAGCATTCTAAGCTTTGACAATTCAATGGTCAAATACATCTAAAATTTAATCACTATTCATAGACAAACAAGCGAAGCAGAATCTTTGCGCCCAGATAACCAGATTACTCAACTCTGACTAAGCCATCCTTCTCACTAAATTTAAGAGTTTTATTTCAGGATTAGAAAAATCACGAAGAGAGAGACATTCTTGAAATGGTCGGAGATAATATATAATTAATTAGTGTGTAATTTGTCGAATTCAAACAAGAAACTATTTTACATTGTGTTTATGAATATCATAAATTAAAAAATCTTTATATCAGAGCAATACGTAATAATTGGTTGTCCTCTTAATAAAAATTTAAATATATACTCCATTCGTTTTATTATTGTTGGTTCGTTTTCTTTTTTGGGTTGTCCCGTTATTGTTAGTCTGATTTTTTAAAAAAAAGGAAACAATTTTATACTAAAAAATGCATCGAATTTCGTGTCATACACTACTTTACATACAAAATTATTTATACTCTATGTGCAAAATAAATGAACCAATAATACCGAGACAGAGGGAGTATTATTTATTTGAAAAAAAAATTGACCAAATTAAATTGATATATTTATATTTAAACACTTCTTATTTGGCCAAACATTGAAGAAATTATCTATTTTAAATTTAATTCAACAAAATTATTTAATCAACCCTTAATATTGAATTAAAGAAGTTGTTTTGTTTCAAAAGTAGTTTAAATACGCTTTTTATTTGACCAAAAATTGAAGAAATTAATTATTTAAAATTTAATTCAACAAAATTATTTAATTAAAACTTAATGTTGAATTAAAGAAACCATTTGTTTCAAATACTTTGAAATTAAATAATCCCCCTTGTTAGAGTTGTAATAGTTTTTGTATCATTTTGGTTAAAATTTAAATTGGTAAAATTACATGAAAATTTTATGTGAGATCAAATCGTACCATTTTATTTATATTTTTAACTTGTAAAGTTTCATGAAATATTGATGTGGGATTCAAAATTTGTTTGAAAAAATAGTACTTCCTCCGTCCACTAAAATCGTTCCTTGATTTTGATGGCACGAGTTTTAATAAATTGTAATGATTGTAAAGTAAGTAGATATAAAAATATGGATCATGAGGATAATAAATGAATGTATTAATGGACAATGGGTGTAAAAATGTGGGCCATGAGTGGTTTTTTTTGTAAATAAATGGATATGTTTATGGGAAAAAATGAAGTTGATATTTTCAAAAAAAGAAAATGAATATTTTTTGTGGACGGACCAAAATAGAATCAAATAAACGTATTTGATGGACGAATGAAATACAAAATATATCATTTTATTTAGAATTTCAATTTAAGGAGTATCATTAAAAGTTAATGTGATATTCAAATTGTATCATTTTATTTAGATTTTTAATTTGATAAGTATCGTGAAAAATCAATGTGGTATTCAAAGTTTGTTTGAGAAAATTAGTTGTACAAATATATATCATTTTATTTAGGTTATGAATTGGTAAGTCTAATGAAAAATTAAATTAAATAAACTTCATATCTAACCAAATTTATTCGACCAATTAAATTGATGGCAAAGTTCAAATAATATTAATCGCAACCACTCCACCAATTTAATACAGATTTTTTATTGGGAGAAGAGATATACCATTTTGTATAGATTTTCATTTGGTGAAGTCTAATATAAAATTAATGTGGGATTCAAATATATTTTCACTACAACAAAATGTTCCAATAGTGACATGATTTTTGAAGAATTGTGACACTTATGGATATCACTAAATAAATTTGTGACATCTTGTGGATGTGTAACTATTATGCATGTCACAAAAAAAAGTATGTCACAAAATTTAGTGAAATTTATAAATGTAGCTATTTTTGTTACATATGAACGTGTAACTATTTTTTGTGACATGTGAAAGTGTAACTATTTTTTGTAGTTCCTAGTTTCTCATATTGAACTTTTTCTCTCTTTTTTTTCTTTACCTTTCAACATTTTTTGTTTGGCCTTGATGTCTGTTATATTTAACAAATTAATTGTCTATTATATTGGAATAAATTATCTCTGTTATTTTGTAAATGTTAAGTCTAAAAAAAGGTCTCAATTTGGAACACCAAAATCGGACAACTAATTGAATATATGTATATATATATAGTAAAATTTAGTTATATTCCTATATGTAACAAAAAAATTATTGTGACATGTTTAAATGTAGTAAGGTTAATTACATGGATAGATGTGACAAATTTTACTACATTTTAAAGTGTAACAAAATTTACATATATTTTTATGTGTAACAAAAATATATTGATGCATGTATTGGTGTAATTAAATTTTGCCACATCTAAAGATGTCATAAATTTTGTAACACTTTTCTTGGTGTCACTAAAAATAAGTAACTATTAGACATTTTTTTTGTAGTGTTTTTAGGTATTGAGTTTGTGAAGTCTTATGAAAAATCAATATGAGATTCAAGTATTTTTTATTTAGATTTTGAGATTTAAATCTTGTTAAAAAATTATAAATATCTTTATGGTTGAATTAAATTAAATTAACGACAAGATTTGAATGACGTTAATCTCAACTAACTAAATATGTATTTTGGTTGGAAGAATCAAAATATTATTTTATAATAAAAGATTTTATTTGGTTAAATCTCATAAAAAGTCAATTTAAAAAATAAAGAAAAATAAGAATTAGAATTCATGGAAATACTATATAGGATAGAAAATTAATGATGCACATTTACTTCATAAATGTAAAAGATAGGACTTCATGCATATATTTCTTGTAAAAATGTATCATTAAGCATTGGTTTGTATCACGAAAGCAGTTTGGTTGAGCTTGTATACAATGTTTCTGTTACCACTATTACAATCTCCTATCTGAATTGAATACTTGATTGCATATATCATGTCCCTTATCTCATATATAAGTTAGATCATACGGTGTGTAGAAGATCACGATCCGTATGATTGGTCGTTTAATGAGATATAAAAGTTTCACACCGAGACAACTTGAGGACGAGTTGTCGGTATAAGTCGGTATATAGATAAGTGACTTGACTTGGTTACTTGTCTATGCTTTGCACGTCTTTGACGTATTGAAGGATCACGGTGAGATGAGTTCTTCTATCGACCGTAGTGAAGAACCTAGATCTCGGTAACTTACGATGATCTAAACCTCGATAAGGTATTAGGTGAGTGTGAGTTCTTGACCATCACTGACTTGTTATGGGTGAGGGTTATATGTTCTAACCCAAGATTCTCCGCATCTTGGGTGGTGGCGGTCTTGTATGTCACGCTAGTTATCTCAGTCAGTCACCGTAGCCGTTTAGGATGATGGCGTCCCTAAGGAGCTCAAAGGTTTATTGTACTAAACCCCGCAGTTGAGTTAGCTCAAGTACAATAATAAGGTTGAGTGGTACTACTTAAGGAATTAAATATATTAATTATTTTAAGCAGTCAGAATGCTATAAATATTAATGGACGTTCGATATCTTAAATACGGGGATTCGTGATGTCTAAGTGCAAGCCCGACTCAACTTCGGTAATAAAGGAGTAAGTCAGCATTTATTCTCTAGTGGCATGAATGAATGTTTATAAATTAATTTATGTTCTTTGAACATAAGATAATTAATTTATTTGAGGCCCATCTTTATTCCTCGCATTTAATCCACAGGTGGCCCATCCAGGCCGTTGGCTCAAGAAAATCGGCGCCCCATAGGTCTCTCTAAGGATAGATTTTATTCTCTTTATCCTATAAGGATATTATTATATTTATGGGATATGCATAAATCATTTCCTTGTGGGATTATGGTAATGCATTATAAATATAAGGTAAGAGATAAAGTCTAGGTTAATGTTCACAATTAAACCTAGTATTTTCGAGAATCACAAGAGAGCTTTGTGAGGTTTTCGAAAATTCCATAGAGTGATTGGGTGATTTTCCGAAGCATTCTCCATAGATCGTCCTCACCGACGTTGGAGATTGAGCAACCGGATCTGATCCGGAAGATCAAAGCACGAGTCTCGATCCGTTCATCCGTTCATCCACCTCGACGGATCCAAAGGTAAACACGAGAAAACCCCTACGTGTTGCAATTAATTATATAGACGCATGCTAGTTATATAATCAATGTATGGTGAATTAAATATTCAAGATAGATCCTCGGGGTGAGGCTGAGCGATGTCATCCTACAATTAGTATCGAGCTTGGGATCGAATCTTGGCTCTGTTGGATTAATTCACGTTTGATTATTACGCGCGCTTAATTAATTGTGGATCTTCGCTCATCGTGGCTCGCTTTTTGTTTTTGTTGGTTTTGTTTTCACCACGAAAAAATCCGTGATTAGATTAGATTTTTCATGTAAATCTTATCCGTAAAAGAACGAAGACGAAAGCACGAAAAGCGAGATGAAAAAAATCGCGGGAGAAACCGGACGACGATAGCCCTCGGCCGCGGCGCGCATCCTCGGCGGCGGCGGGTGGACGGGGCGGCGGGCGGGCGGGCGACGCAGCGCACCGCCGGCCGCAGCGTGCGTGCGGTGCTCGGCGTCTCGGCGGCGGCGGCACCATCGGGCGGCGAGCTTGGCGGCTCGCCCTCGTCGGCGCCGACGGAAACCTCAACGTGGTCGAGGCGGCGGCGACGGGCGCGCGACATTCGCGCTGGTTCCTCGACGCTTCGGCGAAACCGTCGGGAAACCTCAACGAGGTCTCGGCACGTCGCGGCGCTTCGGCGCGCATGAGACGCTGCGCGGCGCCCTCGGCAGCCGCGCCGCAGCGTTCTCGGCAGCGCTTCGGCCGTGGCGCGCGCTGGCTATCTGCTGAAACCTCGTGGCGTGCTCGGCGGGGCTGTGACGGGCGGCGAGACTCGCGCAGAAACCTCAAAGTCGCCGATTTTTCGGCGGGGGGGCGGCGGCGCGGTCGGTCTGAGGCGCGCATGGGCAGTGCCCTAGCGCGCCCAGCCTTTGTTCGACCCGCCCGTTTAGTTCGGTCGATCCGACCGGTTTCGCCCGCACCCGTTTCAGCCCGGATCCGATTTTTGACCGATTCCGTTTTCGACCCGGTTCACCCGCTCCACCGCTCCACCAATCCGCTTTTGACGAATCCGGTCCGTGCGGGCACGCGAGGCCTGCCGAGATTTAATTACATGCTTTGCAATTCTATGTAATAGATTAGACTTGAAAGTGCAGTGTTCCACGAGTGGGCCACGATGAACGTTTTATTTTATTTTTATCGCTCATTGCATGTCGTGGATGTTTAAATTATGCGAGAGCATGCTATGTATGTTTAAATTACGAGACAAACCATTATATGTTTTCGTAATTGGATGCGCATAGTAAGCATGCTAGGTTTATCGCGTTTATCAAACATATTTTAGAATTCTGCGAGCATGTTTTACATGTTGAGTTCTATAGAAAAGCATGCTAGGATTACGTGATCTGCATGGACAAACCTTTTGAATAAAAAGACTAAGCAAGTAACCCGACAAATTAATTTTTTCAAATTAAAATGTCAAGATCTCCACCTTTTGATCTCTAAACAAAGTGAGACGCAATGTGAGTAAACGTCCACACGCGTGGCTTACTTGCACTGTTTATCATAAGTTTGTTAGATGAGATTTCTAAATAAAACATTTTAAATCTATTGAGAAGTGGGAGTTTCATGTAAACGCCCACACGCGTGGCTTGCATGTGCGATTTTCATAAGTTCTCTAGAGATAGATATAAAATGAGATAACAAAAGAATTTGAATTGGGCGGTATGGTCCGAGTGAGTATGCCAATTCTAAGAATTCATTTTCTTTGTTAAAATTGTGGTCATTGCTAGACATCACCTCAAGTACAACTTCCCGCGAAGTCCCTTCTTGCGATAGTGATGTGGTCTAGTAAGGTCCAATCGTTAATTTCATTTGTCATAAGGATAAGTTGACATGGATTGAAATTAAACGACTAAAAGGTATATTTTAGTCTGGTCGAGGGGTTCATGTGTAAACGTCCACACGCGTGGCTTGCATGTGGGATTCCTTGGGCGATTGGAGGTTTCAATTAATATTGTTTTATCAAAAGGTTACAATATTATTGTTACGAATTATATGCGATCGTATGCTTATGTGTTTTCATTATCTTTTCAGATATGTCTCTTACTCCGATTATCAATATGCTCGCACAAAATCCGTTATCCGGTCCAAATTTTATCGAGTGAAAACGAAACATGGAATATGTTCTTATCGCTGAAGAACACATGTTTGTTCTCACTACTCCTAAACCCGATGCCCTTACTGACGCATCGACTAATGAGCAGCGAGAGTCAAGCAGACTTTGGAATAAGTCAAACAATATGGCTAAATGCTATATGATGACTACTATGTCCAAAGGCTTGCAGCTGCAGCATCAGTCGATGGTAGACGCGACTGATATTTGGTCAAGTCTCGAGTAAGTTTGGGCAATCGGATCGGACGGTCGCTTCCACACAATGAGAGAAATCTTGGCGTGTAAGATGGAAGAAGGAAGTTCGGTCCATGAACATGTCTCCCACATGACTCATCTCATGGATAGTCTTGATCAGTTGGGAGGAGGTATTGACGGCGAAGCCAAGGTCGATATCATCCTCAATACCGCCCAAGTCTTTTGAGAACTTTCGCGTGAATGCGATCATGAGCAAGACCGAGTTTACACTTAGTCGGTTGTTTAATGATCTCGTTCTTGGAAGGAGTTATGGAAAAGGAGCACATGCTCTTGCTAGCACATCTTAGGGCCCAAAATTTTCGTTGCAAAATGGAAAGAAAAGGGTACCAAAGGTGGAAGAAGCGAGGCAAACAGTGGGAGTAATGGGAACAAGAACGTGGTTGCCACGGAGGCTCAAGAAGCGAAGGAGAAGGGCAAGTGCTTCAGTGCGGTAAGGCGGGCATTGGAAGGCCAAGTGCCCTATGCTCAAGGCTCAAGGTACGCCGTTTGCTTTAGTAACGAAACATGTTTAGCGACTTGTTCTACCCATTCTTGGGTAGTAGATACTGGTATAGCGATCATGTTTGTTACACCTTGCAGGGGTTCCTGCGGACAAGGGAGCTGTTTGATGGCGAGATAACGATCTCCATGGGCAACGCGGCGAAAGTCGAGGCCGTTGCAGTTGGAGATGTTACTTTATGTTTTGAGAAAACAGTTTTAGTTTTGAAAGACGTTTTATATGTGCCGGATTTTCGACGGAACCTTGTTTCTGTTTCGAAATTATTTACTCATGGATATTCTGTTATTTTTGATAGTGGTGTTTCTATCATAAGAAATAACGAAGTTATCTGTGTTGGCACGTTATATAATTCGCTTTATACTATTTCTGCAAAACATAATACCTATAACTATGTTGCATCTTCATCAAACCCTAAAAAGAGAAAGTTTTCTTCGCAAGATGACACTACTTTTCTCTGGCATCTTAGATTAGGTCACATCAATCTAAATAGGATCCAAAGACTGGCTAAGAATGGGCGTTGGGTAATCTCACTTACTCGTTCCCGATCTGCGAATCTGTATAGAAGGTAAGATGTCGACCGCACCTTCAAAGAAGGGTTATAGAGCCAAAGAAATGTTAGAGCTAGTCCATTCGACTGTGGATCAATGTCCACACAAGCTCGTGGAGAATGCAGTATTTTGTCACTTTCATTGACGATTACTCAAGTGCGGATACATATACCGGTTCACCGCAAGTCCGAATGTTTTGAAATTCAAAGAGTTCAAGGCGGAAGTGGAGACGAAGCTTGGTAAGAGTATCAAGTCACCGCGTTCTGATCGCGGTGGCGAATACCTCAGTAACGAGTTTATGGACTATCTAGTGAAGTGTGGGATTACATCCCAACAAGACTTCACCGGGCACACCACAGCAAAATGGTGTGTCAGAGCGAAGAAATAGGACTCTTTTGGAAATGGTTAGATCAATGATGAGTTATGCAACATTGCCTATTTCGTTCTGGGGGTATGCCTTAGAAACAACGGTATACTTGCTAAATCTAGTACCATCCAAGTCAGTCCAAAAGACTCATTTCGAGTTGTGGTTTGGTATGAAGCCAGCTTTAAGCCACATAAGGATATGTGCGATCCAAGACACGTCTTTGAACAAGAAGGTCGACAAGTTAGAGGCGGATCCGACGCAAGGCGTTTATTGGCTATCCTAGAGGAACGAAAGGTGGTTTATTCTATAGTCTTAAGGATCAGAAGGTCATTATTAGCACTAATGCTCGATTCTTAGAAGAGGACTACATGAAAAATCATAAATCCAAAGTTGAAATCATTCTTCAAGAATTAGAAGATGATCGTATTCCACCACCGATTAGGCGAAAGGTGCGAGATGTCGAGTCTAGTGGGAGGATCGACACCGATACTTCAAGAAATTGAAGTGGGTCGAGTTCCACCGGAGATACCGACCGCATGAGTGGTACCTACCAAAGAAGTTGTGCAAGATAGAGAACCACAAGTTTCTGCACCCACCGTTGCCATTGTGCTGTAGAACCTCGTCAGTGGTGGGAGGTTGTTCGTCAACCCGAGCGATTTATGTTCGTGGGTGAATCTTGGTTTAGTCCCGTGAAGCGAGCAGCAATAATCGACCCATGGACATACAAGGAGGCGATACAAGATATTGATGCAAGATCATGGCACACCGCTATGGACTTAGAAATGGAGTCCATAACGCTATGGATGTATATTAAAGACACCTCTACCGGATGGCAAGGAAGCCATAGGTAGTAAGTGGATATACAAGAGGAAGAGAGATTCGATGGAGAGGTTTCGCTTTTAAAGCCGTGCTTGTGGCGAAAGGGTACACTGCAGTTGAGGGCATCGATTTCGATGAGACCTTTTCGCTGTAGCAATGCTCAAGTCCATCGAATTCTTACGCCATAGCAGCCCACTGAACCTAGAGGTTTGGCAAATGGATGTTAAAACCGCTTTTCTAAGCGGTTACCTTGAGGAAGGTAGAAACATCTATATGCAAACAACCAAGGTTATGTGGTAAAGGGTGAAGAGCATCTAGTATGGAAGCTTAAGAAGTCCATTTATGGACTTAAGCGAACCTCCGATCATGGAACTTACGCTTTGGCGAGATGGTAAAGTCCTATGGATTTACCCAGTTGCCTAGCGAGAGTTGTGTGTATCGGTTAGATGTTAACGGTGATGTGGTATTTCTTGTACTTTATGTAGATGACATTCTTCTAGTTGGCAACAACGTGAAGTCATTATCGAGGCGTAAAGAGTTGGTTATCCGATCGGTTTCAAATGAAAGACTTAGGAGATGCAGCGTACATTCTTGGGATAAAGGTTTACCGAGATCGCAAGAAGAAAATGTTGAGCTTATCTCGGCGTCTTACATTGATCTGTGATTACTCGTTTTAGTATGCGACCGCCAAGAAAGGATTGCTACCTTCGGACATGGCGTTCCTTTATCAAGACGCAATCACCTATGACCGCAAAGGAGATAGAGGAAATGAGACAAGTTCCTTACGCTCCGCCGTAGGAAGTCTCATGTACGCAATGCTATGCACGAGGCCGATATACGCTATGCGGTAGGCATAGTAGCTAGATATCGATCTAACCTCGGACAAGCTCATTGAATCGCAGAAGCATATACTCAAGTACCGAAAAGGACTCGAGATTATAGGCTAGTTTACCATGCGAGATAGTCTAATGCCTTTGGGTTATCTGACTGGATTTCCAAGTCGACCGTGATGAGAAAAAGTCAACCTCGGCTATGTGTTTACCTTGGGAGGTGGAGCCGTATCCCGGCGGAGTGCAAAGCAACGATGCATTACGGACTCTACCATGGAAGCCGAATATGTAGCCGCCTTGAGGCTTCTAAGAGGCTGTATGGTTCAAGAACTACCATGGATCTAGGTGTGGTACCGGTTTGCCCAAGAGTATCATAGTTCTTCGTGATAACTCGGTGCGATGTGCAAACTCGAAGGAACCACGGACCCACAAGGCGACCAAACACATAGAGAGAAAGTACCATGTCATACGAGAAATCGTTAGACGAGGTGACGTCTTGATTGAAAAGATTGATACGACGGAAAATCTAGCGGATCCATTCACGAAGAGCCTGCCGCAAAAGTCTACGATTGACACGTTAGAGGACTTGGTTTGTCGATGATGGCACCCACTTAGAAAGGAAACTTTTGTATAAGTGGGAGAAGCAAAGTGATGGTTGTTTGTAATAGCTAGTAGAGACACATTGTATACTAAAAGTTTGCTTTAGTATAAGTGGGAGATTGTTGGATTTGTATCTTGAAAGCGCTTTGGTTGAGCTTGTATACAATGTTTCGTTACCACTATTACAATCTCCTATCCGAATTGAATACTTGATTGCATATATCGTGTCCCCTTATCTCATATATAAGTTAGATCATACGATGTGTAGAAGATCACGAAGTCCGTATGATTGGTCGAAGCTTAATGAGATATAAAAGTTTCTGGTGAGACAACTTGAGGACGAGTTGTCGGTATAGGCTGCGGTATAGATAAGAAGTGACTTGACTTGGTTACTTGTCTATGCTGGTACGTCTTTGACGTATTGAAGGATCACAGTGAGATGAGTTCTTCTATCTGACCGTAGTGAAGAACATAGATCTCGGTGACTTACGATGATCTAAACCTCGATAAGGTATTAGGTGAGTATGAGTTGTTGATCATCACTTTGACTTGTTATGGGTGAGGGTTATATGTTCTAACCCAAGATTCTCCGCATCTTGGGTGGTGGCGGTCTTGATGTCACGCTAGTTATCTCAGTCGAGTCACCGTATCCGTTTAGGATGATGACGTCCCTTAAGGAGCTCAAAGGTTTATTGTACTAAACCCCGCAGTTGAGTTAGCTCAAGTACAATAATAAGGTTGAGTGGTACTACTTAAGGAATTAAAGATATTAATTATTTTAAACAATGTAATGCTATAAATAATTAATGGACGTTCGATATCTTAAATACGGGATTCGTGATGTCTAAGTGCAAGCGCGACTCAACTTCGTAATAAAGGGGTAAGTCAAGATTTATTCTCTAGTGGCATGAATGAATGTTTATAAATTAATTTATGTTCACCGAACATAAGATAATTAATTTATTTGAGGCCCATCTTTATTCCTTACATTTGATCCCCTGGTGGCCCATCCGCACCGTTGGCTCAAGAAAATCGGCGCCCCATAGGTCTCTCTAAGGATAGATTTTATTCTCTTTATCCTATAAGGATATTATTATATTTATGGGATATGCATAAATCCTTTCCTTGTGGGATTATGGTAATGCATTATAAATATAAGGTAAGAGATAAAGTCTAGGTTAATGTTCACAATTAAACCTAGTATTTTCGAGAATCACAAGAGAGCTTTGTGAGGTTTTCGAAAATTCCATAGAGTGATTGGGTGATTTTTCGAAGCATTCTCCATAGATCGTCCTCACTCGACGTTGGAGATTGGGCAACCGGGATACAGTCCAGAAGATCAAAGCACGAGTCTCGATCCGTTCATCCCGTTCATCCACCTCGACAGATCCAAAGGTAAACACGAGAAAACCCCTACGTGTTGCAATTAATTATATAGACGCATGCTAGGTATATAATCAATGTATGGTGAATTAAATATCCAAGATAGATCCTCGAGGCGAGGGCTAGACATATGTCTTCCCTACATTAACAACTAAATATTTAGCTTGAAGTTAAAGGGCTCTTCAAAGCTATTCACTTTCATATGAACAACATATCCATTACCGACTGTAACCATTAATCAATGTGTTCATTGATGACATACTATTGATATATTCTCCCATGACTTAGAAAGTCGAGTGAATTTATAATTTTATGGCTCGAGATCACGGGTTCTGTTATCAATTTGGAGTTTTACTTACTTAATGCTAATATATATAGATATATGTAATCCACACATATTTATTACGCATTGTAGGTAAAAGAGTTGTATAGTCACTGATTATCTTGTATACGCCTCTTAAAATGTGAAAATAACAATTATTTTCAACCTTAATGTTTGAATTTTCAAGATCAAAAGTTAAAATTTATGTAAATTGATGACACATCATCAATTTCCTTTAATTTTAAACATGAAAAATAAAAATGTATTATTTTCTCTCTCCCACCCTCTCTCTCTCTCACACACACACATTATCTCTTGTTATCTCTCTCTCTCTCTCTCTAATTTAACACCACTATGGTACCGTATGAATGAAATGAGAATGTAATGGTGATTCATGCGTTTATTCCTAATCCTATAGCTGGTAAGATTTTTACCGTATAAATCATCATTCCCAAAAAATGCTTATTTTTATGAACATGAGATTAATCATTCTTCCCCTCCCCATGTTATTAGTTATTCCTATGAATATGGGCATAACCATACTTTTTAATTTTTTCTAACAAAATTATTCTTATTTATTTTTTATCTTATAAAATTAATAATAACAATTATAAATAATAAAATAATAATAATAATAATAATAATAATAATAATAATAATAATATTTATGAAAATTAGTTGGCCAACATACATGTTTTTGTTTTGTTATATTCATTAACTTGTTTTGTTTTGTTATATACATGAGTATGTTTCGTGACACGTCAACACATACTGCACGTTCGCACACCCAACGCGCGCTCGCGCACCCACAATGCTCGTTGGCCACACATGCAAATTTATGCTTTGTTGTATACATGAACTTGTTTTGTTATATACATCATCTTGTTTTGTTATATGCATGAGCTTGTTTTAACCAGAATCCTTTAATTTAGTTGTTGTTTGCGCCCTGATTTACGTCCGCCGTCGCTGTTAAAAAATATTGAAGAAGAACGGAGGATATGAGAAGAAGACGAAAAAAATAAGGTTGAATTTTGTCCCCATTTGCTCATTGCGAAAATAAAAATAAAAAAAGAGCTTCCATGTATAAGCTTGTGGTGTATTCATGTATTCAAAATGTGTTGTATAAATTAAGTACTATATATTACCTAAGGACCGGGTACTATAAGAACCTAACCTTATATATATATATGTGTGTGTGTGTGTGTTAATGTGAGAACCATTTTTATCGTGAGAATAAAAAAATAATGAATTTATTATGAAAGTTGATGAATCAACTGAAAAAGTTATTGAATCCAAAAAAATAAAATTTTCGTCTCTTATGGGATTCAAACTTAGGTGAAAAATTCTGAATTTTTGAATTCAGTAAATTTCCTAATTGATTCATCAACCTTCATAACGAATTCTTTTTATTCTTAGTTTATAGGATAAAAATGATTCTCATTTGAATCTAACTCTCTCTAACTCAAAAATTGCATTATTAGAGGGAAAATTACCAACAAAACAAAGAGCAACAAGAATTTGCCAAAGATATTGCATGCTATATACAAAAACTCCATCCTTTAATTGAATCCACATAATGTATAATGTACATACCGAACCATTCAATGGTAGAAATCAGTGAAAATATTACACATGGTTGAGTTAGTTTCGTGTCACATACCTGTGTTAAGTAGCAAAATGAGCATCTGCCGGAAAGTTGAGAGCACAATTCACTCACACTGCCTGCAGAACTTTCATGCCTACGGCGCTTTCACGATAACAGCAGGGTCCGTCTCATCTGAAGTCCCAGACGTCGATGCCTGGCTGATCTCCATCATGTCTCCTGCAAAATGCACGAACAATGTCAGGCTCACCATCATCATTCAACATTTTGGAGCTAATCAGATTAGACGTGAGTTCAAAACGCTTTACCAGAGGACCGATCAGCTGCCTTCTGCCATCCAACAACGAGCTCTCCGGCCTTCTCAATGCCTTTTGACTGGTACGGAGCAATAATTTGCAGTGAACCCAATAAGTCATTCTCAATACATTCGTACCTGTGGAAAACGAGCAAATTTCATAAAATTCCTTCAATGATTACAAGATTAGGCCTTCTTGGCTCAACTTACATTCTTTCACAAAGGCTATCTGCAATCACCGATAGATCTATCACTTGAATCCTTATCTGCCTGGCTTGTTCGTCAGCATACTCATCAAACGGTTCCTCAAGAATCTCAGATAGCTTCTCAACATTTGACTCAAGCTGCTGCTGCTGGTCCTCAAAATAATGCCTCTTCAACCCACTTTCTTTCTCTGTCATCTCAATATCCTTACAGAAGTCATCACCAAAAGCATAGAATGCGAAAGGATATGAATATGAAAGAGCTCGTCTTGATGTAAGCAGCCGGTGAAACCCATTTGCCACCCAGCTGAAATCTCTTAACTTTGAGTCCCTTGCTTGCAGATTGGATACTTTGTCCTCGATCATCTCCCACAGTCGAGACTCCTGCTTCAAGGAGTCTGTGTGAGCCTTGTAACGGTTATAGTAATGCATGTATCTGCATAGGTATCTTTTTGCATGCTCGGCCTTCTTGTCAGAGTCTTCTTTATAGCGACCACAGCTATGATCGGCAATACTAGACCAACTATGGTTTCGGCCCGTAGCTCCGCCACACAACCAACTAAAGATGGGCATAAAGCAATTAGTTAACAGAAAAATTGTGTTATATAAACACATATAGAAGATATTTGAACAGTGCAAAAATTCTTACAGTAATTATAAATTTCAGATGAGATAAGACTATTTAATCTTCATGAGTAAGATATTTAGTTTTCACATGCAAGATAAGTTGATATATTGAACTGTAAAGACATATCGTCTTGAACAAATACAAAAACAAACGGAAAAGAATAAGGAAACTACAAAAGATAATCCTTTATGTTCAATGAAAATAACAGAACACAGATTGAATAAAAAGTGGAATACTATAAGGTTAATTATTTCAAGATTTAACCTATGCATTAAAACCATATGAACTTCAAGTAAAAGCACTTAGTTTCAGAAACTAGAAAGCAATCTTACCAAAATGATTGCCCACATAAACAACGAACTAGGTTGCAGCCACCGTTTTTCTCAACTGCTTTGTGACACTTGGGACACGGCATTGTATTTATAGTGATCCAATTAACTGTCTCGGATTCATCTCGACATTTCTGTGTCCAGAGCTGCCACATGGAGCAAGAACACGGGGAATGGGCTTCTGACAAACAGCTGAAGCAGAACTGCAAACCACAAGAGCATTCCACCTCACAGAACTCATCATTTTCTACCCGTATCGCATTCCCACAATGCGGTATGCTAGGACACCATTTAACCAACTTATTGTCTTCAATGTATGACTCAAGAAGAAACCTATCGAATTTTTCTGCTAAATCAAGGTGCCTCATACTAACTAAACTTCTCACAATAGCTTCATCACAAACAGTGTTGCATTTGTCGGCCATACACTGGATCCTCTTGCTTTGTCCCTCGTTTATTTTGACAATGAAGTGCTCTGTCCAACCTGAAAATCTTAGCATGTATGATTATCTTGAGAAAAATCCTTTTAAAAATTAATTATTACTGTGAAAATCCAACATTTTTAGCAGTTTGCATGATAAACAAGAATGCAGCATCACCATAAAATATTGCACCAAGATTAGAGGAACCACGACAGTTAATTAGGATATTATCACATTTCCAAACGAGAAACATAAAAAATGGAGTAGAATAAGGAAATGAAGCTTACAAGCATTGCAAAAGCAATGACCACAGTCCATTCTAGACACGGCATTCGCAGAAACATCATCCATACAGATATTGCACAGTACTACTGTAGAGGAAAATTCCGGCGGAGTGATAACAAGTTCGTACCTAGTAACTCCTACTTCAGAAAACATACGAGATTCCCCTTTCTCGAAGTAGACTGTGATCAGTTTCTCAACATCCCATCTGTAATGAATGAGAAGAGTTCTGGCATGGTGTTCTCTCACCGACAGCAAGTCCATCACTGTCTGCAAATCTTCCCTCTGCAAAGATCACAAAAACTCAATCTCAAATCAAACTACATTCATCCTTTTTATAAGAAAATAACAAAAGAAGTCTTATCTCACTTTCTTGAAATCAAATTTCCTAAAATACAAAGCTTGAGGTATATGCAATATGAAGTGAACTAAATACATTTTCTAGAAAAAGTTACAAGCAAAATAGTTTAACGGGGCCCAATAGGACCCCAAAAACTTCCACATTCGAAAATCAAGAAAACTTAATTAAAAGCAAAAAATAGCATTACAAAACTGTATACAGCAAGTAAAGCAAGTTCTTGTAGGTGCGACACCCAAAATATTAGATACAGAGACTATCTACGATATATTCTCACACACACACAAAGGCAGTTTCACGAGAATAGAATCAAGAAATCTGCAAACTTTACAAACCTGTGCTGCCCATAGGGACTCTCTCGTGATCACCTGCAAATATTACGAAAAACAGACACCAAATCATCAAACCGGAACGGGCATACTTAACTTCTAAGCTTTCACCAGCTAAGACTTCTCTATCATTTTCAAATCCACAACATACGGATAAACTCAAAGCAACGTTTTTAGGCAAAGAGATGACATTAATGCGATAATTAGACTCATTTAATTTAATTTAATAAAGATGATCAGATAGCATAAGAAACCTTCAAACCCATGGTACAGCATCGAGATTAAGTCCATGGAGTCAACCCATAGGTATTCTATATGATCACTCACAGATTCACTTTTCATACTTTTTCCACCGTCCAAAAATGGATGGAAGCACCAGAATACGTTAAACGGGTTAAGTGTCGTTGAAAATTAGCATAAAGTTGTAACGTTTCTACCCGGGTTGATCATAGCCGGCTCCGGACCCAACGGTTCGGACCCGTCAGTCTGCAACCGTAGTCAGCAATGTTGCAAGACGAGTTTTTTTGTGTTTGAAATCAGACGGTCAATGTAAAACTAAGTTTTGTTTTATTGAACATTTAAACTTCTACTAAATAGCACATGATGCGCCTAATTCACAGGTTATAATTTGTCATCATCCCATCTATTGTGATTTATACGTTCCCAAAATTGCTTTAAATACTTTCAAAATTCGTGGTTAAAAGTTGGGGATTTAATGCAAGAATAAAAAAATACGGAACATCCATACACAGGAATTCGTTTAAAGCAGTGGTAATATCGTAGTTCATTTTCTTTTTTACTTTTATTTTAATATTAATTTCTATTTTAGGAGGAGAATAAAATTTGAATTTTCTTATGTGATGTGTAATAAGGACGACAATAGAATTTACTATCGCTAAAGGCGGATTCACGGGACTGAGTTAGGCTGAAACATCCCATATATATATATATGGGATTGATCGAACCATATATATTTTAGGAACTAAGAACTAATCTTCACATTTGATTTGATGTGATCTTGTAGTTGAAAATACATATCTATCTAAAATATATATTAATTACCAAAAATGTCAAAAGGCTAATTTAGCAAATGATTAATATTTCTTAACGTATGTATTCCTTAAATTATGGGATTTCATATCTCTTAACTAGTGTATTCTTGATTTGTTTATGTATAGTTATTATTATCGTTTTCTTCCTCATATTTCATCTTATCCAGCCTAACAATGGAAGCAACATGTATTTATTCGTTTTTTGTTTTTTTGTTTTGTTTTTAACGTCATTAATTTTTATTGTTCAAGGACCTGTTCAGATTCATACGAAAATGATTATATTTATAAGATTTTAAATATAACGTGCATAATACACAATCGTTATGCATAAAACATGATATATTTTTATTGTTTTAGCTTTAAGGAATTATAATGTGCATAACACAGTATATAGTATGCATAATATTCATGTTCTATAATTTTAATATAGAATATGCATAACAATGTCTATGATATGCATAACAATATCAGATGAGAGAGAGACTAATGGACGCAGTAATTTTTGGAAAGGAGAGAGAGAGATACGATTATTGTATCCGAAAGTTACCAATTTAGCCTTAAACACACGTAAAAACTGAAATACTTTTTTTTTCTACATTAATTAATACCAAATTCAAAATTTTCAATCTTTTAATCTCCACCATTTAATCTAGTAAATTTGATGGTGTAGATTAGTTCTTATTTCTCTACATAGGGATGGTTCCCTCTATAACCACCCCATATATATATATGGAGTGAATTAAATGAGAACTCTAATTTTTTTAAGAACTATGAATTAATGTGGTCCATCCATTTTTTATAATCCAACAATCAAGATCAATTATAGATTGTTTCTTATCGTCGGATTTTAATGGTAACCGTTTAATCCTATAATCAATGGATTTTATTTGTTCATTTACGTTAACAGTTCACATATGCACAATCACTATGATTACATTAACATAACAATTAATTAGAATGTGATAGCATTCACAAGAACTACGATTGCATGAACAACAATATGAATTACACGAACAACGAAAAATAGAATGTGAAAGATCCAAATAGCAAAAATTTAAAAATTTGACTATTTTTATCATTAAATAATTATGAGTCCTCCGATCTTAATCAATCTAACGGTGGTTATTAGTTCTTAGTTCTTATCTAAGAGGCAGTTCCCTCTATAACCACCTATATATATATATATATATATATATATATATATATATATATATATATATATATATAGAGAGAGAGAGAGAGAGAGAGCAAGTTTGGTTCAAATAAAAACATATTTAAAAATAAAGAAATGAGAACAAATTTTCACTATTGATTTTTGAAGATGGATGGTTATGATTAAATCAAATTAGATTATAATGATAATTATAGAATATTACGAAAATAATCGTCCCTTAATTATAGGAATTGTGATAACTTAATCTTCAATCGTTGATTAATGGTAAATGGATGATGGAGATGAATTCTGATTTTTTATTTTAAGAGAATTTGTATTATAACTCATTCATATATATATATTCATGTAAGAATGATTTTTTATAAGAAATAAGAATAAATCTAAATCATTGATTTTAGTAAATCAATGGACAAGATTTATTTTCGTTGTGCTACAAATTATAGCTATATGTGCTATAATTTTTTTCGTATGATATTTTTCAAGGTTAAATCAGTAATTTATTATTATTAAAATTAGTTTTTTCCCCTTAAATATAGGTAACACACGATTTTAACCTATTTTTAAGGATTTTTTTGTTATTTATCCTTTAACTTATTATTTTATACAGATTATTTCAGTTTCTATACTTAATAAAAATTATTTGTGATCAAAGCTACAAAAATAATGAAAAATGTAGATTAAAAAAATTATTGATTCATACATGTTCTTCAGTTATTGCACTTGTGAAACATTGTTGTAGCATTTTAGCGTATTCATTTTGCACATACGCAGTAAAAAGAATTTATGTATTCATTTATACTTGCTTTTCAATTCTTATTGCACTGATGGAATATTTTCGTAGCATATTTAGTTTATTCATTGTGCACATATATTAAATTTTGAAAATTCTTGTCAAATAATTTGATTCTTTGTTCTGAACATATATTGTGTTTATTTATTTTTGTTACGTTTGAATGTGTTTTTTGTGCACATATACATATGTTCTTTAGCACATATATATCAATAATATTGCATATGTACAGAACAATATATAAAATGAACTGACAATTATTTTCAAAACTTTAGTAGTATGTGCAACGAATAAGTAAATAAATGCTACAAAAATATTAAACCAGTGCTATATTTTGAATCACACGTATAAATCAATATATAGATTATTTTACTTAAATAAGGATAAAATCATGTGTTACCTTAAATTAAGTAAAAAAACTGATTCTTATAAGATTAAATTACTTATATAACCTTGGTTGAAAACGTAAGTAAAAAATTATAGCACATATAGTTATTATATGTAGCACAACGAAAATAAATCATGTCCATTGATTTATTAAAATCAGTGGTTTAGATTTATTCTTATTTATTACACTTATTTCTATTCTCACAAGAACCATCCCCTATATATATATATATATATATATATATATATATATGAGATGGTTCAGGTAGGAAATGATAATTTGGTAGGAAATGAGAATGAATCTGGATCTTTGATTTGCTGGATCAATGGTTGAGATTTTAATTTCGAGTGTGTTACAGTTTTGTGTTTTGTGTACTATGCGGATTACTGTGCAACATAGTAATTCTGATTGTGCTACACAAATATGAAAGATGTGCTACTATTCATATTTCCTACACTAAAGAGCTTTCTCACCATAACCTATATTTATATACCACATATTTGTTGAAAATTTTGAACAATATTCTTCCAATGAAATATTTTACATCCGTCTGTTGGAGCATGGAGCTTGAATGGAATGTATATAAAAACTCAATGTTTTTTTGTTGTCTAGGTGGAATCTTAATGGGCTTAGAATTATGACTTGATTATTGTTCTATTTCATAGCAATTTTTCCTTGTAAAGTATCCGAAATATCATAGTGAAATCTCTGGGTTGGCATCGCCCCTAGACGTAATCGTAAGACAAACTTGGTAAATAATTCTCGTGTTCTTTATATTCTGTCGTGATTGTGGTGTGTGATTTTTCAACAATTGGTATAAGAGCTCCAGGTTCGAAAGGAGTAATCATGACGATGGACGAGAAGATTTTAATCGAGAAGTTTGATGGATCAGATTTTGGATTCTAGAAGATGCAGATTGAGGATTACCTCTACGGTAAAAATCTGTATTTGTCCTTGAAGGAAAAAAACTGAAAAGATGGATCCGGAGGAGTGGGGGCTATTGGACAGAAAGACGGTGAGGCAATACGTTTATCGCTGTCCAGGAACACAGTTAATCACACGACTGAAACAAAGTCGGCAAATGAGATGCTGACGATTTTGGAGCAGATGTACCAAAAGCCATCAACTGCGAACAAGGTTCATGTGATGATGTGGTTGTTCAGCCTAAAGATGTTAGAGGGTACACCGGTGCATCAACATCTGAATGAGTTCAACATGATCACTTTGCAGTAAAGCTCGAGTAAAATTAGCTTCGACGATGAAATAAATGTGTTGATTATGCTATCTTCTTTGCCAGAAAGTTGTGCTGGAACGGTGACAGCTTTAAGAGTTTCATCGACAAAGAGATAGTTATGTTATATTGAGGTACGAGATCTGATGATCAGCGAAATGGTTCGCATGAAGGAATTTGGATCTACCTCATGGTCAACACTGAACATGGAAGACAGGGGTAGATCAAAGGGAAGGCAGAACAAGTGTAGATCGAAGTCTTGAGGCAAGAGTCAATCCGGGAAGGATAAAGATTCCATCAAGTATTGGAATTATGGTGAGTTCGGTCATTAAAAAAGTTAGTGTACAACTCAGAAGAAGAACAAAAACGGTCAGAACGATAAGAAGTCAGCAAACGCAACCACGTATGATATTGGAGATGCATTGGTCTTGAATGTCAACAGTCCGTTGGAGTCGTGGCTGTTGGATTTTGGAGCGCCATTCCATTCATGCAGTGATGCTGAGATAATGGAGCATTATATCTCTGGTGAATTTGGACAAGTCTATCTTGCTCGTGACGAGCCCTTGAAGATCATGGGAAAGAGATATGTCCAGATCACCACATCAAACGGATCCATGTTGAAATTGAATGGTGTAAGTAGAGATGGCAATGGATCGGATTTTAGGAGATCCAGATCCAGATTCGAATTTTTTAATCTGTGTCGAGATCCGATCCAGATCCGATGGATCCAAAAAAATAAGATCCAGACCCAGATCCATAAGATCCAAAGGGTTACGGATCTAGACCCGGATCTATCTGATTTCTCTTTTAACAAAAATCCTAAATTAACAAAAAGTCATAATAACATTGAATTCCATCCCTATTTAATTATTCTGGAAACACAAAACATCCAAGGTGGAATTCGACGCCATTAAAATTGATGATTAAAACATATAAATTGCTTATTCTATTTCAAGTTCGATCCATATCCATAAAGCTGAGCTCAACTGATGCACAAAACGCAACAAAATCTGTCTTAAAACCAAAATAAAAACATTTATAAATTGCAAAACTCACCTCACGGCAGTGGAGGAGGCAACGAGCGGAGGAGGAGGTGGAGGAAGCGACGGCTGGTGGAGGAAGTGATCTGTTTTGGAGAAGACGCGACGAACGGCGGAGGGGGTGGAGGAATCGACGAGCGGTGGAGAGGCGAGCAGCGGAGAATCGTTGGAGGAGATGGAGGAGGCAACGGCGGAGGGGTGGAGGAGGCGACGAGCAACGAAGGGCATGGAGGAGGAGACGAGCGGTGGAGGAATCAGTGGAGGAGGCGGAGGAGGCGGTGGAGAGGGGAGACGGAGGGATGGCGGAGGTGAAAGTCGGTGGAGAGGCAGACGACGAGTGGGCGGCTTGGGCTCTTCAGGGTTTTGGAATGGGAAATTGGGAATGACGAGTTGCGAGCCTACGAGACGCACGAATAGAAATTAGCTAGGTTAACTAATTTAATTATAATAAAATAATATATATATATATATATATATATATATATATATAGGGTTGGATCGGTGAGAACTCATCTTTTGAGAACTTGAGAACTATGCACAAACGTATAAGTTTGATGCATAAAATCTATAAAGTTATGCTGTGAAAACATTCTAAAATTATTGCACAACAAAATAATTTTAGAAAGTTTTCGTTATGCACAACTTTATACCGTTTTGTGCATTATCTTTAACGTCTTATGCATGGTTCGCAGAGTTCGCAAAAAAGATGTGGTTCTCATTTGATCCACTCCATATATATATATATATAATTGACGGGTCCACGGGCCGAATCCGGGTCTTAAAACCTAAACTCCAGATCCAGATCCGAAATATTGAGATATGTTCTAGATCCGGTCCAGATCCGTCGGGTCTAGATTTTTGAGGATCCAAATCCTTAAAAATGGATCTGGGTCCATGGATCTGGACCGGGTCCGGGATCCGTTGCCATCCCTAGGTGTGAGACACATTCTAGGATTGAAAAGAAACTTACTTTCAATTGGGTAACTTGATGTTGAAGGATATTCAGAAACGTTTGGTTGCGGTAGTTGGAAGATCATCAGATGAGCTATGATAGTAGCTTGCGGTAAAAAGAGGGTACGTTGTATACAACAACTAACTCAAAAGAATCCATTGATCTTGCACGAGTTGTTGTCGTTATAGTTTTGTAGCAATGTCGGCTAGGCCACATGAGCGAAAAATGGGATGAAAGAAATGAGTTCGAAGGGTACGCTGCCAGGTCTGAGAACTGTTGAAGTTGGCATGTGCGAGAACTTTGTTTTCGAGAAACAAATGAGAGTGATTTTCTCGAGAGGTTGCCGAGCTTTGAAAAAGCTGAAATTGGAGTTGGTCCATAGTGATCTATGGAAAAAAGCCATTGTAAAGTCCTTTGCTGGTTCGGAGTACTACATGACTTTCATTGATGATTTCACTCGAAATGTATGGATTTATTTTTTGAAGAATAAATCTGACGCTAACCTTTGTAGAAAATAAAACATGGCTAAAAGTGAAGTGTCTTCGTCCCGATAATGGAGGAGAGTATGAACTCGATGAGTTCAAAGAGTATTGTGTTTAGAATGTGATTCGCATGGAGAATATCGTGATAGGAACTCCTCAGCAGAACGGAGTGGCAGAGTGCATGAACAAAACCTTGAATGAGCGAGGAATGTGCATGAGGCTGAAGAGTGGGTTGCCTAAAATGTTTTCGGCAGATGCAGTCAACACAGCTGCATTCCTAATCAATAGAGGTCCAACAGTTTCATTGGAAAGTCAAATACCCAATGAAGAATGGATAGAAAAAGAGGTAAATCTATCTTACCTAAGAATCTTTGGTT
The DNA here is from genome assembly GCA_036937905.1 of Salvia rosmarinus. NCBI lineage: Eukaryota > Viridiplantae > Streptophyta > Magnoliopsida > Lamiales > Lamiaceae > Salvia > Salvia rosmarinus. Next base: position 82,804,633 of record CM072815.1, on the reverse strand, counting down.
GTGTTGCTTGTGCTCATGTTAATTCTACTGAAATAAGTAAGTTGGATGTTAAATATGTTAAGTGTACATTCATTGGTTATGGAGGTGATGAGTTCGATTATAGGCTCTAGGATGAGCATAACCGAAAAATTATACGTACAGAGACGTGATTTTCAATGAACAAGTTATGTACAAGGATAGATTGGAGGCGTCGAATTCTGGTAATTTCGAATTCCAAGATGTAGAGTTAGATATCTCAAACTCGAGTGAGAGTAAGGAGATTTAAAATGAAGAAAAGGTTCTCGACGAATAACCAAAGACCCCACCACCGGACAATCCGCTATAAAGTCCAACTACGAGCGATGTGCACCGATAGATATTCGCCTTCTAACTATTATTTGTTACTTGCGATGGTAGTGAACATGTATATAGAGACGAGCATGATGATGATAGAAGAAAGATAATAGTTGCTATGAATGATGGGTTGACTTCTCTTCTGTCAAATGGTACTTGGAAACTCGTTGAGCTTCTAAATGACAAGAAGGCTATGCACTATAAGTGGGTCTACTGAATCAAGACTAAAACTGGTAGTAGTAGACGTTACAAGGTCCGATTTATTGTCAAAGGATTTGAGCATCGACACGGTATTGATTATATCGATGTTTTTACTTCTGTTGTGAAATTGACCACTATCCGAATGTTTTTTAGTATAGTTGCTACAGAAAACTTGTTGCTACATCAGATGGATATGAAAACAACATTCCTTCATGGTGACTTGAAGGATGAATTATACATGACACAAACTGAGGTGTTCGTAGTAAAAGGAAATGAGTGACTTGTGTGCAAGTTGAAGAAGAGCTTGTATGACTTGAAACAAGCTTTGAAGCAGTGGTACAAGAAGTTCGATAGTTTAATGATGGAGATTGGTTACCAAAGATATCACGCTATCCATTGCTGCTATTATAAGAGGTTCGACAAGAGCTACATTATACTTCTGTTATATGTTGATGATATGTTGATCACAGGAGCTGACACAAATGAGGTGGATAAGTTGAAGAAATAATTATTCGAATAGTTTTCCATGAAGGATCTTGGAGAGGCAAAACAGATTTTGGATATGAGAATCGAGTGCGACAAGACGGTAGGAAATGTGTATCTTTCACAGGAGAATTACATTCAGAAGGTCCTATAAAGATTCAACATGATTGAATCGAAGCCTGTAAGTGTGTCGTTGGACAATCACTTCAAGTTTTCAAGGAATGAGTCGTCGAAGAGCAAAGAGAAACGTGCCCAAATGATGAAAGTCCCATATGCTTCAGCAATTGGTAGCATCATGTATGTCATGGTATGTATAAGACCAGATATTGCTCATGCAGTGGGAGTAGTGAGCTGGTTCATGGGAGATCCGGGCAAACAATATTGGGAAACAGTCAAGTAAATTCTACGATACTTGAGAGGGTACCACAGACAAACCTTATATTTCAATGACAAGAGTGTCGTGCTGGCAGATTATGTTGATGCGGATTTGGCATCAAATGATCTCGATGGGAGGAAAAGTACAACCGAGTATGTCTTTACTTATGGTGATAATGTTATTTCTTGGGCTTCTAAGTTACAGAAAGTTGTTGCTTTGTACACAACGGAAGCTAAGTATCTGGCTATAAAGGAGACGAGTAAAGAGATGGTGTGGTTGCAGAGTCTCTTGGGTAAGTTTGGAAATGAGCCCTCTTTACAATGATAGTCAAAATGTTATATTCTTGGCAAAGAATCCATCGTTTCATTTGATGACATAGTATATTGAGTTGAAGTATTACCACATCCATCACTTGTTGGAGAAGAAGATCTTGCAGTTAATGAAGATCATTAGAAGTGAAAATCCTGCAGACATATTTACTAAGGTGGTAGTCATAGATAAGTTGAAGGTATGCATAGCTTCAATTGGCTTTGGAACTTGAAGATGAGGCTAGGTGATGCTAAGCGGAAATGGGAAAGGAAAGAAGAAGGTATGGTTACTTGGAAATTCAGTCACCAAGTAGGAGATTATTGAAGTATAGAGCCTGAATGGACTGTACACAAAAGCCCAATCTCGATGATCCAACTGATGTGGAGTTCGAGGACGGTAGCCTTCGAGCCGAATTTTTTGGGACCCATGTTTTTTTGGCCTAAGCGGAATCCTAATGGGCTTAGGATTATGACTTCATTATTATTCTATTTAATAGTTGTAATCAATATCCAAAATATCATAGTGAAATATCTGGTTTGATATCATCCCAAGACGTAGTCATAAGACGAACTGTATAAATAATTTTTATGTTCTTTATATTCTATCGTGATTGTGGTGAATGATTTTCCCAACACCGTCACCAGTTGATTATGGGTAGACAAGTAGATGTGAGCGAGGGAGCGACGGAATTATTTGATTTTCCCAATTGATTTTCCCAACACCGTCACCAGTTGATTATGGATAGACAAGTAGATGTTATTGATTTTCCCAACACCGTCACCACTTGATTATGGGTAGATAAGCAATTCCCGATTGAATCATTTGTTGGAGACCAGCCAACCCCAAGTACATGTGAGCGACGGAATTATAAATAAAACAAAAAATCTGGATGAATAATTTACATACTTCATGCAAACATTTTGTAAATACTTATTTGTTGTAGATATTATGTGAGCCGCAATTTCAAAATGTTATGGCACTTGATACTGACGGGCACCAAGATGCTTATAGAGGAATTTTAGCATAACACTCGTATAACATTTCTTTGAATTAAAGTATATTTGAAACATTTCGACCACTAACGAGAAATAATAGGCCAATTCACTAGAAATACAAGAGGAATATTAGCACCAGCTATTCACCAGATATACCATCCAATATTTCCTATACATCAGCAATACCAACCCAAAAACTGTACACAGTTAAGCTAGTTTACTTCCATACCATATCTAGGATGCTCGAGGAACCATATACGACAAAAATAACCACCCAAAGGGCCATGAAATTCTCCCAAGGATGATCCGAGTCGTCTCCAAGAGAACTAAGTCGCCACCATGATCTTACGATGTACTCTACTATTTATAATTACAAGCATTTACTGGATGAGCTTGTGCAAGCAGGTTTAGATCAATGACACTACCGCTGTTACTTTCTTCTCTAGGGCGCTTCCGTGACAAATGAGGGCACTTGCTTGAAGTTCCAGATGCGAGGGCTGGCCAGTTTCTATCACGTCCCTGCAGAAATGCATGAAGTGTGTCAACAGAATGCAGGCACTAGTTCATTCTGAAAATTTACTAAGAGATACGATAAGTTTCCAGCACATCCAGATTCGATGAGATCTACATTAAGGGAAGAATATAGACAATAAGGTCTTCAGAACACATGGAGAGTGACAAACTGGGAAATAGATTTTTCAAATCCAATTTGGTCTTGTAACACAGATCAATAAGCAAGATAGACCTACATATCATAGAAAATTGACCATGGTACTTGATATAAGGAAAGATGTTTTTTAGTAAAGATGTTTTTAAGTTTTAGTCTTCTATCTTCAAAATGGTAAAAAATTTATTGCTGTGCTACCAGAAGTCCAGAACAATTTAAAACTTATATCTTCATTGCCTGAATTCAAGAAACGATTTGGGAAATTCTTAGCATCTCTAAACAAGAAATACTTTTTTTAGTGAAAGGATATGATCAACCTAAAGTTCTATAGCCACAACTAACTTAAAACACCAGTGTTAAGGATGTCGAAACTTAAAAAATACTTAGGCTACATCCATTGGTCATTTATTTAACTGTTTCTCATTACTTATCCACAATGTAATCTAAATTTCCAACCCCTATTTTCTTAGTTGCAAGCAGCTGCATTGCTACTCCCATTTAATGATAGTGATCCAATAAAAGGGAATTTATCACATTATTGACAACCTGCAGCATTCATAGTAAGTAAGTCTATGCAGCAATAACAAACAGATCAGGTAAAGATGTACAGTACAGCAAAAGGTCAAACCGTTAGCAGACAAGATGCAGTATAAATCAATATCAATTCCACATCACTTCATCAAAACAAGAAGCCAGAGGTAAATTCAAACCGCTTTACCAGTGGACTGACCAGCTGCCTCCTGACATTTAGTATTGCTATTTGCTAGAATGCTCCCTCCAACAGTTAGCTCCTCTGCCTTCTCAATGCCTTTTGACTGGTAAGGAGCTATACTGTGAACGGTATATTGAAGCGAACCCAATAGGTCATTCTCAATGCATTCGTACCTGCATGGTGACCAAGAGTAAGTTTCTTCATTCTCGCAAAATTTAGCCCTTCCTGGCAGCAAGACTTAACTCACATTTTTTTGCAGAGGTTATCAGTGATAACAGAGAGATTAATAACTTGCATCCTTATTTTCATGACTTGTTCCTCCGGATATTCATCAAATGGCTCCTCAAGAAATTTGGATAGCTTCTCAACATGTGACTCGAGCTGCTGCTGCTGGTCTTCAAATAAATGTTGCTTTAATTCCCTATCCTTTTTTGTCATCTCATCCGTAAAGAAGTCGTTACCGAACATGTAGAAAGCAAAAGGATATGAATATGAAAGAGCTCGCCTTGATCTAAACAGCCTGTGAATGCCATTTGTAACCCAGCTGAAATCTCTTAATACTGAGTCTCTTGCTTCCAAATGTGAAACTTTTATTTTAATAGTTTCCCTCAATCTAGATTCCTGCTTAAAGGAGTCCGTGTGAGCTTTATAACGATTATGATAATGCATGTATCTGTATAGGTCTCCTTTTGCACGCTCAGCCTTCTGCTCACCGTCTTCTTTGTAACGGCCACAGCTATGGTTAGCAATAGTGGACCACGTGTGGTCTCGGCCAGTAGCTCCGCCACACAACCAACTAAAGAAGGAAATAGAATAGTTAGAAGACATAATTTAAATTGTGAAACTGCAATACTATATACATGAGAATGTCGATGGCACAATATAGTATGCAGTCATAAGGAAAGTAATGAAGACTAAGATTGTTACTGGCTTACTGCTATTATATACTCTGAGAACAGTTTCAGAAATCTGAAATACAAATTACATTAAAAAGAAAGAAAAGGCCCAACCTAAGTATAATGACAGCGAAGGAGTAATCAGTTTGAGTGATCACGAAGTCAAATATGAAAACACAAAACCAGACAAGACTTAGATCAATCGAGGATACCAGATACTGTTTTATACATTCATTAATTCAAGTCCAAAGACCAAACGTGTTAACCTATGTACAAAGAAGAAAATACACGATTTGAAATTTTCCAGATGTTTACTTTCTTCATCACCCCCAAAACTGTGATTTTAAAAATATTTCTTAGTCCAATCAAATCCAAACGCCTATAATAGCTTAAGCTTGCATATATCCTAATAACACAATTTATCATTTTGTTATCTAATATTTACTTTACTGTTTGCACTTAATTACTATCAGGCACACCCTTTAACCTCAGGAGTCAGGACTCCTCAACTAATTAACAAATTGCACCTTTGTGCAGCTTGCAGCTTTAGGATATAAAAAAGAGCCAAAATAAGCCAATGTAGAAGCAATGAGAGCATGACATTGACTTCAAGCCACAGAGCATTTAGGCATTAGATTTAAGAAGCACCATTTAGTAGAATCAGTAAAAGAACAATTTTAACACACACATGTACTGTAAACATAAACTCAATTGCAGAAACAAAAGCATATCTTACCAGAAAGCTTGCCCACATATGCAACCAACTAGGTTGCAACCACCATTTTTTTCAACTAGTTTGTGACACTTAGGACAAGGTTTTGTATGCACAGTAATCCAATTCACTGTCTCAGATTCATCACGGCATTTCTTTGTCCAGAGTTCCCATATAGAGCATGAACAAGGGAATGGGCTTCTGATGAGCAACTAAAACAGAACTGTAAACCACAAGAACACTCTACCTCACAAAACTCATCATTTTCTACCCTTATTGCATTCCCACAATGGGGTATACTGGGACACCATTTAACCATTCTGTTGTCTTCAATGTATGACTCAAGAAGGAACCGTCAAACTTCTCTGCTAAATCAGGGTGCTTTATACTAACTAGATGTCTAATTATAGTTTCATCACAGATAGCGTTGCATTTATGGGCCATACATCTGATCCTCTTACTTTGACCGTCATTTATTTTGACAATAAAGTGCTCTGTCCAACCTGAAAATTTTGCCATATATGAGTGCATATAGTCAATACCGAACTAGTCAAGAATTTCCTTCGGCCAAAATAATATATATATATATATATATATATATATATAGACATATATAACTACATAAAACAATAAACAAAACTGAAAGCACGAATTGTCTCTTCTAGAAATTGGAACCAGACTGTGGTATTACAAACTTATAATACTGCAAAAGAAATAGCAGAACCTGCTGAAGTTATGTCTCTCATTTTTCAAGAAGCGAAACAGAGGCTTAGATAGAAGCAGATGAAAGTAAAGGTGCTTACAGTTATTGCAGAAATAGTGGCCACAGTCCATTTTGGTTATATCTTTCACTGGCACATCATCTATACATATATTGCACATCATCGTAGAGGAAGGTTCTGCTGGATCTAGGTCAACAACCTCAACCACAGAAACACCTGCTTCAGAAAACATGCACGATCTTCCCTTCTCAACATAAACTGCAGTTAGTTTCTCAACATCCCATCTGTAGTATATGAGAAGAGTTCTGGCATGGTGTTCCCTCACTGATAGCAAGTCCATTACTGTTCGCAGATCTTTTCTCTGCACAGACAACAATTTTCCAATCTTCAGACAAGTTACATACTTGCCATTTGGATCTCTTACTCGAAGCACATCCAAATTTCAAGAGAGTCCTGTTACCGGAATAATAGCTATACAGAAAGTACAACAAGCATATTTTAATTGGGAAAGGAATCAAGAAATATGTTTAGTTTCATACCTGAGCAGCCAACAGAGACGCTTTTGTGATTACCTGCAAATAGCCCAAAAGGCCAGCAAAGATTCTAAATCATCAAACCAAAATAGGCATAGTTCTAAAGGTTGCTACTACTATGGAAGATTTCAACAGGTGTACTAAAACCCAGAAGAGGCATCATAACATAAAGTGAACCTCCATAAATGGTTGATAAGCCAATGCAACATTTCAAACAAACAAATAGGCAACATAAAGCCATAATTAGAAGTTCAGAACAGCTACGTGAGTATAATGAACGAAACGAAAGATGATTAGATACCACAAAACCCTAAAAAGCCATATAGCATCAATCAGAATTCCATATACATGCCGTACTACAAATCCGACAAATATTTCTTAAATTCAAACAGCAAAAGTAAACCGCAGTATAATAGAAACAAAAAGATGAAATTAATCTATTTATTAAAAAAAATCAGCTTTTTAACTTTGAGAAGCATGGAAAAGCATCAGTGTATTCAAATTCAGTTTTGTATATGGCAAAATACATGCTTCAAATTCACTCAGCAAAATTCGCATCGTACCTTTCACAAAATTAACCAAATTCCGAATGACAACTATTAAATTAATTTATTTAACGTGCATTCTCAAAAACTCACGTAAAGCAGCCCATACCTTCGAAGAAGGGGCTTTGTGCGAGACCCACTGAGCATCGGAATCGTTGTTTTCGAATCCGTCGAGCGGTTCCGCGTCTTGATCGGACGAATATCTATCATCTTCCTCTTCGCTGCCGTCGCTCATATAGTAATCTTCCTCCATAATTTACTTCCTATTATTTTAATTAATCTCACTCTATATACACATAAACACACACGCGCACACAAATATCTGCAGTTGTCCACAAACAAAATTGAGTTAAACGAAGATCGCGATCAGATCGGCGGATAGTCGGCGGCTCTCTCCCGGGAAACTTTGAAGAGAGAAAATATGGGAGCGAGAAAATCTTTAAAATGGGTCTCTGAGGGCTTATTGGGAGTATATAGGCTCTGGCGTCGGGTGATCAAGTGTGCGGCCGAAGCTTTTAGGGTACGACGCCGTTGCAATGTGAAGAAGTTGACTAGTTGCACAATGTCAATTAGAGGTAGAATTATAACTTGATTAAATTTAATTTAATGATTATAAAGTAAAATTACTCAAAACCTCTTCCAACGACAGCCAATCAGGTACAACTTTTCACATTAGATTATTGTGTTTTGCGGAGTTCAAAACTTTACAGCCAAACATGCCCTTGAAGTTTATAGTATATTATTTTCTTTTTTAGGATTCCGAAAATTAGTAGAAATACAATTTATTAAGGGAGTACTACCTAAATATCCAAAATTCTCATAATATCTACCTTCTATACTCATTTTTCAAAAATATCTATACTATATACCTATTTACTATTTCACTCACTATTTATTACACTATTCCATTATTTCAACAAATCCAACATAATTTCTTTATGCACTAAATTACCATCAATAACTTCACATCATTAATGGAGATTAAACATGCTCAACAATCAGGCTTAACATGTTTTCGTACATCAAATTAAAAATAATCAACCGAGTTTTCGTCATTATACTTGTTTGATCGCATTGCTGTTGGGACTCCTGCGGATCGTTGTATTTTTGCAGGCTTCTGAGCTCCTCCCGAGCTTATACCAACCACACGATCTCAACCGATGAACTCCTACCGTCGGACCTCCTTTCGCAACACCCAGCACAGTCCTCATCCTTTCAATTCGGGGCGTAGAGTATGTTGTTGGATATATGTGTATGCAACACAATGTTACGCAAGTGCACGTAATCAACAAGTAATATACGAAAATATTTCGAGATCGAATCCACAGGGAAAGCACTTTTTAAACCACGTCGAAGACAATTTGTTTGTGATTATGAGATGAGGAACAAATAAAGAGAAATATCACACCGGGCGAGGTGGATTTTCGACAAACGTATGATTAAGCGGTGATAAAGGATGAGAGATAGACTTGACCTCTCGATTCCACCCATGCTCTGTATTAAAATTGCTACAACATTATCATCGCCTTACTACCATGACATGAACTCTCTGATTCTTAGTATTTTTCCAAATCTAAGCTATATCCTATAAGTCAGTTTATATATTCCTATATCAAACCGCTCTTAGAATATCTTTACTAATCCATTCATTTATGTCACGCAAGGTAAACACATATTCCTATGCTATTCACACACATAATGTTTAAATCATGTTCTTGCGTCACTCTCTTGTTTTCCCACTCTATAAGAACTTCCCAGCACTTAAAGAGCTACGATCTCACCCATGGTGATCGATCACAAGTCAGATAAATAATCTCCAAGAGAGCGATAGCAATTTAGCAAGATAATTGTAGAAATAAGCTCGTCACGCGAGCATGGGTTTCATCAAAAGATCAAGTCCTACAAATTTAGCTCATAACGAGCTGTGCAACAAAATTCAGATACACAAATGCCATAGCAAAGCAAAGAGAATTCGAGATTCAAGGTTAACACTCGTCGCCGGAATCACGTGCTCCTCCTTGGATCGTCGCCTCTTCCGATAGCTTCTTCTCCAAGGCGTTGCCCTCTGATTCCCCCTTCCAGATACTGAATAATGAATTCGTTCTGATTGTCGCCCCCTCTTTTAATAACAAACTCTGACACTTTTTTAGGTGTGCAGAATAGGCACCTGCAAACCCTTCATCCACTGATCATTTCTTTTTCCGTTGGCTCGCAAAGCGCGCCCTTTATCTTTGTCGTGGCCAGCCGCCACGTGGTCGTGGTCTGTAAATCTCTTCTTCGTTTCGTTCATAGCGCGGCCTCCTTTGGTAATCTGAGCTATCCTCACTCGGTTTGTGCAGTGCGAGCTCGTCTTCGATGAAGACCTCGCATCCGAACTCAACCTTTGAACGGGCCTGACCTCGTTCATGAATCCGATCTCATTTGCGGTTATCAGTCTCGAGCTCGGCTAAGAATCCGACCTCACTTATGTCCGTCCGACCTCGCTTACGAGTTCTTATCTTCTTCCTTCCATGAACACGAACTCCTTCACATTTGCGAACTTGTCTTTGAGCTCGGCTCGGTTGCGAGCTCGGCTGCATTCTCTTTTTTCCCGAGTTCGGTTACGCTCATGAGCTCGGTAGTCTTGAGCTCGGCTTCGGACTTCGCTCCAGCCTCTTGGTTTTCACTTTTCCCGAGCTTTGACTTAGTCCTTGTTGTTCGACTCTGCTCCCGCATTTTTCAGCATTTTCCGTTCGATCATTCCTCGTACATCGAAGTCAGGTTCATTCACGAGTTCGGCCTTGCTTGCGCGTTCAACTTGGAGCTTGACTTTGACTCAGCGGACTTCAGCCTTGTCTTTTCTGCCGCTCTTCCTGCTACATGCCATAACTAATTAAATAACGCATAAATGCAATTAAAACCCTTTGATTTCACCTGACTCAATCCTTCACACATACACACGCAAACATAACAAAAACATATAACAAAACAGCAAACTAACGAACAGAACCCATTACACCCAAGGATATTATCATCAAAAAGGTCATATAATAACTCTTTTATAAGAGTTATCACACCCCCAAACTTAGCTCATTACTCGTCCTCGAGTGATGCTCTGTTACACAACAAAGACACACCCACAAAAACAAGAAGCGATGTTCAAAAAGCTCCGACGATAGCCACGATGATGACTTAATCAGCTAAGGATGTCGCTTTCAGTCATGGTTCTTTCAAAGAAAAAGAATCATTCAGTTCTTCTCATTGCAAGTCTGGTCAATCACCTCGTACTGCAAGGATGTCGCCCTTCATATATCAACAGGTATATAACACATTAGCCACTACATGAATCTTCCCATAGCTTAGTTCTTCTTAATATGACCATGCTTTGATTATCAAGTGCACAAATGTCTCCACAATTCGATTCGGTCAACCCCTCCACTAACATGAGTGTCATCAATCTTTGGATCAATGGGTCTTTAACAGCTTATAATGTGAGGCTTGGGTGACGGTAGGATTGTATGGGATAATGTAGCTCAAAACATCTGGGCACCTAACTCATTCTTGGTTCCAATTACCCTGCCATTTCTCTTTTCTTTTTATAGAGACCCCGCATCTTCACCTTTTTCGTCTTATCCTCTCCGCTATATACATTTTTTTTTTAACTTCGAGGTAATTTTACTTTCACCCTCGACTTGAGGTTACATTACCTCGCCCACCCCAAACTTAGAACATAACATTGTCCCCAATGTTGAGACTTATACTAAAATGAGGGTGAGACAACATTATCTTGACATAGAGATTAATATGGGCACTATTATAGATATGAGGCGAACCACAATTAGGCATGCCCAAGGTGACGGTGAGGAAAATTATATGTGGGTATCACGGAGAATATTTAGTGGATGCAAGAAAGAAAAACATAGCTCGAAGGGGATCTAGGAAAAATATCATATTAGGGAAGGCTAGAAAGGCACAATCGATCCAAACAGGGCTACGTCCTATCTATGTTGACACACTCATTATATTGTCTCAAGGGGTCCCAACCTAATATAAAAGGCAGACACTCATACAAAATCATAGGCCATTAAGATTTACCGATGCCATGGTCAATCCCTATAGGAACTAATATCTAATACCAAAATTAATAGAGTACCCCCACAACATAAGGGTAAAAACCAGACAAGCAATAAGGAGTACCAAAGATCACAATATAAACAAAACAGATTGACATCATAAAGCTATCCCTTGCCAGCCAAACATCATCCTTAGAAATCATCGAAAACATAATCACATGCTTTTATTGAACAAACAAAACAAACACCAACAGAACACCGACCAGAAAACTTAAAAACCGAACACAAACAAAACGCAACACAAAAACACAAGGATAGAGTTAGAGAAAATGCCCCTAGCCTACGCCTCGGGAGAACCCGAAGGAGTAGGAGAAGCGTGTGTAGATGGGGTGGTAGCAGGCGAAACAGCTTCGGTTTCAGGAGACACAGCCAGCTCGGCCTCGGTCGAGGTGCGCACTTCGTCAGATGGGGCACTTGGTACCCGAGCCTCGCTTGGGGCGGCGGTCGATCGGTTGGTGAGTCGACTTGGGCCAGCATTCTTTGTGGCGAGCTCGGGTCGGCCTTGCATTTTCTCTTCTCGGCCCGGTGTGAATCAAAATCCGAAGGTAGAGGCCAAGCTTGGAATACCCGATGTGGGAATTCCGGGAAGGCTGGCAGAGTTACCGTAGATAATGACCTGAGGCTATCCTCCACTATCCGATCTCGTTTACGACAGTATGCCCAAAAGTGCTTAAGAGCGTCTTCTAGTGCAGCGGATCGAAGCATGAGGGCTTGGACTTGCAAGCAGAGGCACTTCTGCATGTCTAGAATAGTAGGTTCGGATGAGGTCGGCATTGATGGGGATAGACCAGCTTGCGCGGCATGCGAGGTTGGGTCTTCGGACGTACCATGATGATGCGTCAAAGTCTTGATATCTATGAAAGCTTTCTCAACGAGGCGATCCTCATCATCCCCGAAAGGCACCCCGGCCTTTATGCACAATTCGATGTCGAGAGAGGGAAGAACGATCGGCCCTTCTTCCTTTTTCGACACTCGTCCACCTCGCGCGGTTGGGCGCCCATTTATGGACCTTCGGTGAAAATGCGAGAAGTAACAGACATCCGTTCTTGACACGGTGGTATCATGGGTGGTGGGCAAAATCCGGCTTTTAATGAAGTGGAGCGGACATGAGCCTCAATTTTAATGATGCGACTTTAATGGGCGACACCCACATGTGGAAAATGCCCATTCGTGCCTTGACGGTAGTCAATCTAAGTGCCTCTTCTAAATCATCAGCTGAAGGGGCCCTCTTCATGGCGGAGAAAGCATCATCCACCTCATTCTCCAATTCATAAAAATCATTAATGGTTTCCGGAGAGAAAACCACTAACTTACCCCTTACCACAGCAGATAACCCTTCCTTATTAGGTAAAGGCGTGATATTTGCATAGAATTCCTTAACCAATGGTGTAATGGGTGGAGGTGGAATTGCCGCAAAGTTGCCCATCCATTTAGAAATCGGCTCTACCACAAACACCGGGTTTCTTGACTTCTAAAACCTTTCTCCATCCATAAGTGCTGGGTTTGGTGGCAAAACTCTCGAACCCTCCATGAGCTCGAAATTTAGGGATGGCGTCGATTGAGCGTCTTGCCTTTGGTGAGGAGGTTTGTCCACCGCCTTCTTGCCTTGAATATCCTCCGGCTCATCCGCTTCCACTATTTTGGCCTTACCTTGTCGCCATGATGATTTTCTTTTCGAAGAAGAAGGCCACGACATCTTGTGGAGAACCCGTGAATCTTCCGATGACAACTCGGTACGATATGACGATAGGCGCAGCGAGTCATTGCTTATCGTGCCACCCGCCTCTCGACCTGTTGCTAAATCTCCGCATAGTAATGTAATTTAACGATAGAGAGATGAAAACAACTAAATTTCGAGATCAAAAGTTTTGAGAAGCGAGAAGGTGGACGTGAAAAGTGAGAGCAAATGCACAACAAAATTGGAAATAAGAAAATTGACAAATTTAAAGATGGAGGGAAAAGGTGCGGTTTTCCAAAACCAAATGTCGACCAAATTTTTCCCGCTCTTTTACCAAAATAGCACGCCTATTTCACTTTTGCTCTTTCTGCAAGCCCATTCTTTGGAACAACAACTAGCACCATGCTCGAATTTACGCCCGAGTGCGCATGTACCACACCGCGATCAAATACCACATACCATTTTAGAACAAACCTGCGTCTTCTTTAACAAAGCTAAGGCAATTTATTATCACACACAAACAACGAGACAAAGCGAGAAATAAAATAAATATTTACAAACAAAACAACAAGGTCGCTGCGCCTTTGCTCGCCATGGCGACCAAGATACCTCCGGTCAGCGTCGCCCGGGTCGCCGAGGTCTTATCACGAACGACCTCGCCACCCCAATAGTCTTGACACGCTGTCCATTCACCATGAATTCACGGCTGATGTTCCTTCTTGTAATGTGATAGCACCGTGGGGTGTTACCCGAGAATTGTGAAGGACCCGACCATCGTGATTTCACTTTCCAGGAAAAAGCCTCAGCCTTGAATTGAACAATAGCACTTGCTGACCCGGCAAGAACTCACGGCACAAGATATTGTTATCATGCCATCTCTTGGTCTTTTCCTTGTACAACTTGGCATTCTCATAAGCAAACCACCTGAATTCATCCATTTCACTTAGTTGTAACAAACGGGCCTCTCCAGCAGCCTTATGCTCAAAATTCAGTTTATTTATCGCCCAATAGGCTCGATGTTCAAGTTCCAAAGGGAGATGACAAGCTTTCCCATAAACCATCCGATACGGAGACATCCCTAAAGTTGTCTTGAAAGCTGTTCTGTAGGCCCATACTGCATCGTCAAGCGTATGGACCAATCATTTCGACACAGGTTCACCATCTTCTCGAAGTATACTTTTATCTCTCTATTTGAAAGCTCGGCTTGACCATTTGTTTGAGGATGATATGCAGTAGCCACCTTGTGTCTGACATTGTATTTTGCTAGAACAGCACCCACAGCCCTGTTGACAAAATGTGTGCCCTCATCACTAATAATCGCGCGAGGAGTACCAAACCGCGTGAAGATGTTCTTTTGCAAGAACTTGATAACAACCTTCGCGTCATTGGTGGGGCTAGCCACGGCCTCTACCCATTTAGATACATAATCAACCGCCACGGGATGTAGAGGTTGCCAAATTAGGTGAGAACGGACCCGTGAAATCGAGGCCCCACACGTCGAAAGAGTTCAATTTCGAATGAAATTCATTGGCATCTCATTCCGGAAGATATATTCCCACCCTTTGACATCATCACATCTTTGCACGAAGGCGTGGGCGTCTTTAAACAGGGTTGGCCAGAAATAACCTGACTGTAGTACCTTGGCCGCCGTTCTTTGTCCCGCAAAATGACCGCCATATGGAGTAGCATGGCATCCCTCTAGGATTGATTCCATCTCTTCATGTGGTACGCATCGTCTCATCAACCCATCGGCACAACGTTTATACAAGAATGGTTCATCCCAGAAGTAGTGTCTGACCTCGGAAAGGAACCTTTTCCTCTGTTGAAATGAGAGTTCGGGCTGCAGCACTCCACAGACCAGGAAGTTGACAAAGTCTGCATACCAAGGTGTACTACTGTGCCGCATGCTCATCAATTGTTCATCAGGGAAAGCGTCCTGAATTTGGGCATGAGTTTCATCGCCCGATGCTGTAGGCAATCGAGATAAATGGTCGACTACTTGATTCTCGGTCCCTTCATCTCTAATCTCGGATCAAATTCTTGTAGCGGCAAGATCCACGGATTAACCGTGGCTTGCATCTTTCTTGGCGACAAGATATCTTATGGCGCGTGATGCGTGTAAACAATCACCTTTGAACCCACGAGGTAGCTCTAAATTTTTCTGGCGAACACTCGCTAGCGACTCCTTCTCCGTAGTGGTGTAATTTATTTGAGCTTCCACCAACGTTTTGCTAGCGTAATAGATGGAGTGGAATATCTTCTCCTTTCTTTGACCCAGCACGGCCCCCACGGCGAAGTCACTAGCGTCGCACATAACCTCGAAAGGTAATGACCAGTTCGGTCCAATGATTACTGGAGCTGTCACTAGAGCTCGTTTCAAAACATCAAACGCTTTCAGACATTCCGGGGTGAGCTCGAAGTGGCTATTTTTCTCCAGCAAGGCACACAGTGGCTTAGAAATTTTTGAAAAATCCTTTATAAACCTTCTGTAAAATCCTGCATGTCCCAAGAAACTACGCACCCCCTTTACAGTAGTAGGGGGTGGAAGTTTATCTATCACTTCGATCTTGGCTCTGTCCACTTCGATCCCCTTCTTGGATATGTGATGGCCTAGCACTATGCCCTCTTGTACCATGAAATGGCATTTTTCCCAATTCAAGACCAAGTGCGTCGCCTCGCAGCGCTCCAAGACCTTTCCCAAGTTACCCAGGCATACCTCGAAAGTATCCCCAAATACGGAGAAGTCGTCCATGAAGATTTCGACTGACTTCTCTACCATATCCGAGAAGATGGCCATCATGCAACGTTGGAATGTCATTGGGGCATTCAGAGTCAAAAGCATCCTTCTAAAGGCAAAAGTGCCATAGGGACAAGTGAAGGTGGTTTTGTGTTGATCATCGGGTGCAATGGCGATCTGATGATAACCAGAATACCCATCTAGGAAACAGAAGAACTCCTTGCCAGCGAGTTTATCAAGCATTTGATCCATGAATGGCAGAGGAAAATGGTCTTTCCTAGTAGCCGTGTTTAACTTCCTGTAATCCACACAAACACGCCATCCCGTTATCACCCGAGTTGGAATTAACTCCTGCCGATCATTAGAAATCACTGTAACTCCTCCTTTTTTAGGAACACACTGCACCGGGCTCACCCAAGAACTGTCCGAGATCGGATAAATGATTCCAGCATCTAGCCATTTAATAACTTCCTTTTTCAACACCTCTTTCATGGCTGGATTAAGACGGCGCTGGTGTTCTATGGAAGTGCTGTGGCAATCTTCCAACAATATCTTGTGCATACACAGAGCCGGGCTGATCCCCTTGATGTCGGCAATTGACCATCCAATAGCTCTCTTGTATTTGCAACACCGTAATAAAGATTCTTCTTTGTCGAGCTCGGCCTTGGTGAGATGATTCTTGGAAGAGTTTGTCCCTCGCCCAGATAAGCATATTTCAGGTGGTTGGGCAAGGTTTTCAGACTAAGTATTGGAGGTTCGTCTATCGAAGGTTTGGATACCTGGACAGGCCGATCTGCGAGCCCAAGTGACTCCGGAGCTCGGCTGATACGCGGTGGCACTTAGGCAGATCTCTTGTTAGAGGGATGCTGAGGTAGCCCTGTTTCTTGCTCTAACTTCAGGAGGTCGGCATATTCATTCTCAATGTCTTCGAACTGAGCCGAGTGTTCTAACATCTTTTCGGCGACGACCTGCTCTAATACTTGTATTACCGAGCATTCCTCCACTTCATCAGGGTACTTCATAGCATTGAAAACATTGAAAGTAACCTTCTGATCATTTACTCTCATTGTGAGTTCGCCTTTTTGGACATCAATCAGAGTTCTTCCTGTTGCAAGGAAAGGACGTCCCAAAATAATAGGCACTTCGTGGTCTGCTTCATAATCCAATATGATGAAGTCCGCGGGAAAAATGAATGTATCAACCTTTACTAGCACATCTTCAATTTTTCCTTCGGGATGAGCCATAGACCGATCTGCCAATTGCAGGGTCACTGTTGTGGGCCGAGCTTCTCCTATCCCGAGCTTCCTGAATATTGAGAGCGGCATTAAGTTTATACTTGCTCCTAGATCACATAGAGCACGACCAACGTCGCGACCTCCAATTGAGCATGGAATTGTGAAACTCCCTAGATCTTTCAACTTGGGTGGAATCTTGCTTTTTAACATGGTACTACTGCTCTCAGTCAGTGCCACTGTTTCGAACTCCCCTAGGCGTCTCTTCTTTGTTAGGATATCCTTCAAGAACTTCACATAATTTGGTATTTGTTCTAGTGCTTCCACCAATGGAATATTAATGTGCAGCTGTTTCAAGACATCTAGAAATCTCCGAAACTGAGTATCTTGCTGTTTCTTTTTCAACCTTTCGGGGAAAGGTGGTGGTGGTCGATAAACCACCTCGTCCATTGACTTCGGCAGTGGTTTCACCTCGGAAGGCTTCTCAGCAGTAAGGGGTTTCTTTGGAGATTCCACTTCTACCACATTGCCTTTAGTGTTTGAGGACTCGCCTTCTCTTCTTGGTTCGCCATTCGGTTTCGTGCATTTTCTTTCCACTTAAGTAGGTAACGGCCTTGACATGTTCTTTATCTTTCCGAGGGTTTTCCGTGTCACTTGGCAGATTACCAAGTGGCATATTCCTCATCTCGGTGGCTAATTGTCCGATCTGAACTTCCAAATTCCGTAGCGAAGTGGAATGCCCTTGATTCTCGCATCCGTCTTAGCCATATACTCCTTCATCAAAGTTTCAATAGACTTGGTGTGGGCGGCTTGTTGCTTTGCCGGTTGGAAATTTTGTGGATATGTGTTTTTCTCAAAATTTCCACCATCACTTGTTCCAGCTCCTTGTCCTCCCCACGAAAAATTAGGGTGTTGTCTCCACCCCGGATTGTATGTTTGTGAGTAAGGATTATTCCTTTGGCCGTTCTGATTTCCCATATAACACACCGAAGCTGGGTTCGATGGGCAACTATCGAAAGTATGTCCTTCCCCACAATAAACACACGACACTTCGTTTACTTGCATTGTGGGTGCTACCACCGGAACACTTGTCGCTTGAGCAGCTGGATTGGCTATTTGCAAGCCTTTCAACATATTGCTCATAGACGCCACTTGAGCGATTAAGCCAAGAGCATCAACTTCAAAACACCGCAACATATTTCTTCCCATTGGAACTCGAGAATTGGACCATTGACAATTGTTATTAGCAATCCTTTCCAATATCTCATATGCCTCATTGTAAGATTTAGAGAATAGCTCCATTTGCGGGCGTCGAGCACCAGCGTGTGGGCGCGTTTAACCCATTATAAAGGTCTCGGTTGAATGCGGTGCGGAATGCCGTGGTGAGGGCATTTCCGTAGCATTTCATATAACGTTCCCATGCCTCGCATCTGATTCATCATCATTCATTGGAGCGACATGATGTCATTTCGAATCTTGCATTCTTCGTGGCGGAAATACTTCATCAAAAAAATTTGCCGAGCTCGTTCCACAGTGATAGAGTCCGATGGAAGACCGCTCACCATGCTTTTGCACGATCTCGTAGCGAGAAGGGAACAAACGAAGTCTCGGTAGCTCGGCGAAACACCGGCAACTTGAATGAGTCGTGACCTCCGGGAATGACCGAAGATGGAGATGTGGATCCTCGTGGCTTGCCAGCTGAAGCGCCCCACTATTTGGAGCATTTGGAACATGACCGCTTCACTCGAATCGGTTTGCTTGCACTCGGGTCGGGTAATTCTGGTTAACTCATTAAATTTGGGGTTAAGCGTAGTCACGTATACCCTTTCGGTCATCGGCGATGACTATGACATTCTCCATTATTCTCATTACCTCCAGTGCGGCCATTTTAGCTTGTGCTCTACGGATGTTTTGACGTCGCTTTCCTCGACGGAAGGTGCGTTCAATCTCTGGATCTAGCGGGTCCAATACTTGGGCCTTGGTTTTGCGCATATACCACGCCCGAGGGCCCGATTCACGCAAAAGAAAATAACAGAGTTAACCACTAATACTAAATAAACACAAAAATTGAAATATCAACGTAATTTATAATTGGCGTTCCCCGGCAACGGCCCCAAAAACTTGTTGTTGGATATATGTGTATGCAACACAATGTTACGCAAGTGCACGTAATCAACAAGTAATATACGGAAATATTTCGAGATCGAATCCACAGGGAACGCACTTTTTAAACCACGTCGAAGACAATTTGTTTGTGATTATGAGATGAGGAGCAAATAAAGAGAAATATCACACCGAGACGAGGTGGATTTTCAGACAAACGTATGATTAAACGGCTGATAAAAGGATGAGAGATAGACTTGACCTCTCGATTCCACCCATGCTCTGTATTAAAATTGCTACAACATTATCATCGCCTTACTACCATGACATGAACTCTCTGATTCTTAGTATTTTTTCAAATCTAAGCTATATCCTATAAGTCAGTTTATATATTCCTATATCAAACCGCTCTTAGAATATCTTTACTAATCCATTCATTTATGTCACACAAGGTAAACACATATTCCTATGCTATTCACACACATAATGTTTAAATCATGTTCTTGCGTCACTCTCTTGTTTTCCCACTCTATAAGAACTTCCCAGCACTTAAAGAGCTACGATCTCACCCATGGTGATCAATCACAAGTCAGATAAATAATCTCCAAGAGAGCGATAGCAATTTAGCAAGATAATTGTAGAAATAAGCTCGTCACGCGAGCATGGGTTTCATCAAAAGATCAAGTCCTACAAATTTAGCTCATAACGAGCTGTGCAACAAAATTCAGATACACAAATGCCATAGCAAAGCAAAGAGAATTCGAGATTCAAGTTAACACTGTCGCGGAATCACGTGCTCCTCCTGGATCGTCGCCTCTTCGATAGCTTCTCTCCAAGGCGTTTCCTCGATTCCCCTTCCGATCTTGAATAATGAATTCTTGTACGATTGTCGCCCCTCTTTAATAACAAACTCGACACTTTTTAGGTGTGCGAAATAGGCACCGCAAACCCTTCATCCACCGATCATTTCTTTTCCGTTGGCTCGCAAACGCGCGTCCTTTATCTTTGTCGTGGCCACCGCCACGTGGTGTGGTCTGTAAATCTCTTCTTCGCTTTCGTTCATAAGCGCGAGCCTCCTTTGGTATCTGAGCTCTCTTCTCTCGCTCGGTTTGCACAAACTCGTGCGAGCTCATCTTCCGTCGATGAAGACCTCGCATCCGAACTAAACCTTTGAGCGGGCCTGACCTCGTTCATGAATCCGATCTCATTTGCGGTTATCAGTCTCGAGCTCGGCTAAGAATCCGACCTCACTTACGAGTTCGACCTCGCTTACGAGTTCTTATATTCTTCCTTCCATAAACACGAACTCCTTCACATTTGCGAACTTGTCTTTGAGCTCGGCTCTGGTTGCGAGCTCGGCTCTGTTCTCTTTCTTTCCGGAGTTCGGTTCTGCTCATGAGCTCGGTAGTCTTGAGCTCAGCTTCCAGACTTCGCTCCAGCCTCTTCGGTTTTCACTTTTCCCGAGCTTTGACTTAGTCCTTGTAGTTCGACTCTCTCCCACATTTTTCAGCATTTTCCGTTCGATCCTTCCTCGTACATCGAAGTCGGGTTCATTCAAAAGTTCGGCCTTGCTTGCGCGTTCAACTTGGAGCTTGACTTTGACTCGGCGGACTTCACCTTGTCTTTTACGCTTTCTTCCCGCTACATGCCATAACTAATTAAATAACGCATAAATGCAATTAAAACCCTTTGATTTCACGACTCAATACTTCACATACACACGCAAACATAACAAAAACATATAACAAAACAACAAACTAACGAACAGAACCCATTACACCCAAGGATATTATCATCAAAAGGTCATATAATAACTCTTTTATAAGAGTTATCAGAGTACTCAGGCGATTTCTATGGAAGATTATTTTAACAAGATACCGGAATAGTAGGACGAAAGCCTTCAACTTTTGTTGAGGAATTATAGAAATATTTAATATATACGTGTATCTCCTTTTGGAATGAGACAGACTCTTTTAGCTACCTATGGTAGCTTGGTGCTCTCCGTACATACAAACTAAAAACTTAAAAATAAAAAGAAAAATTTGAAAAGAAACTAAAACTAGAACACTATTACAGAGAGAGAATTATTTGCTTTGGGTTTGAAGAAAACTTGGATGATGCTCGATGATATAAGCTTCATTACGCTTTAGTTAATATAGAGGTTTGATACCACTTTATCATTGTTTGAATAATTGTCTCGGATGCTTTTCCTTTAACAACTTGGTCGGTATCACGGATGTTGAGTCCTCTTGTCTCCTATCGGCGCTTGGTTTGTGATGGAGAATATGAGATTCTCACGTCTTCACATATTGTTGAGCCATATATATATATATATATATATATATATGTGTGTGTGTGTGTGTGTGTGTGTGTGTTTGTGTGTGTGTGTGTGATTCTTATGAGAATGGAAATAAGTGTAAGAAATAAGGATAAATCTAATCCATTGATTTTAGAAATCAATGGACATGATTTATTTTCGTTGTGCTACAAATAATAATTATATGTGCAATGATAGGTGTGGTTCATATGAGAATGAAAATAAGTGTAAGAAATAAGAATAAATCTAATCCATTGATTTTAGTAAATCAATGAACATGATATATTGTGGTACAAATAATAACTATATGTGCAATGAATTTTTATCTGCGTTTTCAACCAAGGTTATATAAGTAATTTAATCTTATAATAATCTTTTTTCCCCCTTAATTTAAGGTAGCACGATTTTATTCTTATTTTTTAGGATTTCCTGTAACTTATCATCTCACTTATTATTTACAACATTATTCCAATTTCAATACTTAATATATGCAAATTTATTTATGATTCAAGCTAGCAAATTGATGAAAAATTCAGGTAAAATAATCTATATATTGATTCATACGTGTAGTTCAAACTATAGCACTAATGTAAAATTTTCGTAGCATTTTTTACTTATTTGTTGCACATACCACTAAAATTTCGAAAATTATTGTCCTTATAAGATTAAACCTTACGTACAACGAATAAGTAGAAAAATGCTACGAAAATATTTTACCAGTGCAATAAGTACTGAAAAACATGTATGAATGAATACATAATTTTTTTTACTGCGATATACAAAACAACGCTAAAATGCTTTAAAAATATTCCACCGGTATAACGACATATGTACAGAACAAAAATAAAATGAGCACAACATATGTATAGAACAACATATAAAATAAATTGAAAATAATTTACGAAATTTTAATGGTATGTGCAACGAATAATTAAAAAATACTATGAAACTGTTATATCATTGTTATATAGAACCACACGATAAATCAATATATATATTATTTTACCTAAGTTTTCCATGGATTTGCTAGCTTGAATCACAAATAATTTTGTATATATTAAGTATTGAAACTAAAATAATGTTGCAGATAATGATTTAAAGGATAAGTTACAACAAATCCCTAAAAATAAGTATAAAACCGTGTTTTTCCTTAAATTAAGGGTGAAAAATGATTCTTAAAAGATAAAATTATTTATTTAACCTTTGGTGAAAATATAGAAAATAAATTGTAGCACATATAGTTATAATTTGTAGCACAACGAAAATAAATCTTGTCCATTGATTTACTAAAATCAATGGTTTACATTTATTCTTATTTCTTGCAAAAAAAAAACATTCATACCTGATCTATCATATATATATATATATATATATATATATATATAAATGGAAGAACGGATACCACCCATATGTTGGGTATTTATGACATAATAGGATAAAAATTGTATTTTTCTATTTGAACAAAAAATAGCAAAAATTCAACATATGGAATTAGTACTCAATCGTCGAAAATAGTACCCGTGAGCATTCGGATTTCGGTTCGGATTTTTACCTAATCCGAACCGATTCTAAAATCTGAATTTTGAGAGAGAAAAAATCTGATCCGAATCGAATATTCGAAAATCCGAATTTTGAAAAATCCGAAATTTTTATAAAAAAATCCAAAATGAACCGAAGTATCCGAAATTATGAAAAAACCGAAAATCCTAAACCACTTTTTGTTAATTCTTATATATATTTATATTAAATTTAAAAATATTTAAATAAAATATTATTTTTATGTATAAATTATATATAATTTGGATTTTCGGATTTAAAAAATTCAATCCGATCCGATCCGAAAATCCAAAATTGTGAAAAATTTTAATTCGATCCAAACCGATTTTTAAATTTCGATTTGATTCAGATCGGATATTCGATTCAATTTTTGCTCACCCCTAGAAAATAGTGCGGTTGAGTAAACCGAAACGTGAAAAGAGTTTAGTGTAGGAGTAGTAATGCTAATAAGGCCTAATATAACTATGAAACAAGTAAATTTCTCTCTTTGGTTAGGGGTGGGGATCGGGAATCGCACTTGAGCTTTTAAGAAAATTCATCATGTCATATTGGTTGACATATTTGTAAAAATAATATAGTATATGGGTATTAATTTAATAAAATTTGTTATACAAATATTTAAAGTATATAAATAATATTCTATGTATATTTAAAAATATCTCTTACTATCTTTTAATTATGTTTATTATTAATAAAAATAATATATATAGGAATTTGTTCATATACATACAAATCTTACTATATAAAGGTGAGAAAGGTTATTGACCATTAGAATGATTTTTTGGATGGTTGATATTTGCAGGATTTATTCATGTTTTTATATTAATATATATATTCTAAAGTTGCTTTAATAATTTTAATATCTCTTCATATATCAATCTCGGATTTTAAGTAATTATTATTTTTTCTCTTCTCTCTCCCTCTCACATTTTCTCTTCTCTCACTTTTTCTCTATCTCCCTCATGTTCTCTCTTTATTCTATCTTAGTCTATCGCACACACTCTCTTGCTCTATGTCTAATTTTAATTTTGCGTTTGTGCATATATCGATGCTTTTGTATTCGACAATCTCGAATAGGCACATATTTGTTCATGCATATCTTGATTTTAATAATGCATATATTATGTGCAATCAACGATGCTCATTTGATTCTGATCTAAATAAATGCACGTTTGAATTTAAATGCCAAAAAATGAGTGGGGGAGCTTAAATTTATGTAGAATTCTTTTCACGTTGTATAATTAGATCGCTTTTCGGAATAAATGTTTATTGACATTCAATTACTTTTACTTGCCAAGATACAATGTAACTAACATTTTTCTCCTTTTGAATGTAACATACATTTTACCAACTTGATTATGAAGAATGAAAATTTATTAAAATTTGACATGATTCTAATTTGGCCACCTTAGTCTATATTTAGGTGCTCACGGATATTCGTGAATATTGGCTAACTTTCCTGATAAATCTAGTTACGTGAGTGTGCGAGATTTATGTAAAGCAATAAAGAACACCAAGGTTTTTACGTGGTTCGATCGTTAATGAGATCTACGTCCACGGAGGAGAGTTTCCTCAATACTTTAACTATAATCGAGTGCGGTGAGTGTAGTTACAAGCTCTTAGTATTCGATAAGTTGCCACAACCCTTCTATTGTCGATTTTCCTTCTATTTATACAACCCCAGCCCGCAATCGAAGCGTGCTCAACCTCTCCATTGGTCGTGACTCTTCCTCCGCGTGCCCTCCATTGGCGGGCGAGGACACCGCTTTACGTGCGCCACGTGGAGGTGGCGCGACTTTGATTAAGGCGTGTCCTCCATCGCCGAGGTGCGCTCGACTTTGGTTATGGGGCTGTCCATCGTTGGCGGTGGCGCCTTACTTTGGCTCGGGCGTGTCCTCCATCGCCGAGGGTGGCGCCTTACTTTGGTTCCAGGGCGTGTCTCCATTGGCCGAGGTGGCGGTTACGGGGGCTAGGGTTTTGGAGGCGATTAGGGCTCGCCTTGGCTCAACCGCGTGGGCCCGCTACCAACGTTAGGCCCGGCTCGCTTGGGCTGTTAGTGGGCCTAATCGGTTGGGCCATATCCCATCATAGCCACCGAATAGTCGAGGACAGCGATGCCGGGGTGGAGTGAAAGCGCTTCCGAAAGCGAGGTGTGGCTCGGCTAAAGTTGTTTGTCAAGGTGTTGTCTTTTGATGTGAGGTTTATTTGGCGATCCGGTGCGCCGAATTGGGTGGTCCATTGTTCGTTACTTGGAAAAAGGCGTGCTATATCAAGGAAGTCGGCGTCGGCGTGGATATCGACCTCTGCGTGGTTACGCGAGGTCCGATCCGAGTGGTATTGCTCCTATGGTGGGTGCCGATGTCCGATCCGAGAGACCGCCCTTCCGTGGATGTCGAGGTGCGTCTGGGCGGCACCAAACTGGGGCTGGTTTGCCGAAGTTCGATCCGATGGAGACGTTCCGTGAGGCGAAGCCCGCTGATAGACGCCGAGGTCCGATCTGGATCCCTTGTTGTTGTGGGAAGGGCGAGGCGCGACCGGCGCGCCGCTTATCCGGAGGAGGCGGGGTCCGTATGATGATTGCTAGGTCGATCGGCGGTCCATCTTACGCTAGCGTCGTCATACGCGCCAGCGGTAGTTGGGCACTCGAGCAGGTGTCTTGGCGTGGACTCCACGTCAATCACATGTAGTGCGTGTCGAAGTTGAAACGGCAATTTTAGGCGCCCTTTGTCCTATAAATAGGCCCAAACGAGGCAGCGATCACTTTCCCTTCGACGCCTTGTTTGAGAGAGAAAATTCGAAATTTTCGACTTTATCCCGATCTCGTTGAAGGAGCCATATACTCGCGTGAAAAGTAAGTATGTTTTTTCATCTTCTTCGCCTGAAAGTTCCATTTCGCCGGGTTACGCCGTGAGTTCCCGACGTAAAAGACTATATGTGCTATAATGGCTGGGTAGGTCCATGTGGTTGAGTTCTGTGGTTCGCCGGTATCCTCGGTATGGGATGGACCGAGGGTGGGCGTGGCGGTCGGGCTCGACATCGAGGAACTTTTGAAGTCGTGAGATTATCGGATCCGGAGGATGCGTGGTGGTGCTCACACGATGATAGAGGCGATGGCCGCTTCCGAGGGTTTATTACGTTTATGTAGATAGTTTGAGGCGGGTCTTGGGTATCCTCTCGCCCCATTTATCTTAGCCTTCAAAAGTATTTCGGATCCCCATTTATCAATTGACCCAATTCCATTAGGTCGGTGATGGGTGGGGCTTTCTTGCTATGGCATTGCCGAGAGAGTTCTCCTTCGAGGTAATCTTGATGCGTTTTTAGTGTCGAGACCATAGGAGGTGTACTATTTGTCTCCCGGCTGAAATTTAAGGTAGCGATCCCTCCAAAGTGTCCCATTGGCGTAATAGGTATTTCTTTCTGCGGGCCGAGGCGCGCCGAGGTATGAGTGGGGCATCGATGCGGTGGCGGACCGAAAATCAAGCCCTTGGGCCGTATGGAGGAGATCTTGAAAACGCGGTGAGATTTTATCCATAAGTTACACCGGCGACTGAAGAAGGCCGGTGAGTATTTATGGGTTGGAAGCATCGGGATCGAGTGCAGACGGGGTGGCGGCAGCTTGGTGAGGGCCGAGTATTCGGGCTCTGCCGAGGCCGCCACGAAGAAGGGTTTGGCATCGGAGGCCATGGGGAGGTCGAAGAGGTTAAGGAGGAGTTGGCGGGCGAAGAAGGAGCTCGCGGACGAGAGAGGTCTTGGTGGCCGACCAGGGACCACTTGGAGGGCCTTTGCCCGAGAGGCTCATCGAGTCGAAGAGCTTCTCGGCCTTTATTGCCGATCTTGCCGTCGTCTTTGGGCTGAAGGTGGTGTCGATCACAGGGGAGGCTGGCGGTCGCCATGCTGACTTCGATAAGGTCGAGCATGGGTGGACCGAGGTCGACCTCAGAGGCGAACAAGGCTTACCCGAGTGATCTCCTGGGTTGGCTCGGCTTCCGGTCTTTGAGGCTCGGCATCCAGCTCTACCCTCTGACGGCCGAGGTCGTCGCCCGGTCTGAGGAGGACAAGATCCCGAGCTTCGGAGCTCCTTGCCGAGTAGCGGGCCGAGGCGGGGAGGCGAGCGAGAGACAGTGTTGGAGCTCCCGGTTGGGGAGGCCAACCGCAAGAGCATCGGCGAGGGCGGCAGGAGGTCGGCGGTCCGCGACAAGCTGAGTCGATGGACTGATGTAATAGGCTGAGCTACCGGGTCGATAGGATCCGTGCCCTTGTAATAATTTCCCACGTTTTGAATAATAAAACAACATTTTGAAATGTGTATTGTCTTGTTTATTTTAAGCACTTCACCGAGTACATCGGACTTGATCACGACCTGTGACAAAGTCGAAAGAAGTCAGGGTGCTCGGTGAAGGACGAAGTCTTTTGGAGGAGCCGGTGCGCGAAATGACCCAAGTTTTGGTGACCATGGATGTCGCCTGGCGTCGTCACGACCGAAGAAGAAGTTGCGAGGTGATCGGGAAGTGGCCCGTCTCGACCGAGAACGAGGCTCTAAAGTTGAGGACCGCACGGGCCGAAGTCCGAGGCGGACTTATCTGCCGACGCCGTCAGGCGTTTGATACAATGTAAGGAGCGACTCGAACCGATGCGGAGAGGCTAGCTCGGGTATCGGAGGAGCATGTGGAGTCGAGAAGGCAATCCACCGAGTGGTGGAACTACCATATCCGGCGACGACCGAGTTCGAGCTTCTTGGCGAGGGTATGGTCTTGAGGATGAGGAGGGCCCAACAATAAAGAACTTCAAAGATCGTGTCAACTCCATCGTGAAGTATATGGAGATGTATGAGATCGTCCGTAAACGACGCATGCCCCGGCCCCGCAGCGAGGCCACAGCGGGCTCCACAGGTCCGATCATAGAAGAACCCACGGAGGAGGGCGGCTACGCCCGATCATGCCAGTGCTCGGTTGATGGGTCGGTGAGGCGGATCATTCGGAGGCGATCCTGCAGGCGGAAGGCGATCGAGGACCTCAGGTCGGCGGGGAAGAGCGGTGGGTAGGGGGCGAGGTCGTACTCCCGACCTTGTGTCCGGTCAGGGAGGATGGGGTGTGACCTCGGGTGTATCCCCATTCCCCGAAATGCCCGTATTGGCGCTGCGCCGCTTCAAAGTGTCGCAGGAGTGGGTGAAGGTGACCCTGGAGTCGAAACTTCAGTCCGGGCTGCCCCCGAGCCCGTACCGAGCGCTTCGGGAGTAGGCCGTGGTGGTTCGGACTTATCGACCGGTTGAAGGTCTGAGTTCGTTCGAGCATACACCGTCGGCTGGAGATTTTATCTGACTGTGGTGCAGCTTGCAAGTCTGGCGAGGCGGAGCCCGGAAGCCCGAATGAAGTTTTGTATAGCGTAGGACCTTGTATGTAGATATAAATATATTTAGACTCGTTTCGAAGTGTACATTTCCCCCTTGAGAGGTACAAACATAGCTTAGGACTTCGTTTTGGTCGTAAATGTATTTATCTTGTATCTGATGTATATTTTCCCAAATAAAGGGTATAAGCGAGCTCGAAGCCGGTTGACTTGTATATGGCTTGGAACTCGGTTTGTAGTCGTTAATGCATTTAATTAGACTTTGTCGGAGTGCATATCTTCCCAAATAAAGGGGTATGAGTAGGCGAGATCGGTCTGGATGTCGCGTGCATGTAGACGTGCTTTGCA
Organism: Salvia rosmarinus; assembly: GCA_036937905.1. Lineage (NCBI taxonomy): Eukaryota > Viridiplantae > Streptophyta > Magnoliopsida > Lamiales > Lamiaceae > Salvia > Salvia rosmarinus. Next base: position 82,775,719 of record CM072815.1, on the reverse strand, counting down.
TGTAGACGTCCAACTTAATGGGTAATTTGTATGCTTTGCATGTAGACGTCCAACTTAATGGGTAATCTGTATGCTTTGCATGTAGACGTCCAACTTAATGGGTAATCTGTATGCTTTGCATGTAGACGTTCAAATTAATGAGTAGTCTGTATGCGTACCCTACTTGGTGGGATTTTCATCTTCGTAAGGGCGTCCCCTTGTGAAGGTTTAAATGTGGTGTATCCAAACAGATGTTCACATATGTATGAGACGAAGTGAAATATTCATTAGAAAAACAGATGTTTTATTGAATATGTAATCAACATCGTACTTTGGCAAAACAATGAAGGAACTAACATGATACCGATCTTAAATCGAAGTTATGTAAAGTACCTCCTTAAATGAGTAATGTGCCAGGTTCGGGGGATAAGTGCACCGGATAGGTGAGCCGACTTGTAAGCCCCTTTGCCGAGGTCCTCGTGAACGCGGTATGGGCCTTCCATGTCGGATCCGACTTGTTAAGGCGCTCGCTCTCTCGGCTTCATTATTTCGTAGGGCGAGGTCGCCTACTTGGAGCACGGAGGCTTTGACCCTTTTGTTGTAGCACCGTGCGACTGGCCCTTGTCTTGGCCGTTTATGAAGGCGAGCTCGTGGCTTCTCCTCGAGGCGTCAAGGTTGACACGCAGGTCTTCCTCGTTCCCACCGGTCGAAGTGAAGAGTCTGCGGGCTTGGTGCGCGATCTCGGCCGGTATGACGGCCTCGGTACCGTGACCCGGTGAAAGGGTTTCTCTCGCGAGTCCGAGGTGTTGTCTGTGGGACCCGGAGGATTTGAGGAGATTTTCACCCAATCGCCTTTAGCTCGGTCTAGCCTCTTCTTCAATCCTTGTGCGATCGTGCGGTTCGTCACCTCGGTCGACCATTCGCCGCGGGTGTGCGACCGAGGTGAAGCATTGATCGATCCGGAGCTCTTCGCACCACCCTTGAAGTTTTGTCGACGAATTGGGTGCCGTTGTCCGAGACCGAGATGTGCGGTATGCGGCGGCGAGACTATATTTTCCACACGGTGCAGAATCCTCCGCGCGTGAGGCTCGAAAGTGGCTCGGCCTCGACCCGTTTGTGAAGTAGTCTATGGCTACGACTAAGTATCGAAGATGACACGGTGCTCGGTCGAGCGGACCAACGATGTCGATCCCCATCGCATAAAAGGCCACGTGCTCTGCGGTTGCTTAGATCGGTTTGTGGTAGCTTTTGACCGTGGAGTGGGCCGGCACTTCGGACACTTTTGACGAGCTCGACCGAATCTTGAACAAGGGTGGGCGGAATATCCCGACCTCGGCGTCTTCTTTGAGAGAGCTCGCGAGCCGATGTGACTTCCACAAGACCTCTGTGGATCTCATTGAGCACGAGTCGGCCTCTTCCGACCCGAGGCACCTCGGGAGGGTTGAAGGTAAGACTTCCGGTGGGCGCCCTCGTGTATGAGGTACTGGATTCGCCATCATCTTTTGGCTTCGAGCCGATCTTGAGGTAGTGCACCATGTTCCGTGTAGGCCTTTATGGGAGACATCGGTTCGGCTCCATCTCGGTGATGATGCCGATGTGAGACTCCTCTATGCTTCGAATGAACCTCCTCCACGGGAGGACTTGTTGATAACGCAGACTAACTTGTCGAGAACATCACTCGGCTGCCGCCCGTGGGATCCGATGAATGTTGGAGTACCGAATGAGGCCAAGATCTCCTTTGCCTTCTCGGTCTTGCTTCATTCGGTCCTCCTTGGCCTCGTGTCTGCCAGGACACGGTTTACCACGACACAGGAATCCTCAAGATCCGGACATGGTCCACTCAATTCCTTTGCGGTGGAGTCACGAGATCGCGCTCATACTCCACCTCGTTATTGGTGGTTGGGAAGGTAAACCGGAGGCGTGGGTCACTTGATTGTCCGGGCCGAGGAGGAGAATGCCGCTCATTGCCTGTTTGCATGAAGCTCCGTCCACGACATCCGCCAACGCTTGTCGGGCGGCGCAGGATGGAGTCCTCCGCGTGGGGGCGGGTGTTGGGGCGACCTCCCTGGTAGAGCCGACCTCGGTGAATTTGGCTTCCACCAGGAAGTCAGCGAGAGCTTGCCCTTTTATGGCCGACCTCGGGGAGTACGAGATGTCGTGCTCGCCGAGCTCCAGTGCCCACTTGGCTATGCGTCCGGATGACTCTGGCTTGGACAAGACTTGTCTCAAAGGTAGGTCAGTTAATACCTGGACAGAATGAGCCTGAAAGTAGGGTCGGGCGCCGTCATGGCGTTCACTGTATAGTGCTACCTTTTCGGTGGTGTGTACTGCGTCTCGATCCCTCGAGAGCTCGGCTAATAAAGTAGATGGGAGTTGTCGTCCCTCCCATCTCGCACTAATCATCACCGATGATGGCCTCGTCCGAGGCGGCCAAGCATAGAGAGAGTTCACCTTGCTTCGGGCGGACGGGGTCGGCGGTCGGCGGATACTCCTTCACCGTGTCGGGCGACCGGTGTTCTTCCCGCCAGCGGAAGTCCGAGCTCCTCAGATCTTGAAGAAGGAAAGCTTTCTCGACGGCTCGAGGCAGAATCTGCCGAGGCGGCTAGGCACCGGTGAGTTTGTGGATCTCACGGATGGTCCTCGCACTGCATGTCGAACACCGCTTTCACCTTGGTGGGATTGGCCTTGAGGCCTCTTGAAAACCCAAAGATCCCAAGAACTTGCGGTCTTCACCATAAATGTACATTTACGGGGTTGAGCTTGAGGTTGGCCGATTTGAGGAGTTGGAGGATAGTCTCGAGGTCATCGGCCAGACTCTCCATTTTCGATTTTTGACTATGATGTCGTCGACGTAGACCTCGATGATCTCCCCGATGTGGTCTTTGAATGTTGCATCCACCATCCTCTGGTAAGTAGCCCCGGCGTTCTTCAGGTGAAAGGCATCTTTCGGTACGCAAAGACGCCGAAGTCGATGATGAACACGGTCTTCGGGGCGTCCTCCGGGCTCATCAGGATTTGGTGGTATCCTTTGTATAGATCTAGGAAGCTGAACATCTCGTGGCCCACCAATGCCTCCACCTTCTTGTCAATGTCGGGGGGGGTAGCAATCTTTTAGGCGTGCTTGTTGGTCGGTTTGTAATCGGCGCACACGCGCCACCCTCACTCGCTTTCGGACCACGGTCGATTAGCCATCCAGTCGGGTATTCGACCTCGAACAAGATCTTGGCCTTGAGTTGAGTCACCCGTCCCTTACGACTGGCCGCTTACGCGAATATTCTTTTCTTCTCGCGGGACCGCTTGTAACCGGTCAATGTTGAGGCGATGAGTTATGAGCTCGGGCGACACTCGGTCATATCGGCGGGGACCACGCGAACACATCCTCAGATTCCCTCGGTTGTATGACACGCCGCCGGATGTCGGTTGGGCCTCGGTGCCGACACGGATGACCTTCGAGGATCGTCGTCGCATAGTCGAAGGCTCTCGATCAGTCGTTCGGGCGTCGGCCTCAGGGGTTCTGTAATTGCTATGCACGGGCGAGGCCGCATCTTGGGTGGACACTCATAGGCATTCTTTTCTTTGCCGCTTGGTCGCCTACGGATGCTAAGCACTCCCACCGAGTGGGAATCTTGACGGTGAGATGGTAGACCGAGCAGACGGCCTTGGTGGCGTATAGCCAATCTCTCCCGGATGATGTTGTACGGAGGGGGCCCGGACCAGAAAAATTTGATGGCCTTGGTGACCGACACAGAGCCCGTCCCACCAGTAACCGAAGGTAATGGCGCCTGGGTTGGACCGCCTCTGGGTGAAGCTCTGTAATGGGACGGCGGGGAAGTACTGAATACCTCCGACCTCGAGCTTATCCAGGCAGCTCCGGAAGATGATGCTGACGGAGGCCCCAATGTCGACATAGACCCGATGGACGTTCTTGTTGCCCACCACGGCTCGTATGGTGATGGCGCCCAGTGCGGCATGATTTTGGATACGGATCCTCCTTGGAGAACACTATGTCCTCGCCGTCCGGTCGATTGTTCTTTGGCTCTCGGTGGCGGTCTCCGAGCTTCGTTCTTCAACGACGACCTCGTCGCTCCGATGGGGAGTCCGGTTATAACGTAGACCTGCTCCATAACATTGGGACCTTCGCCTCGTCGTCTTCGTGTCGGGTCGCCGTCGAGGCCGGTCCGCGATTGTTGCCACCATTATTCTTCCCCGCTTCTCGCTTCCGGCCCGGCTCGGCCGAGGTATTTCTTGAGGGCTCCACCTTTGACGAGCTCGTTTATCCGCAAGCCAGTGTTTACGCAATCCTCGGTATCTTGACCATACCCTTGGTGATAGTCACAATACTCCTCCGTGGACCTCTTCTTGGATCCTCCTTTCATAGGAGGGCTTGAGGAAGAGCTCGTGGAGCTCAAATATTTCGCCCTTGATTTGAGCGGGGAGGCTGCTGCCGCCGTGGTTGGGCCGAGGTCCGAGCACGGACTCGATGGTCCTCTTTTGATCCCGTCGAGGCGCTTGACGATCGGCCGACTTGGCCATCCGGCTTTTTCTTCGGACTTACGCTCGTCCCATTTCCTCTTCTTCCGATCCGACTCGCCTCCTTTGACGAAGTTGTCCACCGTGTTCAAAGCTTACTCGCCGTCTTTGGTTTCTCCCTGGTGATTTCTTTGTTCAGCGCGCCGGGTCGGATCCCGTTTTTGAACGCGTTGATGATGTAGAGATCATTGCTGTCGTCAATTTTGAGCGACTCTTTGATGAACCTCGAGACGAAGTTCGACATCGTCTCGTCCCGCCCTTGGCGGATTGTGAGCAGGTCGGAGGAGGGCTGCTGGGGTGGCATCTTCTGATAGAAGCGCCATTTGAACTGATCCATAAGGTCCTGGAAGCAGTGTATACTGTTCTGGCGGAGCGAGGTGAACCAGCGTCGTGCGTTGGAGATCAGCACCTCGGGGAAGATTTTGCACATGTGAAAATCTTCCATTCCTTGATTCGCCATGTTGGTAGTGTAGGCGAAAAGGAAGTCGGAGGGGTCTCCCAGGCCATCGTGGCGGCAATATTGGGTGCCCATCGCGGGCGGGGCGGGCATATCCAAATTTCCGGGAGAAAGGGAGATGATTCTCCGTGCGGTCGAACCCCGGAGATCGCCGCCATCTCTTTACGGAGGGTGGGGGATCGATAGCGCGCCTATCGTCCTCCGGGGAGTTCGACTCCACCTTCCCCCTCTGCTTTGCTCGGCTCTCTGGTCGGCATGACGAGGTGGAGGCGGCTCCGCGAATGGCGAGGCGCGACGGTGGTGGCGGCTCGTCCGTGGTGGCGGCTGCGAATGGGGCGGCGGCTCGGCCGCGGTGGCGGCTCCGCACGTCGGGGCGTGATGCGCGTTCTCGGCTATCACGCCGAGGTGGGCGCCGGCCGCCGGAGGAGCGACCTCGGGTGGTCGTGGTATTCGATTCGGGGCCCGCGAGGGGCCGGCTCCTTTGTCCTCTGGTTGAGAAGCTTTGGAATCGCGAGGTTGGCGTTGAGGAATCGGTCACAGCTCGGCCGAGGACCTCATGGGACGAACGAGTTGTTTGTTCGTCCTCGTTGAGGTCGGCATCTTCCCTACGTTAGGGAGGCGGTCCCGAGGGTGTATGGAGCGCTTCCATGTTGCCCTCGGGAGTGTGAGCGCCAGGCGTCTCGCGATCTCCTTCCCACGATCTTTGGTGACTACCGGTCGTCCCTCGGACGGGTTGTTACCAGCGGACGGCGGTTGTGCGTGTTCTTGCCATTAAGTTGTAGAGGAAACGAAGCTTTCTTGTTCGATGTTCCCACAGACGCGCCAATGATAAATCTAGTTACGTGAGTGTCGAGATTTATGTAAAGCAATAAAGAACACCAAAGCTTTTACATGGTTCGATCGTTAATGAGATCTACGTCCACGGAGGAGAGTTTCCTCAATACTTTCACTATAATCGAGTGCGGTGAGTGTAGTTACAAGCTCTTAGTATTCGATAAGTTGTCAACCCTTCTATTGTCAATTTTCCTTCTATTTATACAACCCCGACCGCAACTGCAAGGCGTGCTCAACCTCTCATTGGTCGCGACTCTTCCTCCGGCGTGCCTCCATTGGCCGGCGGGGACACTTCGCCTTACGTGCGCCACGTGGAGGTGGCGCGACTTTGGTTACGGGCGTGTCCTCCATTGGCCGGGGTGGCGTCGACTTTGGTTCGGGCGTGTCCTCCATCGCCGAGGGTGGCGCCTTACTTTGGTTACAGGCGTGTCCTCCATTGGCCGAGGGTGGCGGTTCGGGGCTAGGGTTTTGGGGCCGATTAGGGCTCGCCTTGGGCTCAACCGCGTGGGCCCTATCAACGTTAGGCCCATTTCGTTTGGCCACAGTAGTGGGCTGTCGGTTGGACCATATCCCATCGCCTTCATACATAATAGTAGCTTTTAAATATATTTTTATAGGCCCCTTTGTTAGTATAGAGGAGGCCACAAAGGTAACGTATATAACTCGAATTGCTATTAGAATAATTATGCAAAACTTTTAATGTTCCAGAAAACACCTTATTTATAGTTAAACTCTTTTAATAATTAATTTGACTCACTCACCACATGTTATAATTGTATTGTCATAATTCTAATACATCAGTTGGTTAAACTCTCAAATACAACTGAAAATATCTATTGGCGATATTGATACTTAATTAATTTCACTCAAGGTAAAAAGTTTCGTGCGTCTGTCCATGATGTGCGGACATCCGCAAATAATAATGAATTATTAATTAATAATTATCTAGGGGTTAATTATGTTTTAATTAAAGTTTAGTAATTTCTAGTTAGGGTTTAACTGAATTGATAATTAAGGTTTCAGTTAGAGTTTATTACTCGTTTCGTTCCATTTAAAATGTCTCATTTTTCTTTTTGGGTTGTCCCATTATAAATGTTTCATTCTATTTTATAAAATAATCATCTCTTCAAAAAGTATGGGTCATATTTATTTTTTATCTCTATAAACATTTTACACATTTTCCTAAATAACTGTATTCAAAAAAATGAGACACTTTAATGGACGCATGGAGTAATTTTTAATTATAATTTATTGATTCATAATTAGTTTTTTATTAATAATAACTATGATTAATTAAGAGATGAATGTAGTGTGCACTGGATTGTGCATCTAATTCAAGCCTTTTTCTCCAGATTTTGTCTGGGCCTCATTGCTATCTTTTGAATACATTAAAAAAAATATGCATTTGCCCTTATAGTGGATGAATTTATGATTAAAGATCACAAGTTCAAATTAATTCTTATAAATATTTTTTTAATTAGGTAGTGTTTCAGCACATAAGATTGCTGAGTCAATTTACTTTTTCTACTTTATATGTGGTTTGTGGGTTGCATACGCAGTAAGCAAGAGTGAATAGTTTATTTTATAAATTGCTCCTACACTTAAACTCATTATTCTTTTCCTTTTTGTGACTGAAGGACCAATGATCAATTTATAAAAAAGATCGAACTTTTAAACTGGAAAATCTTATGAATGGGACTGAATTAGATTTCCTTTTTTCGACGACCCTTCAACATTGATTTATAATTGGCAAAACTCAGAAGCTAATAAACGTAAAATAAATTAGTTACCAAAGAAGAATACTTCAAGTAAATGAGTTGGAGCACGTCTCTTTGTGAGACTGTTTTCCACACTTGATTTTGTGATATGATTTTATCACGAAAAAAGTTTTACTTTTACCAAAAAAATAAATAAAAGAAAAAAGAAACAAATAAAAAGAATTGAAGAGAAGAAAAGTAATACGTTTCAGTTTAGGTCACTATATATACTTAAACTCACAAAATCTGAACTTCGCCTAATATCTTTTAGCACAAAAAGAAATCCAGAAAAATCTATTACTTGTCTGCTTAATGTTCATACTTTGTTGAGTATTAGAAAATCCAACTGACATTAACAAGTATCAAGAACTAAATAAGTACTATTTCTCAAGGAAAAAAATATACCAAGTTAACTATCATAATACGTTTCGCACAATTTGACTCATAAATCCACACGGAATCCTCTATTCTATTTTTTTTGTCAATTAAATACAGAAATTTAAAAGTCGCGTCACTGTGAACTCGGACTTGAGACCTTTTGACTCAGGCATTAACCACTCTACCACTAGACCAACACACATACACATTTCTATCCCTTTTTTTTGTCAATTAATACAGAAATTTTAAAGATCACGTCACGGTGGACTCGAACTCAGACCTTTGGCCTCGGCGTTAACCACTCTACCACTAGGCCAACACACACACACTTTCTATCCCATTTTTTTTTGGTAATTTAATACAGAATTTTAAAGGTCACACGGTGGACTCGAACCCGAGACCTTTGGCTTCAGGCGTTAACCACTCTACCACTAGGCCAACACACACACACTTCTATCCCATTTTTAGTGTCTCATTTTGTGACCCACTATCAATTATTTTTTCTTAAATTATAATCTCTTTTGTTTAGTTTAGTTTTAAGATTATTAATTAGGATTCAATAATTCAAATTAGGATTTATAATATATTTTTACATTAATTTTGTTTTTTAAATAAATAATTGATTATTGAGGTTGATTAATCCATAATTAAAGTTTTTTTTCAATTTTTGAATGAAAGTGTGCGTTTAGTAAATAAATTGTGTACCCTTCCTAGCATCTCAAAGAGCTCGTCATTATTTTCACAAATTTGTTTGGCAGATATTTTTCCCGAAAATTATGCATTAGATAGTAATTAAGACGTTTGGAGTTTAAATATGTTTAGAGAAAAAAGTAAGGAATCTCATTCTTTTTCAGTTTGTTTTCATTTTGTCCGGCAGGTTTAATAAATTTAAATTATTTGTGCTCGTGGTTTCTAGTTTCAGGTTTAATTTGTTTTAGGCACTAAATAATTTTTAATTAGGATTGTTTATTTGGCAAGAACGATTTAGAGGGTGTTTGACTAAACTTATAAGTTGTTTAGGAGCTTATAAGCTCTTCAAAGTGTTTGGTAAAATAAGTTCATAAATAACTTATAAGCTGTGAAAATAAGTTTCAATAACTTATAAGCTCCCATAAGAATAAGGGAGTGTTTGGCTGAGCTTATAAGCTCTTTAAAACAGCTTATAAGCTCAATTAATGTGTTTGACAAATTAAGTTGTTAGAGAGCTTATAAGTTTTTAAAATAAGCTCTAAGAGCTTGTAAGCTCTATTAAAAAAAGATCCAAAATCCAACTTATTTTTTAATGATCTTATAAGTTACAATAAAACTACAAAAATAACCTCGATATATTTTCTTATTTCCATGTTTACCCTTGTTATCCAAACACTTTAGCATCTTATAAGCTCTTAATACACTATATCTTATAAGTTCTTAAAACAACTTATAAATTATTGGAGCTTTTAAGCTTTCTAAAATAAGTTTAGCCAAACACCCTAAATTGGTCAATCCTAACTTATTTTTTCATAAATTTATAAGCAACCATGAATTTACCAAAATAACTTTATTATAGTTCATTATTTCCTACACATATACTATCAACTTCACCTCTCGTCAATTTTATCTTTCTAACTATGATTTTTTCTCTCTAACTCACGATTCTTTCTCTAGCTTATAAGATCAATTATCCAAACATTTTAACAACTTATAAGCTCTTGAAATATTATCTCTTATAAGCTCTTGAAACATCTTATAAACTCTTGGAGCTTATAAGCTCTCTAAAATAAGCTTAGCCAAACACCCCCTTAGTAATTTATAGTTCGTTGCTTTTAGCTTTATAGTTTCACTGAATAATCGTTTGGAGTGATTATCTCATAACTAGGGTTAATATATAGCTTTATGAATTCTAGTCATGTTATTTTCATATTTACTACTAGGAGTTTACGGGGTAGACACTTCGCAGTAGATGGCCACGACTTCTAAACTAGATTTCTGATATGGAATTCGTATGTCACACATTTACAAATAGTGAAATCAGCCCATATATGGGATCCTCTATCCTACATTTTTTGATATTCCACCATTACTTTTACTATTTTGTAAAGATTTATTATAAAGATAAAAGTTATTATTAAATAATAAATTCTAATTGATATTTATCAGTATATATTATAATTTAAAAAAATTATACACTAATTATGAATTAATTAACCCTATTAAATAATTGCAAAATAAATATAAAATATAATTAATTGGAAAAATGAATCCTAATAAATAATCTTAAAATTATACTAAAACATAAAAAAACAAATTAAAATTTTAAAAAATAATTAAAAACTAAACAAAAATGAAAGTGACATATAAAGTGAAACACCAAAAGTGGGATCGGAGATCTCATACGCTTGTTGTCCAGACCTTTCACCGTGCAGGGCTACGCATAAGGGGCAAAGGCTTAGGGCTACCAAATCTAAAATACAAGCTTATTATCTATAATTTATTAATTTAATTTTTTTTTTAAAAATATTTCTCCTCGAACAATCTCATGCTTTATGTTCTTCAAATATGTTTACTATCAAAAATGAAGTCGATTTGTGAACTTCTTGAGTTTGCTACAAACATTTTCCTAATGTTTCTATTGTATATAGAATATTATTACCTTAATTGGATAATATAGCTTCAGTAGAAAGAAATTTTTCCAAAACTAAAATTGATTAAATAATATAGCTTCAGTAGAAAGAAATTTTTCCAAAACTAAAATTGATTAAATAATATATGCATTCTACTACATCTCGAGAAAGATTGGAAATGAGGTATTAAAAAGACTTGATCCTAAAGAAGTTATTGATTTTCTTTATCAAAATGTAGAATATCTAAGTTATTTCAATAATTATTTAATTCAATTCATTATATTTTATAGAAAATATAAAAATTATAAAAAGTGTAATCTATAACTAGCACCGAGATTTTTGGAAATTCATTTCTTAAGGGACTCATTTTTTTCTTTGAGGCGGAGTTCGGCAGAGACGAAACCGCTTCTCCGACAGCAGAGCAACAGATCAAGGAGGAAGTCTTCCGTCGTTGCGGAAAGGAAATTCATCGCGCACTGATATGAGACAGGATTGAAGATAGATCTCCATATGCAAATATATAAACTCAGCGCGCACGTTAGAGGAGGGGTTTGCCTTGCGCCTGATGCGCAATTTATATAGCATGCGCGGCCCGCCCGAGTACCTTCAATTGCATGCATTTGTGTGACGTCATTTTCTCTCATTATTTATACAATAAAATAAACAAAATGATAAAGAAAGTACAAATGTTTCAAGGAGAGGAGAGTCAAAACTCCCCAAGAGATCACAAACAAAAAAAGTACCGGAGCCTCATTAAAATCTCTAAAGAATAGTTCGTTAGAAAAAATTTATTGTAGAAAAACGAACATATATATCATAGGGGTTACTTAAAGCGATAGTAGTAATATTCAAGGGCATCTAAATTAATTAACAATACTATAAATAAAAGAAAATGACATGTGACCACAATTCACGCTGACACGGCCGGCCCTGACATTTTAGAAGCTCTAAGCGCAAAGAAAAAAATGAGTCACACAAAAAATGAGTGACACGGCCGAGTTCGACCCCAAAGTTTTTCGTCTCACAATCCCAAAAATTCTTCGGAAAAACCCACCTCATTTATGTTATGGACAGTTCAGCTCATATGGAAATGGAGTGAACTGCAAGATTGGAAATTGGAAGTTTCATTTGAGACATGAGCTACACAAGTAGATGAAGCAAATAATACAAGGATTAGAAAAATGAAAATCTCAGGATGCAAAACATTAATACTACCAATCTCTATTATCCATTGTAACAAGGAAGACTAAGGTTACCAGGAGTCAAGAAATCAGACTTCACATCCCATCCAGATTCGTACGAAATAGATAGTCTTCACTTTCCAATTCCTCGTGGTAAAGAGAGAGACACGGCATGTCAGGCTTTTCAATATAGTCAACATCAACTGATGATCTCTCGCCCTGCAAAGTGCTAGCTGTTAGTAATCATGACCTCATTTGGCATTCATGACGAAATATAAGATGAACATAGCTATCTAATGATCTGCCTTAATAGTGCGAACCTTCTTCAAAATATAGAAGAAATAATGAAACCCGTCGCCAAATGTTTTCCATTCAATTGACCAGGTAAATGTGGGAGCATTGAACAAAGGTCGCCTGAAGTGCGGCTGAAGAAAAAAACAGTAAATACTTCAGAGAGAATTTAGAGAGAAGATATCATTATTTTGTTTTCGTTCTACCTGGCCAAAGGTGATTGAGATGAAGATACCACTGGGTTTCAAAACTCTATGAACACCTTCAAGCATTGCCATAACTTTGCTCACTGTCACAGGTTCTGGATTCCAGGGATCTCCAGAGTCCACGAATAATACGTCCTTCATATTCCAGATAAGTAACATGTATAAGTCTACCCGGGAAAAAGGCACTTGAAAACTCAAACAGTGCTGCTTAGTGGTTACTGAAGACAGAGATAGGCTGCCTTTATTTGATTATGGATTAATAGAAGAATGATGATGGGTAGAGGATGATGCACTTCTCCTAGGGAAGAAAAACTCAGTATAGGAACCAAACAGTAGAGAGACGAGACTGAAAGAAAGTAGAGGCAAGAGAGAAATTCAATCAATGTACAATCAATTTAAATATTAAGTGTATACATCATGACTTTACCATGGTTCCTTTCTCTATAACCACATCAAAACATTCATTTTCAAAAGGCAGTTGTAACATATCAGCTTCCAGCACTTTAACTTCTGATAGATGGACAAACAGAAAAGGGAAATGAGAAGAGTCGCATCTCAAGTGTTTCACTGCAAGCATCAAAGAGTGCTAAAGAAAAGCGATTGAAACACTTGAAACTTGGGTTTTCTTTATCCCATCCTACTTAGTGAACATAAATATCAGCAGAAGCAAACACAAAACCCTCATAATAATTGTTTTAACTGAAAAGGAGTTAGAAGCATGCCAACAAAGAGAGAAGTGAGAAGACAAAGTTAAATTAGTGAAGTGCAGTTCTTTATTTTTCCAAAGTTATACTTTTCTTGCTAGTGATTTATATCATAAATAGAATTGGCTTCTTATTGTGATAAACATTCACACACCTTATCAACCAATCGGTCATGATTACTGAGACGCATGGTGTCATATCATATTCCGTGATTCATCCCAAGAACATATGCATAATCTCATTAACCTTTATTTAAAACTCATGGGCAATTTGAGGACTAACGATGGTTTAAATGTCACAATGTCTATTGTACAAATGACTGATAGGGCCATCCTAGTTTTAACTGATTCCATGTGACCATCATCACAATGGAATGAAAAAAAAAACCTTGAAGATGTGGTTCAGAGACTAACAATGATCCCCCAACAGTAACCTCAACATGAAACAAGTAAAAGTGTTTAACAGAAACAGGCAATTATGCGTTGTTTTTAGCAATATAAGAGATCCATAAACGTCAAATGTTAAATATAGCATCAATAGAAGGTTGGATGGCAGGGCAGAGGAGGTATGAGATCTGCAACGTAGCATAAGTTTCAAAACGATTAGATCATTTAAAACCAACAGTTTAATTAATCGCACATCGCATACTACATCAGAGACATCAACAGAAATATGAGCTTCAGTACGACCTGAGAAATTAAACATAAATTAAGAAGTTACCACCTTCATAGCCCTTGGTCAATAATCGCTGCTTCATCTTCTCAACAGCGACCGATGATAAATCGATGCAGGTAAGATCAGTAATTCCATCTTTATACAGCTCTTCACACAGCTGAGAATTTCCACATCCAACCTCTAATACCTGTTTGACACAAAGCCACATTGTAATTTGTAAGCATCAGTGTTATCCAAGTTCCCCTGAGAGCTACCACTACATATGCTGATATACATATAATTACTGGAATATAATCCAACACACAAAAACTAAGAAAAAAGAAAGAAAAGTATTTAACAAAACAAGCTGGATTTACAGCAGACTTGGGTTTAACGTATTCAAGAATGAGGTGACGAAAGTGAGAGTAATCTTTGAACCACTCGTAATGCTCTTCTTGATGAAACCTCTGATCCCTGAATCATGAAAGTTCATACAAACAAAAACAAACATACATTTCAAGATATATACACAGACGTGCAAACACAACACACGTGCGGCGAAAATTGGACTATTGAGGCTGACCAGTAGTTAGGGTCGAGGTATGCTGTAGCAGTGGCCGGAGCGACGTCGCATTTCGGCGCCTCAGATGGGTCCATGATTCGCAGAATTAGGATTTTACGCCTATATTGGGGCTGGGTTTGGGACAAAACCCTAAATTAAACGTCAACAGTTGGTAGTTATTTTGGTACATAGGTTCTTTCTTTCTTTTATCAAAACGAAAAAAAAAAATTCCTTATGTGATTTTCTAAAAATATTTAATGCGACTCAAAAAATATTTATATAAGTAAATATTTTAGTTAATCTATACTCACTCCGTTCCATTCAAGAAGATTCATTTCTTTTCGATACGGTTATTTAGAAGAATAGTATAAAGTGATTAAAAATAGGTATGTTCCACAACTTTTGAAGAGATAATTATTTCCTAAAAATAAAACATGTCATCTTGGATGAGATAGCTCAAAAAGAAATACATATCATCTTGATTAACGGAGGAATGTAGTATTATATATAAGCATGAATCTCTTATTTGAAATCAATTTTGAATAGAATTTAATGGATATTTTGTAGTTTCTTCAAAATTTGGTGGATATACTAACTGATAAAAATAGATAAAATTATGATAATTAATTATGCAATTATCTCGGTCATTTTGTAAATTTGGTGCAGTAAGTTAGTAACTACCTACTCACTTTTTTCTCTATCATATTATTTCATTATTTCTAAAAAAATTGTTATTTCATTTATGAAAGTGTATGAAATATGCATATTGAATTAAAGATCACGACAAAAACTTTAATTTAATATATGATCTATCAGGAAGTAAAATGAACAAGTTAAAATTATTTAAATTTCAAAACAAATTATATATATATATATATATATATATATATATATATATATTGGATCAAATGTGAATTCTAACTTTTTTAGAATTAAGAACTAATGTGGTCCATCCATTTGTTATAATCTAACGGTTAAGATTAATTATAACTCGTTTATTATCTTCAGATTTTAATGGTAACCGTTTAGCCATATAATTAAGGGATTTTATATATGCATTACAACAACTGCTCATATATGCACAATCGTTATGATTACATGACAACATCATTATGTACATGAACATAATAATTAATTGGAATGTGATAGCATGCACAAGAACTATGATTATATAAACAAAAACATGAATTACACAAACAACGAATGATATAATTTGAAATATCAAAATAACGAAAATTTAGGAATTTGATCATTTTTATCATTAAATAATTATGTATTGTTCGATCTTAATCAATCTAATGGTTCTAAGATGTAGTTCCCTCCACAACTATATATATATATATATATATATATATGGGGTTATAATGAGAACCGCCCTTAAAGTAAAAATTAAGAACTAATATAAACCATTGATCTTGAAATAATCAGCGATTTTAAAAATAAGTGCTCCATATTGTTTTGGGCTAGTAGAGTCGTCCATTTAACTACTTCAACACTTACTGTAGGGTAAAACTGGTAATTAGCATTTTCACATATATGGTAAATCCCGCATATCAAGGAATGTGATTTTGGAAGAATATCTCATTTTCTCCTCTCTTGTAGATGATAGAACTTCACATTAAGGATTCACACAAATTAATCTGGGGTTCCATTAGAACAAAAACTTGAAGAATACACTTTCTATGTAACTGACAAATTCAGTCGAGAGAAAGCAATCTATAGATTTGCACCCACAAGTTTATTTTCACAGAAACAACTGCATCTAGAATTGGATTGAAGGTTAAGTAATTTTTTGCATCACAATGGGTGTAATGATGAATACATGTCCGATACTGATGAATGAGTAAGTATTTGGTAAGTTAATATCATTTGTCTTTGTAAAATAATGAATTGAGTTACCCAATTTTATTAATCATGATGCATATATAAATGAATCAATAATTTGGTTGATGATATGTCCATAAATGTGATGTGCATTATACTATGATGGATTCAATAATGTAATATGTTAATCTTCTAATATGATCTTGAAGTCATATGATTATCGTGCTGAAAAACTGTGTTTTGTAACAAGTATGAATATGAACCGTAAATTCTGTGTATGTGAATCGATGTTTATGTATCAGTGAATCATTTAGGAATTGAATAAAATGTGGATACTTTATGAACCAACATGTATGAATATATGAATTTATTTAATGTTCTAATATTGTTTCCTGTGGTGAGTTATACACATTTCATATGGTATTTTACATTGTACTCATAATTTATTTACTTACTAATTAGAATTTATATATGTTTCATATGGTATTTTACATTGTACTCATAATTTATTTACTTACTAATTAGAATTTATATATGTTTGATTCGTATTGTGGATCTTTTAGTGTGATATTGTGGTTAGTATTTAATTATGAATCCCATGACATTTGTATACTATGAAAAAAGATTATGATATGTTGGTATGATATTGTGATATAGTAAAAAATTATGAATTGATATATGTATATTGATGACCGGTACTTATAGCATACTCTTGTATTAATACATTATGAATATTCATGCCGTAATTGATAAATTTTGGAATATATACTGATTATTTATTGACATGAATTAATCTGCAAATGATGTTCAAACTATGATTGAAAGAATTAATTTGTATAATTATTGTTGAGTCTTTGTGATATATTGATTTAATACTTTGATGTAGCAAAAAATATGAATTTAAATGTATATATCGATGTTCCACGACTTAATTGAATTTCATTTTGTTATATTATGAATTGACATGCATTAGTTGATGAATACCGGAAAATATAATGATGATTCCATGATTCTGATGTTTCGATGATATGACGATTCCTCATACATTTGAATCAATATGAGATTGTGGATGAATCATATTGGTATAATTGATGATTCAACACAATTAATTTACATCCTCGAATTTTTAGTTAATATAAATGATTTTTTGTGTTATTCATTCTGCAGATCTTTTACTATGACATGATTAGTATCTCGTACAATACTATGGACAAATCTTTTCTTGTATACGTCAACCGGATACACAAGCGGAATTGAATGATCGGAAAAGGAAGAAATAAGATATGGAGGCTTTGGGATATGTGTGCACCGAAGAGTACACATGATGTTGAGTCATATGAGATCGATGGTGATGATCAAGGAGACGATGAGTCTGATGTCGAAAACTGTGTATTACAAATAATGAAAAATATGGAATTATATGATAAAAGAAGAGAAAATATTCTCGTTCTAATAAAGGCTGCCCGGAAGGTCGGACTCAGAGGTGACGCTAATTGCAAAATGTTATTACAAGGAGCTACTCAAGATTTTAAATTTCAACATTGAAGACAAATTGGTTGGATTAGGGGTGTGCAACGGTTGGTTTCGGTTAAAAATCGAACCGAATCGAATAAACCGATAACCGAATTGATTTAAATTTTTTGATCGAACCGAACCGATCTTGTGCTTTCGATCGAATCGAAACCGACCGAAATGCAAGTAATCCAAACCGTCGACCGATCGAAATATATATAATATTAATCATGTGCCTATTTCGGTCGGTTTTGACCGAACCGAACCGAACCGAACCGAATCCCACTTTCGTCAAACCGTCGACCGACCGAAATAGATTTCGGTTCTTAATTTTGTAACCGAACTGAAACCGAATCACATCTTAAACCGACCGAAACTCATCGGTTCGGTTTGATTTTTCGGTTTCGGTTCGATTATGCACACCCCTAGGTTGGATGAAGAACACGGTTCAGTAAATTTATTAGAAAGTGAAATTTTGTTTACATTGACATTTGTGTTTTCTGCTAATTGACAATGGTTGTTATGATGTATTTTATAATTTGACTAATGAATTTCCCAGTTACCATATATAAATATCAATGATATTAGTTGAACTATGATTCTTGAATAATTTTAGTATATGAGACCTATAATACATGGTATTACAATCCTAAATAAAAGGGATGAATTATTGAAATATTGAATTTTGTACCAATGATACCAGTGTACATTGCACAAGGATGAATCATTGAAATGTTGAATTGAATCGAGTTATATTACTAATGAATATATTGTACATACATATGAATTGCATTGAATCGAGTTATATTACTAATGAACATATTATACATACATATGAATTGGATTTGGGACGTATCTTCTTCAAACTATGCAGCCAAATAAAAAATTTATCGTTTTGTATATAACCAAAAAAAGAAAGAAATTGATTTGCTATACGCAAACTGTAGATAGAAAGCAATAAATATTTCCATGGTGATAGATAATGAGTTACGTTAATTTAGGGACATATCAGTTACTATAATGGATTAAATTACCTTGTTGACCTTACTAATCAATAAAAATCAAAAGCTAAAAATGAATATGAAACTAAAATATGAACCGCAAATCTACAAAAATCAATGCTTTTCATTAGTTCTTAATTTTTAGGATAAAAGTAGTTCTTATTTGAACCCAACTATATATATATATATATATAGGGAAGGGTTAACGTGAGAACCATTTTTATTGTGAGAACATGAGAACTATGCACAAATGTATAAAATTGATGAATAAAATATATAAAGTTATGCATAACGAAAACATTCTAGAATTGTTGTCCAACAAAATAATTTTAGAAAGTTTTCGTTATGCACAACTTTATACCATCTTGTGCATCATCTTCAACGTCTTATGCATGGTTCTTAGTTCTCACGTTAAAATTGGTTCTTATTTGAACCTCACTCTATATATATATATATATAGGGAGTGGATCAAATGAGAACCACATCTTTTTTGCGAACTCTACGAACCATGCATAAGACGTTGAAGATGATGCACAAAACAGTATAAAATTATGCATAATGAAAACTTTCTAAAATTATTTTGTTGTGCAATAATTTTAGAAAGTTTCGTTATGCACAACTTTATACTTGTTTTGTGCATTATCTTCAACGTCTTATGCATGGTTCTCAAGTTCTCAAAAAGATGAGTTCTCACCGATCCAACCCCTATATATATATATATATATATATATATATATATATATATATATATGAGTTGGTTATAGAGGAACTACCTATTAGATAAGAACTAAGAACCAATAATCACCGTTAATGATTATTTAATAAAAAATAGTTAAATCCCTAAATTTTTCCTATTTGAATATTTCATATTCAATTCTTCGTTGTTCGTGTAATTCATGTTGTTGTGCATGTAGTCATAGTTCTTATGCATGCTATCGCATTCCAATTAATTGTTATGTTCATGAAATTCACGTTGTTGTACATGTAATCGTAGTGATTGTGCATATGAGAACAATTACGTAAATGAATATATAAATCCCTTAATTATAGCGTTAAACGGTTATTATTAAAATCTGAGGATAGTAAAATATTTATAATTAATCATGACCGTTAGATTATAAAACTGAATGGACCACATTAGTTCTTAGTTCTCAAAAAAATAAGAGTTCTAATTTGATCAACTCCATATATATATAGAGTTTGGTTCAAATGAGAACCATTCTTATCCTAAAAACTAAGAACCAAATGAATTCGTTATGAAAGTCGATGAATCCGTTGAGAAAGTTAATGAATTCAAAAATTCAAAATTTTTCACCCGAGTTCGAATCCCATGAGGGGCGAAAATTCTATTTTTTTGCATTCAGTAACTTTCCCAGCGGATTCATCAACTTTCACTGTGAATTCATCGTTTTTTGGTTCTCACGTTCTCACGATAAATATGAATGCAAAAATAGAATTTTAGCCCTAATGGGATTCGAACCGGGTGAAAAATTCGAATTTTAAATTCATTAACTTTCTCAACGGATTCATCGACTTTCATAACGAATTCATTTGGTTCTTAGTTTTAGGATAAGAATGGTTCTCATTTGAACCAACTCTATATATATATATATATATATATATATATATATATATATATATATAGGGGATTGATCAATTGAGAACCCCAAATAATATAGGAACTAGGAACTAATCCTCAATGTTAATTAATCACGATCAAACGGTTTAGATTACATGCATCTTATTTTCGTTATTACCTAATATAGAAGATAAGAGAATATTTATGTAATATTATCTAAATCATAACTGATTCGTTCCGTTATTTATGGGATGTCATATCCTTATAATTTGTTTTCATTGCTATTAATTGATAACTATTATTATCCATATTAAAACAAATCGTTACCATTATATACGTTTCTTCCAGAGTTTTTTTGCAAAAAATGGCGTCCGATGGTATGTTTTTCAATTATTTTGTTGTTTTATATTAGTTTTGTAAACTAGTTTCGACCATCATGGATGTATATGGGCACGAATAATTGATGTTTTATTAAGTTTTGTTTAACAATGAATAGGAATAGTATACAGCATGCATAATGATTTCTGACAAAACATTGTTCATACAGAAAACAACAATGTATTTTAATTCAATTCTGTATAAATTTGTTGTACAATTAATTTATTATTTATTTTTTGGCATATTCTGTTAGGGTGATCTTCAAATTGACATTATGAAGCATGCATTATATCAACATCACGATTAATTAAATTATTTTAAAATTTTATAGAAATTTGAACTGTTATAACTATAGAGAATCATTTATTTACATACGATTAATTACATGTTACAGCATGCACAAACATGTTTACAGATATATAATGTTTATACATTGTTTTTGCAGGTAATGATATCCAAAATGAAGTGTTACAGTACAGTGATTTTATTATACCTTTTTGTGATGAACTAAAAAAGCCCAAATTACATATGGCGTTCCGTAGCTTAGAGGAAGCAGAGGAATTCTATGACGATATGCATCGCTTGTGGATTTGAGACGAGAAAAGCTCTATAAAACGCGTTCGAGTGACAAGAAAGTCATATTGTTTAGGTCCATTCTCTGTACTCGTGAGGGTTCTAACGTCTGTTATAATGATCCGAATGATGTTAGTTCTTCAAATCAGAAACATAATAGATTATCTAGCAGAGTTGGGTGTATGACACGTATTGTGTTTCGGTTCGAAGCTCGAGTTGGATATAAGATTCATAAGTTTATTGAGGGTCACACACATCAAATGGTACCTGATGCTTATCGCCACCTCATGAAAAGTAATCGTAAGGTTGATTATATGCATCAAATGTTCATTGAGAAGGGTATAAAAGCCAACATTGGCCCAAGCAAGAGTTTTCGTATATTCAAGGAGATTGTTGGTAGCTACCAAGATGTTGGTTGTACTATTGTCGACTTCAAGAATTACAAGCGTGACTTACGGATGTCTGTTAATGGTGTTGATGCTCAAATGTTGTTGGATAACTTTAAATGGAAACGTGAGAATTGCAATGGCTTTATGTTTAGCTACGATGTTGATGATGCAAGTAGGCTTACACGTTTATTCTGGGCTGATTCAACATCCATACAGAATTTTAAGTTATTTGGTGATGCTGTTTCTTTTGATGCAACATACAGAATAAACATGTTAGTATTTGGTTATCCCATAAATCAGTATTCTGGTTATTTTTTTAAATCTTTATTACATAGATCGTATGTCATATTGTTCATGATTAATTGTATATATTTATTATGTTTTACAATCAGTGTGCATGTATATATGTATTTCCCGATGCTTCATATTCATTTTACATTTTGTTCAATGTGCATTACTGCTAGTTTAAGTATGCACAACAGTAGATATTTGCATTCAGTGTGTATGTATATATTATGTCCCGATGCTTCATATTCATTTACATTTTGTACATTGTGCATTATATATCGTTTAACTATGCACTTCAGTAGATAATTGCAAGCATTGTGCATGTACATATTAAGTACAGCTGCTTCATATTCATTTATATTTTGTAAATTATGCATGACATCATGTTTAATTATGCACGTCAATAGTAATATAATAACATTTTGTTCAATGTGCATTATTGTTCGTTTAAATATGCACGACAGTAGATATTTGCATTCAGTGTGCATTTATATATTATGTCCCGATGCTTCATATTCATTTACATTTTTTACATTGTGCAGTATATCTCGTTTAAGTATGCACTTCAGTAGATAATTGCAATCATTGTGCATGTACATATTAATTACAGTTGCTTCATATTCATTTACATTTGAACATTGTGCATGACATCATGTTTAATTATGCACGTCAGTATTAATATTTTAACCAATACTTATTATGTAATTAACATTTAAAGATATTTGTTGTTTTTTTCACATATGTATAAAAAGATTTTTACCCCCTTTACCGGTAGAGACAACTATGGTAGATGTGTTACTTTGCTGTAGCTATAATTTCTAATGAAGATGTTGAATCTTATTCTTGGGTGATGTCCAATTTTTTTGAGTGCATGGGAAAACATCCGAATGTAATCACAATAGATCAAGACCCCGCCCTGAAAATTGCAATTGCAAATGTGTGGCCCAATTCCGCACATAGGTTTTGTATGTGGCATATAATGATGAAGGTTGTCGAGAAGTTGCCTCCTTCGTTAAGGGATAGTACAGAATTCAAACAAGATTTTGATGATGTTGTTTGGACAGATTTGGATGAACCTTCAGTGTTTGATTCCAAATGGCAGCAAGTGATGGAGAAATATGACATCGTTGGTCATAAGTGGTTTGTTGATATGTTTAATTTGCGTAAATTTTGGATTCCAGCGTACTTCCGCGACATAAGTATGAGTGGTCTGTTTAGGATAACATCTTCATCGGAGAGCCAAAATAGTTTTTTTGGTCTATTTTTGAATAGTGATTCTAACCTTGTAGATTTGTATCTACACTTCAATAATTCCATGGAGGCACAGCGTAGTGGTTATGATCAATTGACATATGCTGACCATACACACTCCCCTGACATGAAGATTGATCTAGATTTTGAGACACATGCGGCGTCTATATACACCAACAAGATTTTTGTTGATGTTCAAAATGAAATTATTGCAGTGGATAGAAGGTGTGTTATAAATGATATGTCATGGGATATGGATGCTAGGTATTTTGAGGTTGATGATAGGTCAGATGGTATATTTACTGTTTCCCACAATGTTACGTCAGATGATATATCTTGTTCATGCAAGCTGTTCACGAGGAAAGGTTTGTTGTGAAAACACTTGTTCTTCGTCATGAAGTCACTCAAAATGAAGCATATTCCACAAAAGTTTATTATGAGACGTTGGATGAAAACGGATACATACATGGGTGGTCAGAATTATTTGCAGAAATCCTCTACGGGTAACAGTAATTTCTTCCTTGAGCTTTGTAAAATTATCGTTCATGTTGAAGGTAATACTGATCTGAAAGATCGTTTATAATTGGATTTGAAAGATTTGAACGATAAGTATTCCAACATGGGACAATCATTATGCTCGAGTAAGGATAAAGATAAGGCAATTGAGAATTTTTATGGTATGCCTATACCAACTGAGATTGATATTCTTTCACGGATGTTTCTAAAACAAAGGGTAGTGGGCGAGGTGGTCGTGGTTGCGGTCAAACAGAGAGCAAACTATTGAAAAACTTCAAAAGCAAAAGAAAATGCAGGAAATGTAACGAACTTGGTTACCACGATTCCAGGAATTGTCCGAACGTAGTTGATGATAAAGATTGATATCTTAATATTGTAACCTTTATCATCACTCAATACATTATGTCTTCATATTATACTTTTTTTTTATTGACGTAATTTCATTTAATTTTATATTGTGTTTTAACTATCTTATTTATCTACATTTATAATGTAATGTACAGGGATAATTACATATAATCTTGTGCATGCGTTTATGATATAATGTGCATAATAATATATTTTATTGTGCACATATACGAATATCATACAAAAAAATAAATATATCGTGCACCTGTTTTGTTATAGAGTGCACAGTAATAGTGTGTTGTGCACATATATATATTTATACAAAATCAGCCGTGTAATAATTCGGAAATACATTATATACAACAAATATAACACACTATTTGTTGTATGAATATATAATTTTGTTTCAATCATCATTCATTTATCTTAATGTGTGTACAACTAATAATCCCATCATACGTGATCTTAATACCCAGATATTGAGATAACTATGTACACACAAATTATATTTATTTAAATTGCAATCATGCACAACAACATATTCAACAAAATCTTGTGAATGCGTTTATGATATAATGTGCATAATAAATTTTTTTATTGTGCACATATACGAATATCATACAAAAAATATAAATATATCGTGCACTTGTTATGTTATAGAGTGCACAATAATATAAAGTGTTGTGCACATACACATATTTATACAAAGTCAGCAGTATTGTGCAATTGAAAATTCATTATATACAACAAATATAACACATTATTTGTTGTATGAAATGTATACTTTTGTTTCAATCATCATTCATTTATCTTACTATGTGTACAACTAATAATCCCATCATACGTGATCCACATACCCAGATATTGAGATAATTATGTACACAAATGATATTTATTTAAATTGCAATCATGCAGAACAACATATTCAACAAAATCACAAAAAAATAAATATAAAACCATTATATTTAATAATAAATTGCTGAATGTTGACATTATTCATTGTACTTTATTTAAAACCAAAAAAAGCATTAATGTATGTAATGCATAATATACCAACATCACCCTAATTAAGACCTAATATTAATCAACCCAATAAAACAAGATTTGCATAAAAACTCTGATCTGATGTCATTTCCCGATAAAATGCAGAAGCTCCACGAATGACATATTCTTTAGCAATGTTCAGCTGAAAATTCAGTATTGATGCACAATAACGCACATGCATACGCATAATTTATCTTTTTTCCTTTGCTGACAATCCACACTTCCAACTGGATGATGCATCACCCATAAATGTTTTCAAATGTCTCATCAAATAAACCCCAGTATCTACGTTGTTCCTTCTATCAGCCCATTTCATTTTCACAAAATGCGTATTCTCTTTGGATATTGAGTTAGCTTTGTGTTGTTCGTCACGATCAGCTACAAACTCTGTTAGCATTAATCTCTGTATTGCAATTAATCATACATGTCAAAAGTCACGCATATTATATGTAAAAATACGTCGAACAATTATTTGCATAGGTTCATTAATGCATAAGGTCAACATTTAATATGCACCAATTACAATGTTGGTGTTCATGTAAATTAGGGCTATACTTACAATATCGCATGTGACTTGCTCATATTTTTTAAATGCATCATTCTCCACAACGCTGTCAAGCTTGCTATCCAATATGAACATCTTCTCCTTTCTTGTATCGACACAGCAGGCATAGTACACATTGTTATCATAAATCGGGAAAAAAAAACGCATACAACAAAATGATTTTTAAAGTTATCAACAGACATATGCATATATGAATTAACAAAAAAATCAGTGCGATGATATAGAACATTGTACCATGTCAATTTGAAATAGTTGATTGTGTTGATACTCAATTAACTCTGATGTCATTAAAGCAAAGAAAGCCTCCCTTCGCCTTTCATAGGACCATTCATTTTGTGCAAGGGATTCAAGCTGTGTATTAACATAAATAATTCATAAAATATTTATATTTATTGAAAACATATATATGTATATTTTTCAAGATAATGTTCATAAAACAATTAATAGAAATAATATAATATTTGTTTTTTTACTTACGTATATACTCGTTGTTGCAAAAAAAAAACGGACTGGTGATGAATCGGAACGGTACTGCTCATTGTCGTTAAGTATCACTGCCCATGCATTTACAACGAATATACTTATGTTGTTTCCCTTCCTCAAGGAGTACATGTCATACCTCCTTAGCTCTAAAGACTCATATGAAAACATAACTTCCTCTCTATAAAAAATTCATGTTAGTAAATCATAAAAAACATAACACCTATGAAAACTTCGAAGATAATGATAAAAAAAACATACTCTTCTCCATCTATTTTGTACATTGCGTACACACCAAGTTCCTTCTCCGATTTGTTTAGTTGTTTCGTAGCACAAATAGCTCTTTGAACAAAAGGTGAACGAAATTTGACCGGTTTCACAAACGGTACCTTCTTGCATGCATACCGATCACTTCTTATTGTATTATCACGCTTCAAAAAAAAAAAGACATTCAAATATCATATTCAACAATGGTTAATATACAACTAATAATATATATGAGATGATTATAGATATACATGTGACATACGTTTGCATCCATACTCCTCAAAACAACACGTTTTGTTCCATCACACACTGAGTCTTGTTTAACAACCTAATACAATCATTAAATTAGTTAACATTTACAACCATATCGAACTATTATTTCTTACACCTCCTGACATATTGTTTTACCACATGTTTTCCCTTTTCCATAACGTGCGTAACAATCTGCTGAGTCTGCACATAAAACAGAATCCATCATTCATCAAAAGTGAAAATATATATTTTGCAAGTTATACGCACATGCATAACATTTTAACATATCTGTAGTTAAATGCATGCATATCTCTTGTTATTCCATGCATAGTGATATTGTATTACCATGCACAAGTTATACACATTATATAACTTAAATATAATAGAGAGCATATATGGCAATCATTTGAAACCTTTGCACATTAACATTGTACATTTATGCCCGACTTGCATAACACCCTTAACAAAATGCATAAATTATATACAAAAAATATATGTTAAATAAGATTCAGAATGCATATCATTATTAACCGCATGAACAATACTCATGTATCAACATGCACAATTAATTCACAACATATTCATTAAATATAAAGAGAGCATACGTCCAAATCATTTGTAACATCATTCCAGAATAACTATAAACATGCACAATTTATATACAGCAAATCAAATAAAAAGAAAAAGAGATGAAATCTATATATCATTTTGACAAACAATTAATATATGGGAGATCATTATAGATATTGAAGTGACATACGTTTGCATCCATACTCCCCAAAATAACACGTTTTGTTCCATCCCATCCAGAGTCTTGTTTAATGATAAACGCGCTTTTTACACGTTTATTGTCGTTATTTAAAGATGATTTTAGATCATTTAATGTGCGTTTACGTATCGTTTCTCAATGTTTTATCTATTTTAGAAGATACTGCTCTTGGGTGTTATTTTGGTGTTTTGTAGGTTTATGTGTTGAAAATCGAAGCAAGGAACGAAGCACGAACCAAAATAGCAATCGCCCAGCTTAGCGACCAGCTGGCGGTCGCTAGGCTGGTCATGAGGCAAACCAATGACGCCCGAAGAGTGGCGATCGAGAGCTCGTGCACGCGAGTGAGCCCTAAAGCCGAGAACTCACTGTACGATTTCTCGCGACCATTGCTAGCGATCGTTTGCGAGGTCGCGAGGGAACTACGCGAGCGCAAGCGGCGAACGCGAGCGAGGAGAGCGCGCGCGGTGAGTGCCTAGCGGTCGAGCTAGCGACCGCGAGGAGTGGTCGCGAGTCGTGGCGGCAGAGGCGCAAATTAGGGTTTCCACCCTTTTCTATAAATAGGGCAAAGCCCCTTGAGCTCCCATCAGACCCATTACGCCCCAGAGCTCTTTTACTTCAGTTTTTCCTCAATTTTATCTTTGTTTTCGCTTTAGTTTAGTTCTAGATTCAATTCTTGCATTGTTCTTGTTTAGTTCTTCAATTCGTTATCGATCGGAACGTTTTGTCCGATCGCTTTCCGTTGTTTTCCGTTCTTTCGATTGGGATTGGATTCAAGACCAACCATTGTTCATCCAACGCTTCATCACGGGTTTTATATATTTAATTTCCGCTTTATGGTTAAATCGTATTTTATTCCGCTTATTATGTCCGCTAGTTTTCGTTCTAATCCTGTGGTTTGCATGATTCGATCCTATATGTTGTGATTCTCGCTATTGTTATTTACCTTCCGGCATTGATTCATGATTCATGGTGCTTATTTATATGTGTTGATTTCGATCAATCTTGATGCATATCTAGTTGCTCGTTAATGACGTGAATCGTATTAATTGTCAATCGATCTTGAATGCATGATACGAATAAACCTCGAGTCGTGGCGAGATAGGACATTCGTAGGAAGCATATTCTTAGTGATCCATTTGAGTTGCTTATTTTCCTCTAGAGGCGAATCGTGATAGGGAAAATTAGTAATCAATCGCCGCAATTGTCGTGAATCAAGTTGTTGGTTATATATGTGATCTTCCATCTTATCGGATTAAAATGGTTAGTAATAAGCGGGATAAACATCGTTGTGGATAGGATTGGTGCATCCCTAGGGTTAGTCTTTCTTCATAGTTATCTTCCGTGATTTTATTGCTTTATCTTATTTACGCTTGGTTCCTTTGCTTTGATTAATTTCGAAGCCTTAAACCTTTCACCCAAATTGTGGCTCGATAATGAGGAATTATCGCTGAGCTAGCTTCTATGTTTTCGTGATACAATCTCGTGGATCGATACTTAAACTCCTATACTTACACCTTTTCGTGTTAGAAAAGTGAGCGATCAAATTTTGGCGCCGTTGTCGGGATTGTTAAGATTGCATAGGAATAATTTGATGATTTTGATTTATTAATTCAAGTTATATATATTATTATTTATTTTGTCGATGCTAAATTCTCTTTTCTCATGTAGTTTATGCGTACAAGATCTCGGGGACCTCACAAGTATTATTAGATCCCGAGATCGAAAGCTCTCAAAGGAGAAAAGGACGAGAGAAGAGGCGGCTGCAATGGCGCCCAATCCAGAGAAGCGGGGCATTCCTCCCGAGCAAGTTGCACGCATGCTAGCCGACTTTGCGAGATCTACGATGGCGAATATGGGAATCATAGTCCTCGCCCGGAGGAAAGACCTCGAATCACATGTACCGACATCCCACCGAACAGTTCAAGGAGACGGTTGGGGCCCGCACGTGATGCAAACAATTTTGAGCTAAAACCGCCCGATCAAGATGGTCCAAGGAGAGCGGTTTGGGGAGGAGTCACGGAAGACCCGAATGCGCATCTCGAGACTTTTCGATATTTGTGACACCATCAAATGAATGGGTGCCACAAGACACGATCCGGATGCGCATGTTCGGTTTCATTGTGCGACAAAGCGAAGATTGGTTCAAGAGTTTGGACCGAATCGCATCGACACTTGGGGAAACTTTATAGAAGTTTCTTTCGAAATACTTTCCGCCGCGAAAGCGCTAGAAGATCATCGCCAAATCTCTCATTTTGCCAAACCACGACGAATCATTATTCGAGGCATGGGAGAGATTCAGAGGTCTATTGAGACGATGTCCACAACATGGGTTCTCCAAGGAGCAACAAATCACACAGTTCTACAAAGGACCGACATGGCGCATTTAGAGCATGGTGGATGCGTCGGCGGGGCTGTTTATTGAATCGACAAGTAGACGAGGCAAGCCGTATTGTAGGGAGATGGTCGCAACAGCTATCAATGGCCAACGGAGAGAACGCCATTGTTCAAAGCAACATTGCTGAGAGTGATTCAAAATATGACGATCTCATGAAGAAGTTCACTTTTGAAGAGTCGATTGAAACAGAACGCCGACCACATCAATCGGAGGAATCATCCAATTTCCAACAACCTCCAAAGAAGCTTCAATGTTCGAATGGTGTAATTCAAGAGCCAAGAAGCCAAGTCTCAAGACATGATGCGCAGCTGGTTGTAAGCAACCAACAATTGGCAACGAACTGTGGCTTATAAGCAACACCGGCGTAAGATAAATCATTTGGAGTCCACCGTGATGGCTATGGGAAGCATATGAAGATGTTGGAAAATCAAATTGGTCAAATAGCCGTACAAGTGAATGCACTACAAAAGACGGGCCAATTCCGAGTAATACGGAGGTGAACCCGAAGAATCGGTGTTTCGCCATCCGCACGAGGAGGACAAGCTTACCCGAGCCCTACCGGGAAGAAGAGCAAGAAAGCATTCGAGCGAGAACTCGCGATCGAGCTCGCGATCGCGAGCCCGATCGCGAGCCATCCGTAAATTTTTCCACGAAGCCCGCGACCGAGCACACGTCCGCCACCCGACCGCGAGCCATCGAGTGCGCGCGCCGAGCTGTCATGCGGCGACCCGCCGCATGCCACCCGCGAGCAATCGTGCGAGCATCTTGCCGAAATCAGCCTGAGTCGCGCCGCAAGCTTGCATGCGAAGAAGAGTCGGTAGCATAGCAGATACCTCGCGACCTTCCCAACGGTCGCGAGGTCGCCCGCAAGGCAACCCGAAGTAAATCGCACGCACACCTCCGGTCCGTTTTGGTCGACTTGTCAAGTCGAAATATGACGAGGAGTTTGCTCGTTCAAAGAGGTTTTCAAAAGTTGAGATAAATTTGCCTCTCTTTGAGCGCCGCGAAACATGCCGGATACATGAAATTCTTAAAGGCGCTTGCAAGCAAGAAGAAACTGGAGAAATTTGAGAAAATTACCCTATCCGAAGAATGCAAAGCCGTCTTGCAAAGGAAGCTCCTCTCAAGCGTAGGATCCCGCGCTTTACGTTAGAGTGAGATCACCGAGCGATTTTTCCAAATGTTTTGTGCGACTTGGGGTGAGCATCAATCGATGCCGTTGAACGTATTCAACCGCTACACCTAGGAAAGATGAAGCCGACGAAGATTTCATCGATGATGGCTGACCGTCACCACATATCCTAAAGGTATCGTCGAAGACGTGTTGGTAAGAATTCGGGATTTTGTTTTCTGCCGACTTTGTTATTTTAGATATTCCGAATTCAAACAACAACCGCTAATCCTAGGTAGACCTTTTCTACTATGTGCGGGAAGGCAATCTCACGCTTCGTGTTAACGATGAGGAGCTCAAGATTTCCATATCGACGCCATCAAGCAACAAGACGGTGGAAAGTCGGAAGATTGCCGCTCGATCATATTCTGCCGCCGCACACGCCTCACGCTTAGAGGGTACTCGACCGATCGAGGAAGCGCGAGAAGGAAGAAGTGGACTCGGCATGGAACTCCGAGTGTATCGCTCAAGTTTGGGGGCACTTCCATAGTCGGGTGGTGGTCATCCGTGAATGCTAAGTTTAGGAGGATCCACGGGTTGAGAAGGATTGCTGCCACCAAAACGCCGATTGAAAAAGGTTAGTAATGGTCTAGCTAAAGACGTTAAATTAAGCACTTGTTGGGAGGTAACCCAACGCTTTCTTTTTTTTTTTCGTGTTTTATCGTGTCTTTCGTTTGTGTTGCTTTTGTCGTGTTTACGCTTTTTCTTTCGTTTTCGTATACGTCGATCAACGAGTTAAGTGAAGTGTGTTAATCCATGTGGCCAATGACGATAGAAATTTTGGTGAAATTTAATGATAGTGCATGATATGTTAGAAAATGACGCATGAATGACGTGAGATGGCTTAGCTTGTTGTTTTCACCATTTGCTTATCCTGTGAGACTTGAGCTTCATCGTATACATATCTTGATACGCTTCGTTAATTGTGTGATATCGTGCATGTGATTATCTTCTAGAACTTGCCGTGTTTCGTGTCGAGACCGCAATATGTGTTTCAATTTGGAAAGGATAAAGGCCATCTTTGTTAACCACATATTCACCCAAACACTAACCCGATGTTATATACCATTTGTCGCCTTCTTTGAGCCTTTATTAGACTTTTTCTTTCGATTAACCGGATGATAGGAGGTGAGGATGGATATAGGAATCAAAAGGGGTGAAATTTTGATGTAGTTATGATGAGAAAAGTTTCTTTTAGAAAAATACATCTGTGGTGAAGAATAATACCTTTGTTGTGAAAGTTAAACCCTATAAGCTCTAGAAAAGAAAAGAAAAAGAAAAATATTAAGTTCACTATGAGTGTTGAGCATAAAGGGTCTTTAATCAAAGTATAGGTACCTTCTATGGCATTAAACGTTGATTTAGCACGTTGGGAGAGAAGAGGAAAATGGACAAAGTCCATATGTGTCGAAATGTATAAATAGTGGTGCTTGGAGTATACTTGAGTCACTTAGCCATATATTATCCTACCTTAACCAATGTGCCTGCATTACAACCTCTGAAAAGACCTCTTTGATCCTTATTTAAACACATTTGATGCGGTGGAGATATTAGAGAAACAGCAAGCCTATGGTAAGATGTTGCATTGCATTGATCGTTGAGTGTATACACGTCCTACATTTCTTTATGAGTTGAGTGTATCCTACATTTTACACACATGCCATTGTGAGGGTTGAATTAAATGAGTTTTGCCGTAAATGGACTAACGTCGTCATGTGCACTAATGTTTTTGAGCATTGATATGTTTCTGAGGCCTAGAATGGTTATCATCTTTGCTACGCTCGTTGATCTTTTCGTTGAGTCTTTCTGTTTTGGTTTTGTTTGAGGACAAACAATGCTTTAAGTTTGGGGGGTTTGATAAACGCGCTTTTTACACGTTTATTGTCGTTATTTAAAGATGAGTTTAGATCATTTAATGTGCGTTTACGTATCGTTTCTCAATGTTTTATCTATTTTAGAAGATACTGCTCTTGGGTGTTATTTTGGTGTTTTGTAGGTTTATGTGTTGAAAATCGAAGCAAGGAACGAAGCACGAACCAAAATAGCAATCTGCCCAGTTTCTAGCGACCAGCCTAGCGGTCGCTAGGCTGGTCGCGAGGCAAACCAAATGACGCCCGTAAGAGTAAGCGACCGAGATCTCGTGCACGCGAGCGAGCCCTAAAGCCGAGAACTCACTGTACGATTTCTCGCGACCATTGCTAGCGATCGTTAGCGAGGTCGCGAGGGAACTACGCGAGCGCAAGCGGCGAACGCGAACGAGGAGAGCACGCACGGCGAGTGCCTAGCGGTCGAGCTAGCGACCGCGAGTAGTGGTCGCGAGTCGTGGCGGCAGAGGCGCAAATTAGGGTTTCCACCCTTTTCTATAAATAAGGCCCCTTGCGCCCATCGCACCCATTACGCCCGCAGCTCTTTTACTGCTTTTCCTCAATTTTATCTTTGTTTTAGCTTTAGTTTAGTTCTAGATTCAATTCTTGCATTGTTCTTGTTTAGTTCTTCAATTCGTTATCGATCGGAACGTTTTGTCCGATCGCTTTCCGTTGTTTTCCGTTCTTTCGATTGGGATTGGATTCAAGACCAACCATTGTTCATCCAACGCTTCATCACGGGTTTTATATATTTAATTTCCATTTTTATGGTTAAATCGTATTTTATTCCGTTTATTATGTCTGGCTAGTTTTCGTTCTAATCCTAGGGTTTGCATGATTCGATCCTATATGTTGTGATTCCTGCTATTGTTATTTACCTTCCAGGCATTGATTCATGATTCATGGTGCTTATTTATATGTGTTGATTTCTGATCAATCTTGATGCATATCTAGTTGCCAGTTAATGACGTAACTGTATTAATTGTCAATCGATCTTGAATGCATGATACGAATAAGCCTTGAGTCGTAACTGAGATAGGACATTCGTAGGAAGCATATTCTTAGTGATCCATTTGGAGTTGCTTATTTTCCTCTAGAGACGAATCGTGATAGGAAAATTAGTAATCAACTGCCATGATTGTCGTGAATCAAGTTGTTGGTTATATATGTGATCTTCCATCTTGTCTGGATTAAAATGGTTAGTAATAAGCAGGATAAACATCGTTGTGGATAGGATTGGTGCATCTCTAGGGTTAGTCTTTCTTCATAGTTATCTTCCGTGATTTTATTGCTTTATCTTATTTCTGCTTGGTTCCCTTTGCTTTGGATTAATTTCCGAAGCCTTAAACCTTTCACCCAAATTCTGTGCTTGGATAATGAGGAATTATCGTTGAGCTAGCTTCTATGTTTTCGTGATACAATCTCTGTGGATACGATACTTCGCTTACCCTATACTTACACCTTTTCGTGTTAGAAAAGTGAGCGATCATTTAACAACCTAATAAAAGTTTTAAATTAGTTAACATTTACAACCATATCGAACTATTGTTTCTTACACCTCCTGACATATTTTTTTACCACATGTTTTTCCTTATCCATCAAGTCGGCACCAATCTCCTGAGTCTGCACATAAAACAATGTATAAATAAATTGCAAATTTGCACAATACACATTAAAAAGCTATATTACACAATAACACAATGAATATAAATTTTCAACCTCTTCCGGCAAACACATTTGTTTTTGTTTATCTGAAGTAGCCATCTCAATGTTTCGTATCGCACCCGTAGCTTCTTCAGTGACCACCTATTTGAATGATATTTATTAGGTATTAAATATTTAAAATAAAAAAGTGAATATTATACTTTGCAAGTAATTAGCACATGCATAAATATCGTTAATATAATAAATTAAAAACATGCCTATATTCTGTTCCCCTATGCACAGTAATGTTACAGCAACATGCACACATTATACACATCATATCAATCAAATATAATGGAAAGCATATATGGCAAGCAGTTGTAACCTCATGCACATTGACCTTGTATATTCATGAATCGAAATGCATAACAATTGTAACACTATGCACATTACATTGTATCATCATGCACAACTATGTGTGCAGCAAATCAATTTAAATAAGAAACATAATGAATATCAAACCATATCACATGAACATTTATTCTGTAGCATCATGCACAAATTATATACAGAAAATCAATAAAAACCGAATCAGAATGCATACCCATTTTTACCACACGCAAATACTATTGTATCGCCATGCACAGTTATTACATAGCATATTCGTTAAATATAAAAAAGCATACGTACTAATCATTTATAACATCATGCAAGAATAAATATAAACATGCACAATTTATACCGCAAATCAAGTAAATAGAAAAAGAGCTGATAGAAAAAATTTATTTGTAAACCCACAAACCATTAACAATAATAATCTTACACGATCAAACATTCATGAACATGGATAAAAATCTTACAAAATCAAAATAATGAGACCTCATTTTGCAGGTTCACTTGATCGATCGGAATATCTTACGGCTCCATCGTGTTAACACGAACACATCCAACTTCTACATTATCATCCCGACAAAAGACATTAATATGTTAACAAGTACATCATAAAATCCAATAGAATATGTGTCTGCTTTAACAACAAATATTATAGCATATTATAAGTGATTAATCGATTACCATTTGTGTAAATCCCAAGTCAAATCTTGGAACCTCCATTGGGCTATGGATCATACCGTTTCGAACCCGATGCTCGATCAACACTTTCGAAAGACATCATCTACGTAGTAAAAGATATCTTCTCGATAGGAATCGTGACGGTGGCCGATTAGTTCTCGGCGTGAATATCTATCTTTATGCCAAGAATCTTGCATGCAAGATACGACACTTTCCTTAAAATCATCGTTCCTTAGCTCGAAATTGGCGCATCTTCAATCAGTGACTTCAACTTATTGATACGCTGGGCAATTTCTGCTGTTTCACGCATAATTTGTTTACCCAAAGTGCTTCCTTGTTCTCCCGCCATCTCATTGTTATTTGTTTCATCGAGGGTAGTCATGAATATGGTCACCGGGCATATCAATTGGAACGCACAATGAACCACCGCCAAAATAACCATCCTCGAGCTCCCTGTCCGCTCTTTCTTTTAGATACTTTGTATTCCAAACACCGATTAATGGATACACCGGATTCAGCCTCTGTTGATTTCAAACCTATCCACATAAAAAGCGCAAAATGAAGAAGAGTAATTTAGATGAATAATATTTTTTGACATACAGAAAATTAAAACATATTAAAATGATATATTATACAATAAACATCTTACCACAATAAATAGAGTTGGCCCTACAAACATTCTTGACTTCTGGATTGCCCACGATCTCTTATTATCTACTAGGGAATTCAGAACGTATTTCGCTCAATTCCATTGTCCTAAACCCTTAACATTATGTAGAAAATCCATTATGAATGGATGCACAGTACCACTACAAGTGCTCTCTATGAGTGAGAATGCCAAGACAATCAAAAAATGCCTCCTAAACCATGAACCTCCATCAATACTTGCCAACATTGTTGTGCATACTGCCCTTATCTTTATTTCCTCTCTTCCGATACCTCCAAAGAATCCCAACCATTGCTCAAATAATGCACTTGTGGCAGTCCGCTCGAACAATTGGATTTCTTTCGTACCATATGGAAAACCAAACACACGGTAAACATCATCCTCGCTTATCCTAACACCGCATCCATTAGGCATTTCTAACTCACGGTTTCTTGAGTTGAAGTGGTCTAATACCCAGATGCCAAATGTCCCGGTAATTCTTTGACGCCGATCCAAGATACGATCGAACCCAACTGCCTCACGAACTTCCATTTGCGAGTCGCTCATTTGTCAATACTTAAACTAAAAGTTGTTGGTGTAGTTCGTGTCAACAACCTTGGTAGTCCTTGATCCTCATTATCTTCTAATGTTTCAACTTCTTGGTTCAATTTCCTACCGACATCTAACATCAATGGGATTCCTAACTCGGATATTACGGACCACGGGTTGATCATGCATATTGTCATTCTTTTTTTTCAAAACTTTCTTCTTCTGCTCTCCTACAGACACATACTCAAATGGTTTATTTATTATAATAAATTAAAATTAATTTGTGTCATGAACAACCATACACAAACTATTATTAATACCGCATCAAGAATAGATATTCCTTTTCCGTTTGAGTTGGTTTACTTTTCTTTTAAGTGGTGATTCTCCGTGTCCTAAATTGAAATATACCATTTGCACAACAATAAAATAAAATATTGCAATCTGTTTTAATAAATAAATTACCACATATGAAATCATACCAGTCTCCTCAATACCCATACTAACGTCTTCACTCACTTGACGTGTTAAATTGTCTATTTCGAATCAAAGAAAAGCACATCAATAATATGATATAATATATAAAACACAGTGCATAATATATAAGTAATGTATGCAAAAATAATGTATAATACCTGCATCGGCAACAAATTTCCCCTTATCTGTCTGTGTTTGTATAGTTTTCTTTTTAACAAGTGAGTATCCAGGTACTAAATTGAAAATTTCATATAAAAACATGTAAATTACATAATTGTAATATTATATATGCACAACATGTGATATACATAAATGAATAATATCAATTTAAATCATAACAGTCTCACATATACTGCAAATAAATATAATAACACAGTATGCATAGCAAAGACATCAGGAATGCACGTTCTTATGTGGGACGTGTGCAAAAACATATTCCAAAATTTATGAATATATAAATAAATATGTGCATACCGATAACATACTATATGCATATCTATATAAACAGTGTTCATCGATATATTGAATTCTATACATATTTCAATATATCGTGTAACATATATTGAAATGCAAACCGTAAGCGATGGAATGCATATATATCATGTACATCATGCATTATGTGAAAAAGTGTAGAATCACAACATCATACAATACGATGAAAAATTTAAAAATGCCAGAATCCTATATGAATCATAATGCATACCAACTGCATACAATATGCACATTAATACTTATAATGTTTAGATAGCAAAGATAGTATGCATAGCAAAGACAACAGGAATGCACGTTCTTATGTGGGACGTGTGCATAAACATATTCCAAAATTTATGAACGTATAAATGAATATGTGCATACCGATAACATACTATATGCATATTTATATAAACAGTGTTCATTGATTTATTGAATGCTATACATATTTCAATATATCGTGTAACATATAGGGTGCATAACAATTAGATATGGCATGCATATATATCAAACTTCATTCATAATATGAGAAAGTGAAGAATCACAACATCTTAACTAAACAATAAAAAATAAAAAAAGATTTATCCTATATAAAACAAAATGTATGATGACTGCATACATTGTGTACATTTATTTTTATAATGTTTGCATAGATTTAAACATAGATTTGCACACAATTTTATAAATAGTAAAACGAAAATGTGCATGTCAATATGACATTTTGTTCAAGACATCTACTGTACTATAATATAAACACTTTTGTACCTTGAATTTCAGTTGCACAAGGATGTCCAACCCTGACTCGTTTTCCACTCATTGTGGTGTTTTCTCCCACCCCCTTTTATAATTCTAATATATCCACATGCATGTTAGTTACAAGTTATATGCATAAATTATAGAACTATAAAAAGTAATAATATGTTTTAAAAGTATAAAATTGTTTGTATTACCAATGTTTTCACTGGTTCCATCCATCTGTACTCCAACAATATCGTCATTGACAATTACCTTTGCTCCTGATGCATAGCAGTACTCATTAAATATTTTAGGAAAGGAAAATAAAGGAAATGTCAAACGCATTAACAAATATATCCATGCCATCATTTATCTTCTTTAGTTTCAGCAGGCCTGTTGGTCTTTTTGCGGCTGTTGTTGACCGTAATAACCTACAAACTGGCTTAATGGTTAGAAAATGTGCTTCATTTTCTACAATGGCACCAGTTGGTGCCATTGTTTCCTTTATATTACCAGTGGTACCCGTTTGCCCCTTTCCTGTAGATTGGAATATACATGAAAATATAATTAAAATATTGTAATGAAAAGGTTAGAATCATGTCATGTTTAATCATAAATATTTGAAACATTATATTTTGTATACCTGGCACAACTGAATTAACACCTGCATCAGGCATAGTTGTATCCTTAGTCACAGAAATGGGCGCCACTATTTTGGGTACATTAACTGTATTACAAGCTTGCACCTTTCATGTTGTTTAAGATTAAATAAATACAAAATAATTAATAATACGAACAAGAATGATGTATGGCATGAAATATACTAACAAATCATACGAATATTGCAATAATGAATCATTCATGCACAATAATAAATCATAAGGGAGTTATGCATGCAATACACAAAACATAACTATTAATAAACGTTTTCAAATCATACAAAAATTGATAAAAAAAACAGTTGTGCATACTTATATTGATTACACACAAAAAAAAGCTTAAAAAACACTAGACATATGTTACCTTTTGATGTTGTTGGTGGCATATCATTTCTTGCTGCATAAATAAATTAAATTTTTTTTAATTAAAATTTATACTAGATACGTATTACACGCATAAAAGATAATTAGCTCTTTAAAAAAGTAAATACCTTTCGTACGAAGTTCTCTTTCTTGCATAGAATTACCAATCGATGTATTCTTTTGAACTTGAACCCGATCAGGTTGGGTTTCTGTAATACATTAACTATAAGTATAAAGTATACAAAATAAAAAATCTAAACTTTAAATTTTGTATTAAGGTAAACTTACTCAAAACTGAACTTTGTTTCTTCTTATCCATTTACTGTATGAAAAAACAATGATACATATATTAATTTACACATGCTACTGAATATATACGAAATAATTCTTGTGCATATCATAAACATATTTGTGATTTTTAAGATTAATAACATTCACACTTGTTTATACATACAAACAACTAAATAATCACATACAATATATACAGTGATTGTGTATTTTGTAATATTAAACAAAATACATAACATGCATAAAAACATATTTGAGAATGAACAATATCAAAAAACATCACTGATCGCTCACTTTTCTAACACGAAAAACGCGCAAGTATAAGGTAAGCAGAGTATCGTATCCACAGGGATTGCAATCCGAAAACACAGAAGCTAATTCAACAATAATTCATCATTATCCAAGCACGAATTTGGATTGTGAATTTTAGGGCTTCGATAATTAAATCCAAAGCAAAGGTAACAACAAGAAAATAAACTAAAGCAATAAAATATCAAGGAAACAAATATCAAGAAAGACTAACCTTAGGGATGCATTAATCCTATCCACAATGATGTTTATCCTACTTATTACTAACCATTTTAATCCGACAAGATGGAAGATCACATATGTAGCCAACAACTTCGCCATTCGACAATTGTGACGATTGATTACTAATTTTCCTATTCATACGCCTCTAGAGGAAAATAAACAACTCAAAAGGATCACAAAGAATATGCTTCCTACGAATGTTCCTATCTCGATTTACGACTCGAGGCTTATCCGTATCATACATTCAAGATCGATTGACAATTAAAACAGCTTACGTAATTAATCGGCAACTATGATATGCATCAAATTGATCGTAAATCAACACATATAAATAAGCACCAAGAATCATGAATCAATGCCTGGAAGGTAAATAACAACAGTAGGAATCACAACATATAGGATAGAATCATGCAAACCCTAGGATTAGAACAGAAATTAGCTAGACATAATTAACGACATAAAGTAAGAAATAATCATAAAAACAGAAATTAAATTGATAAAACCCGTAGGGTGGCGTCTGAAGAACAATCGTTGGTTCAAATCCCAACGTCAACGGAAAACTGGAAAACGGTGGAATTCTTCGGATGAAAACGTTCCGAATCGATAACAATGCGTAGAACAATTGCAGAATGATGGAAAACTAATACTAGAATTAATCTAAATCAAAGCTAGAACGAAAATAAATGGAAAACTATGAAAACCGAGGAAAACGTGCAAAATAGGTCAGGGTCGTTGGAGGCGCGGTGAAGCCCTATTTATAGATTAGGCTGAAAACCCTAATTTTGGGGTCCGCGAGCTCGGTCGCGAGGTTCTGGCGTTTTGGGCGTTACAGGCGATTTCTCGCGTCATGAGCTCGGTCGGCCTCTGCGCGACTTCATTTGTTTGCCCGCTCTCTCGCGTCCGAACTCGAATGCGATCCGTTTGCGCCTATGGACTCCTATTGAGATGCTCTTTAACATTATAAACTTTTCACATCCATACTTGTCATATCCATTTCATCATCTTTGGTTACATCTTTGCCTTATGCATCGATTATCACCTGAAAAGCCTACAAAACACCAAAGAGAAACCCCAAGAGCAATATCTTCTAGAAATAGATATAACATTAAGAATCGATACATAAACGCACATTAAATGATCTAAACTCATCTTTAAATATCAACAATAAACGTAAAAAATGCACGCTTATCAAACCCCCAAACTTAAAGCATTGTTTGTCCTCAAACAAAAGCGAGCAGAAAAGACAAACGAAGATCAACGAGCGTAGCAAAGAGGATAACCATTATAAGCCTCAGAAACATATTAACGCTCAAAAACATTAGCGCACATGACGACGTTAGCCAACTCAACACAAACAACCATCGAGGGCAAAAACTCATTTAATTCAACCCTCACAACGGCATGTGTGTAAAATATAGGATACACTCAACTCATAAAGAAATGTAGAACGTGTATACACTCAACGATCAATGCAATGCAACATCTTACCATAGGCTTGCCGATTCTCTAATATCTCCACCGCATCAAATGTGTTCAAATAAGGATCAAAAAGGTCTTTTCATAGGTTGTAATGTAGGCACATTGGTTAAGGTAGGATAAAATATGGCTAAGTGACTCAAAAATATTTCAAGCACCCCCATTTATACTTTTCGACACATATGGACTTTGTCCATTTTCCTCTTCTTTTCCAACGTGCTAAATCGACGTTTTATCCCTCATAAGGTACCTATACTTTGATTAACGACCATTTATGCTCAAAACACATAGTGAACTTATCATTGCTTTTTCTTTTCTTTTCTAGAGCTTATAGGGTTTATTATTTTTCACACGGGTACCCTTTTTTCACCACAGATGTATTTCTCTAAAACTAATGTTTCTAGCCATAACTACATCAAAATTTCAACCCCTTTTGGTTCCCATATCCATCCTCACCTCCTATCATCCGGTTAATCGAAAGAATAAGTCTAATAAAAGCTCAAAGAAGGCGACAAATGGTATACATCATCGGGTTAGTGTTTGGGTGAATATGTGGTTAACAAAGATGGTCTTTTATCCTTTCCAAATTCGAAAACACATATTGCAGTCTCGACAAAGAAAAACGGCAAGTTCTAGAAGAAAATCACATGCATGATATAACACAATTAAAAGAAACTGTATCAAGATGTTTATACAGTGAAGCTCAAGTCTCACGGGTTAAGCAAATGGTGAAAACAACAAGTTTAGCAATCTCAAGTTGTTCATGCGTCATTTTTAACATATCATGTGCTATCATTAAATTTCACAAAAATTCTATCGTCATTGGCCACATGGATTAAAACACTTCACTTAACTCGTTGATCGGCGTACACAACACGAAAAGAAAGACAAAACACGACAAAAGCAACACAAACGAAAAACAAAACAAAACACAAAACAAAACAAACAAAAAAACAACACAAACGAAAAACAAAACAAAAAAAAAACAAAACAAAGAAAACGTTGGGTTACCTCCCAACAAGTGCTAATTTAACGTCTTTAGCTAGACCATCACATACCTTGTTCAATCCGCGCTCGGTAGCAACGGACTTCCTTCCAAAATTGCGAATTCCGCAGATTTCGCATTCACCGTTGACCACCACCGGCGTGGAAGTGCCCCCAAACTTGGATGATTCACTCGGAGTTCCATGCCGAGTCCACTTCTTCTTTCTCGCGTCTTATCGGCGTGTCGATTGCCTCTAAGTGTGCGGCGTGTGTAGCAGCGAGAGTCGAGATCAAATAGCGATCTCACCGGAGGAATGTACGCATACGAATAATGGCTATGGAGGTTCTTCGCGGTCGACCTCGCGATCACCGGTCGTCGCTAGCGTGTCGGTGATGTGGCCTTCGTCATCGCGGTTGGGCTAGCGGCGCGACCGCACGCTGAAGTCTCAAAGAAAATTGCGTTGCGATTGCTCGCGGCGAGCTCACGTCGCGAGCTCGGTCGCAGTTCCTTTGCAGCCACTTTCACCCTCGTCTCGCCGGGATGATTACGGATCCGCGCTAGTGACCAATCGATTCTCCATTACTTTCATGTGTTCGCTCATAGCCGCCACGATGACTCCAACCGTAATTTTACGCCGATCGCTTATAAATGAATTACATTGTATCGCCATTTGTTGTATCGCCTCTTCCACACTCGGTTTCTTCGCCTCTTGAATCATTACATTACGAACGCGAAACATCCCGGATGTTCTTTGAAAAGTAATGGAGTTGGCATACGACGATTATGATGATCTCTGTTGTCTGGGTTGTACGCCGGATTCCATCCTCCTTGGAACTGTTCGGTGGGAGGTGGATACATGTGATTTAACGGCCTGGCCTCTTGAACAAGGACAAGGAGTCCCATGTTCGTCATTTGACGTTTCATCTCGGTATACTTGGCCAGGAGCTACGCAGCTTGCTCGGGGCACTCCCCCGTAGTTTGGAAACGCTGCCATAACTTGCTGACCCTTCTCTCGTCTATTCTCCTTTGAGAGCTTTCGATCTCGGGATCAAAAATATTTCATGAGGTCCTCGAGATCTTGTAAACATATACTACCTGAGAAAAGAGAGAATTCAGCTCTTGCAAAAATAAATAAATAATAATAATATAACTTGAATTAATAAATCCAAATCGTCAAATTATTCCTATGCAATCTTAACAATCCCGAACGGCGCAAAATTTGATCGCTCACTTTTCTAACACGAAAACGCGCAAGTATAAGGTGTTAGTATCGTATCCACGAGGATTGCAATCCAAAACACGAAGCTAATTCAACAATAATTCATCATTATCCAAGCACGAATTTGGATTGTGAATTTTAGGGCTTCGATAATTAAATCCAAAGCAAAGGTAACAACAAGAAAATAAACTAAAGCAATAAAATATCAAGGAAACAAATATCAAGAAAGACTAACCCTAGGGATGCATTAATCCTATCCACAATGATGTTTATCCTACTTATTACTAACCATTTTAATCCGCACAAGATGGAAGATCACATATGTAGCCAACAACTTGATTCGACAATTGTGACGATTGATTACTAATTTTCCCTATTATCATACGCCTCTAGAGGAAAATAAACAACTCCAAAAGGATCACAAAGAATATGCTTCCTACGAATGTTCCTATCTCGATTCACGACTCGAGCGCTTATCCGTATCATACATTCAAGATCGATTGACAATTAAAA
The DNA here is from genome assembly GCA_036937905.1 of Salvia rosmarinus. Lineage (NCBI taxonomy): Eukaryota > Viridiplantae > Streptophyta > Magnoliopsida > Lamiales > Lamiaceae > Salvia > Salvia rosmarinus. The sequence continues at coordinate 82,731,492 of CM072815.1, read as the reverse complement.
CAGATTACGTAATTAATCGGCAACTATGATATGCATCAAAATTGATCGAAATCAACACATATAAATAAGCACCAAGAATCATGAATCAATGCCTGGAAGGTAAATAACAACAGTAGGAATCACAACATATAGGATAGAATCATGCAAACCCTAGGATTAGAACAAATTAGCTAGACATAATTAACGACATAAAGTAAGAAATAATCATAAAAGCAAATTAAATTGATAAAACCCGTAGGGTGGCGTCGAAGAACAATCGTTGGTTCAAATCAACGTCAACGAAAAACTGGAAAACGGTGGAATTCTTCGGATGAAAACGTTCCGAATCGAAAACAATGCGTAGAACAATTGCAGAATGATGGAAAACTAATACTAGAATTAATCTAAATCAAAGCTAGAACGAAAATAAATGGAAAACTATGAAAAGCGAGAAAACGTGCAAAATAGGTGCGGGGTCGTTGGGGGCGCGGTGAAGCCCTATTTATAGATTAGGTGAAAACCCTAATTTTGGGGTCTGCCGCCTCGCCTCATGGCCGGGCTCATGACATGAGCTCGGTCGCGAGGTTCTGGCGTTTTGGGCGTTCAGGCGATTTCTCGCGTCATGAGCTCGATCGGTCATTGCTCTCGCGACTTCACCGATTCGCCCGCTTTCTCGCGTCCGAACTCCGAATGCGATCCATTTGCGCCTATGGAATCCTATTGAGATGCTCTTTAACATTATAAACTTTTCACATCCATACTTGTCATATCCATTTCATCATCTTTGGTTACATCTTTGCCTTATGCATCGATTATCACCTGAAAAGCCTACAAAACACCAAAGAGAAACCCCAAGAGCAATATCTTCTAGAAATAGATATAACATTAAGAATCGATACATAAACGCACATTAAATGATCTAAACTCATCTTTAAATATCAACAATAAACGTGTAAAATGCACGTTTATCAATCACGCACCAACTAAGCATAGGAGATATGCATTATAAACAGCATATAACTGTAGATTTTTATGAAACATAATAAATAAAAGGAGATCTTCAAATTGTAGCATCTTAATATATCATATTTCTTATTCATGAGAATTAAGGTTTTATGCATATATAAAAGCTACGGCGTGCATGACTGTGAGACAGATTATACATAACACAGAATAATACATAAAAAATCATCTAACATAAAGGAAACAGCATTAGTATTAAACAAAAAGAAAATTACAACCCAACATATTCAGATTGTTAACTTCAGTTTAAAAAATACAGATCATTAAAACAACGATTAAAGTAAAAAAAAAGTTGAATTTCATGTAGTACTATATTCGATTAAAGTTCTTCAATTGAGGGGGACCACTTTGGATGATTTCTGACAACATCCAAACATATGGTCAGACTTTTAAACTATCCAAACACTTTTAGCATTAAATATAAACACATATGCATAAAAAGATTTCTTAGGTAGTAAAAAAACATCAACATCAACTGTTTTCGTAAGAATTTTTTGTGCAATTTAATCTTTAACAATATTGAAGAAAACAAAATACAAAAAAATTAAATAGTTACGCAAAAAAATTTACTTAACATATGCATCATCTAACCGATGTTTACCGATATAGGGGATTTGTCTTCAACAATGGTTATCACGTTGGTGGAAGACTGTCACTATATCAATATCAATGCAAAAAATTTTGCTCTCTATTATGCACACACACGCACAATAACCATTGCAGTAGGCGATGTATGAGAAATAAAATGCATATACCAATGGAGTCTGCGAGGAGTCTTGAAGGTGAAGAGGTGAGAAGGTGAAGAGGGGAGACGTGGTTAGGCGTAATAAATGGTAAATTAGGTTAGGTGGTAAAAAAATAGCGATAAATGTGGGATTCCATAATCTCCACTCAGTAATGACGTAATGTATATTACATTTGTGCCCCTATACGCATATTAAAACTGAAATTTGTGCTTTCCATCAATTTAAATGTAATACACGATTTTAGATGATTGTAGGGGTGCATAGCCGTGAGATTGAGTGGAATGGATGGTTTGGATTGGTTCCTAGTTCTCATTCTATAGATGGTTCCTCCTATAACCATCCCCTATATATAGGGATGTCAATACGGGCCGAAACCCACGGGTTGATCCGAATAACCCGATAAAATTAGAGGGTTAGGGTCGAGTTTTCATAACCCGAAACTAAAATCGGGCTATATGGGCTAGCCCGGCTGGGTCATCGGGTTATTCGGGCTAGCCTGATCGGGTTACGGGTCGGCCCACCGGGCTGGAGAAATAAAAAAATAAGTATAATATTTTTTTGGTGTTGTGAACTGTGCGTCTGTGCGTGCCCTAATATAGTAATATTCTTTCTGTATTTTTGTTTTTCTCCCTCCAGGCTCCAGTGGCGCCGCAACACACCAACACCACTCCACGACGTGAACAAACCCACAAAGGTACAAACCTCCGGCAATGAGATCCCATGAGGCTACAACCGAGCAGCCACAAGAGAGAGACAAAGACTAAGAGTAGGTAATAGCCTAATAGAGTAATAGGTATGTCTTCACGGTTTCATTCACAGTCACAGTATTGACTATTGACAATAATCTATAGCAATATGTTGTAAAGTTATTTTGTGGGACCCTTTTGCAATAGTAATGTACTAATGTGATTCATGTGACTAATGTAATTATGTCACTGTTTATGAACAGAACAATTGTTCATGGTTGTGTGTCTATTTTGTAGGACCCTTTTTGCAATAGTAATGTGAGCCTAGGGGCATGTACTCAGACTAATAGTCTGATCTCCCTCGGCACAATAGCTAATCAATTTATGGATACTAGCTGAAGGTACATGTGTTGGATACTAGAATTTTTAATTTTAGTTTTATGTTTATTGTAATGACAATTCTAATAGTACAACACTAAGTAGGGTAATTTTTTAAAAACCATGTGAATACTATATACTAAGTACCAACAAATTAAAATCTTCATGAATATATTATATATAACACTACACAATGCCCTTAAGCATATAAAAGGGATGCTAGCCTTTTGGGATTAATGTTTCGGTTATCAAGTGTGTATATTCTACTAAAACAAAGTATGTGGATGCTCTTGTAGAAATAAGTATGTAAAAGGGATATTATAGGCAAAGCCTATATGTAAGAATAGGATCTTCTACACTAGTATAATATATATATGTGCGAGTGTTCATACAAAATTTCTTCAAATTGGAACAAAATGTATAGTTGAGTAAATATAACGTTTTACATTTATGCATATAGTACTCTCACATTAATATTTGATAGAAACCAAGTAATTAACAAAGAGAAAGTAGAGTAGACAAGGAGATCCTTGAACCACTTGCCAACATGACGATTTTATGTGGCCTAATATAAATCTTACCAGTAATCACCGCTTAGTAACGCTTAGTTTTATACTGATTCTGTGATCATTATCTGTTGGAGGTGATTGTTGACTTGAAGCGGATCAAGTCGCTTACGACCACATATATTTCAAGATTAATTATGAAGTGTTGCTTTGCTTGTATTAATTATGAAGTGTTGCTTTGCTTGTAATTTATTTATAACATGATTATATTAGACCATGTATAATTATTTTATATTTGTAAATTTTCAGCTTGCCTTATGTTGGAATTTTTTGCAGTTGCTTCTAATGGAAGAATCAGTCTCTAAAAATGTTTTTGAGGAAACTATTGATGATGAAGTTATGAATATTTTAGGCAGCTCCAAGACTAAAAAGAGAAAAACATCCGAAGTTTGGAATCACTTTTCAGATGACAAACCTAACAAAGATGGAAAAAAGACTGTCAAGTGTAATCATTGTGGTCATATATATACATATGAAGGTACGAAACATGGAACTTCAACTTTAAATCGTCATCTAGCAGTGTGTAAGATGAAATCGAAGTTTGGAGATGTGAGTTCTATGTTTTTTGATCATGAAGGAAAGTTAAAGGCTAAGAGTAACAAAATTGATCATAAAATATGTCGGGATTGGATGACTAAGATATCAATTGCACATGACTTTCCTCTGAATTGGGTTGAATATGAGAAAATGAGAGGTTTTTTGAAGTATTTGAACCCAGATATAAAATTTATTACTAGAAATACTCATGCTTCTGATGTGATGAATATGTATGCATTTGAAAAAGAGAGATTGAAGCTCACATTGAAAAATACTTCTGGAATGTTGTATTTGACTTCTGATGTTTGGACTGCTTGTACCAATTCGGGTTATATTTGTTTGACTGCACATTATGTGGATGAAAAATGGAAATTAAATAGCAAGATACTTGCATTTTATTCTATGCCTCCTCCACATTCTGGACCCGAGTTAGCTCAGAAGATTTATGATTGTTTGGTAGAGTGGGAAGTAGATAGAAAGTCTTTTCTTTGACTTTGGATAATGCTTCTGCCAATAATGCTATGGTGAAATTGTTGAAAACAAGACTTGATTTGCAAAATTCTTTGTTGTGCAATGGTGAATATTTTCACGTGAGATGTTGTGCACACATCTTGAATCTTATTGTTCAAGAAGGGCTAAAAGTTGTTAGTGGTGCTTTGGATAAAATTAGAGGAAGCATCAAATATGTAAAAGCATCAGAAGCGAGGATGATTAAGTTTAAGGAATGTGCTCAGAAAACTAATATTGAAATCACGTCTTCAGTTTGCTTGGATGTGGCTACACGTTGGAATTCCACATATTTGATGCTTGCTAGTGCAATTAAATATCGTCGTGTTTTTTGCATGCTTGTATTTGATGATTTAGCTTATAAGCAATGTCCGACTGTAGAAGAATGGGAGAGAGCAGAAATAATATGTGAATTCTTGGGGCCATTTTACTTTATTACTACCTTGATCTCGGGTTCATCTTATCCCACTTCCAATTTGTATTTTATGGAAGTTTGGAAGATTGCACGCTTGTTAGAAAAAAACTCAAGAAGTCAAGATGAAGTGGTGAAGTTTATGTCTCTTCTGATGAAATCAAAGTTTGAGAAATATTGGGAAGAGTATAGTGAAATTCTTTCAATGGGAGTAGTGTTTGACCCAAGAATGAAATTGAAGCTTTTGGAGTATTGTTATTCAAAAATTGATCCTTTATCTTGTAAGGACAAAATCGATAAGTTGAAGATGAAATTGTACATTCTTTACGATGAGTATAAGAAAAAGAGTGTTGGTGCATCTTTTAAAATTCCTCAATCTAGTTCTAATTCTAGTTCTCAAGTTAGAGAACATAAGTTTCTGGGAGGAGTAAAAAGAGAAGGGTTGGGAAGAGGATTGACTTTGGATGCAACAGAACTTGCTGTGAGTTTTTTTTTTCTTTCAAATATTGTATGTATTTATATTTAGTCATATTTGTTAAATGTTTGACTATATATTAATATTATTGGTGCAGGATTATAGGATTACAAATGTGGAATTTCTAATACAAAGTCACACTTGGATATATATTTGGAAGAAGACCAGTTGGATGAGGCGTCTGATATAGATGTGCTTAAGCATTGGAAAAATAATGCATCTCGCTTTGGAGAACTTGCTAGGATGGAGTGTGATGTGCTTAGTATTCCTATCACAACGGTAGCATCAGAATCTTTCTTTAGTATTGGAGCGCATGTTTTGAACAAATACAGAAATAGACTCCTTCCCGAAAAAGTGCAGGCTCTTATTTACACGCATAATTGGTTGCATGGATATTCTGATGGTAATATTTACTTTTTGTTATAAGGTTATAAATTATTTAACTATATTATATTTTAATATTTTTTATAGATGGTGAAGACTATGAGCTCGAAGTCAATGATCAAGTTGAAGCTTCAAATATTATTGAAGTAGAAGAAGAATGTTATTCATGTGTTTAGACATTAAATTTATTTGTGAGATACTATGAGGGCAAACTATTGGTGAATGTTGTTTTTCCATCTCATGTAATGTTCACTTCTTTTCATGGATATTTCAGTTTTTGAATTTTATACTTGTCAAACTTATCTTTTTGACATTTATGTTTAATTATTTTTTATAAATATATGATGGTTAAGAAATATATATATATAGGTTAAAAAAAATTTGTAAGCTTTCTGGCCCGACGGGTTAGCCCAAACCCGAAAGTTTAGGGTTAGGGTTGAATATTTCTAACCCGAAAAAAATGTCAACCCGAATAGCCCGATAACCCGAGTGGGTTAGCCCGAACCCGAGTGGGTTAGCCCGATTGACATCCCTACCTATATATATATATATATATATATATATATATGGAGTGATTATTATAAAAATCATCATTAACCTATAAACTACGAACTTCTGAAATCATCTGAATTCGCGTGAAAGCGTCTGAATCCAAAAAAATAAAAATTCCCCCCTCATGGGATTCGAACCCATGCTTTTGAATCCATCAAGTAAGATGATGAATTCACCGTAGATCTTTACGAATCAAGGACTGAAAATAGTTCTTATTTTATACTTTAAGATTGGTTTGTATTTGATCTTATTCCTATATATACATATATATATATAGGGGAGGGTTAATGTGAGAACCATTTTATTGTGAGAACGTGAGAACCAAAAATGATGAATTCACGTGAAAGTTGATGAATCCACGGAAAGTTCTTGAATCCAAAAATAAAATTTTCGTCCTCATGGGATTCGAACCGGGTGAAAATTCGAATTGTTGAATTCATTAAGTTTCTCAACGGATTCATCAACTTTCATAACGAATTCATTTGGTTCTTAGTTTTAGGATAAGAATGGTTCTTATTTGAACCAAACTCTCTCTCTCTCTATATATATATATATATATATATATATGGTGTGTCAAAACACTATGTATGGATGGTATGAACTTCCCAAACAAGAATTCTTGAACAACGAACAACCGATTCGGATATTCACGGCGAAGTATTGAATTTACAAACAGTGTGTGTATATATACGATTTATATTATATATATGTAATGATCTTTTTCTTCAAATTATTAATGATAATTTTAGTTTATATTTGATTTTAGTAACACAGTGATTTTTATTATTTTATTAAGTTACGAATTATGAAATTAAATTAAATATATCATTGAAACTAAATTAAAATATATAAAATGATGAAAATAGAAATAGTATATGTAAAATAGATTAAAATTATAATAATATTGTATATAATAGTGGGATTGAGATTAAAGGTAATCAAAATTAGTTAAGGTTCGCTCTAAAAAGAAGTTAATTTAAATTAATAATTAATTTAATAGCACGAAAGGACTAATAAAATTACACATATATTTTTATACATGTACGAACTTTTATATATATATTTATATAAATTAAAAAGCACATAATATTTTTATTGTAATATTATCATTGCTCTAAAATACAATCATATATCATTTGTTCTATGTACAAATGTAAATTTATATTTATATAAACATAATAATTATATATTTAGGTGGTAACACTAATAAAATGAACTCATAGTTTGTTGCAATTTTTCCTAAAACAAAAATTTGACTAAATTAAATTCTAACGTGTTGTAACAATGTGCTAAAAGTCTTCTATTATAGATACATATGATGGCAATGCTCTAAACTCTTCTCTATTGAGAGTTTAGTTTGGCTGAGTTTTTATTTTGAGGACAAATTGCAGGAAATTGAAGTTCATATTATTATTATTATTACAATTAAGTTCATGAAAAAACAAAAAAAAGTATGACCAAATTTCATGATTTAGAATCAAGTAACCATGACTTCAATATATAATGAATTGAATTAATATTTTTTTATATAAAATAAACTTAAAAATATTTTCATGCATCACACGGGAACAAATGCTAATTATAAATAGATACTTGAAGTTTGGCTAAAAAATGAGATAGAGAGAAAAATATTAATTATGTAAAAAGCTATTGGTGTACCTTTTCTTTCTTTCTTATGATCAGAAATTGTTCCGGTCTTCTATATAACATCTTTCACAAATTATAACCCAATTTCTTATAATAGTATTATCATTAAAATAGACATGCAGGGATTTCACGACAATCGAAAAAATGATGTGATGTGATTTTTTCCACAACAACAGAGTAGCTGAGGTGTACATGCCACATACCACTTAAGGAACGAGGTAGTATAGATATTGAGGTCTAAATGTATTAAGCGTTTCTATTTTTGCTACGAATTGATATGTGTACACTTGTATAAGAAATCAGTCATAAACGATGTGATCAGAAGAAAAACATTACAGGCGACAGTATCCAAATCATAGTCATAAACAATGTCATCAGAATGAGAATTACAGAAAATACTATGAAATCACATTCATGAACAAAATGACAATTACAGATCATATAAATTCCCAAAAACTCAGCTGATGGGTGATCAACTTGCTCAGTTGGAATCACACAAACAACTCATTCAGACAAAGAATAATCTCTCATTCAGTCACTGAGAGAGTGCTGAAAAAAGAATGCAAAACCTGCACCTCTTTGCGGAAGCTTTCCATTCACATTCAGTGCTTATTTCGGAGAAGGTGTAGGGGTACTCGGTGGTTTCATCTCCTCGTACCTGCTCATCAACACAAACGCAAACTATTACATTGCATTCCTGTTTAGTCTTTGTCAGATTATTCCTTAATCACATTGTCTTTTTACTGAGGAAATTTTAGAAATATGATTGTAAATAGGAATGTGCTTACATTGTGTAGGGTGAAAGGGGTTTGGCCTTTGGTTCGGTATGGCTATCTGGTTTCTCACCAACCGGTTTTTCGGGTTTGCTGTTCGAGGACAGTGTTGGCGCTCTAGGAGATGGTGAAGTCGGGGGCTTGAGGTCTTCGTATCTGTTAAAGGTAATCGAACCCAAATCAAATATTCCAACCTTGCAAAATAAATGGAATTTACACAGTATTTATGTGATCCCAAACCCTTGATCCATCAAAAACATATCGTCCTTAGCCAGAAATGAGTCATACAAAAAGATCAGAATCTTTATTAGATTGGGAAGTGGCTATCCCACAATGTAAAAATGAGAAACAGACAAACTTATCATCGAAATCCATCAACTTACGCAATGTATGGGGAGTAGTACGAAGCTGAAGTTGTTGGAACTGTTTTTGCTTCGATAATTCCACCCGTGGGAACATCATTCCCCCCGGTGAGATATGGTGCCACTTCTGGAGGAGTCGGAGGTATAGAAGGCTCCTTTTTTGAACCACTAGGAATTGGAGTTGGCGAGCTCGGTGGTTTTAGGTCTTCGTAACTGCCAACCAAATCAAGTGGTTCACAAACAGATTCTCTTTCTAAGGAGGGGAACTTGCCCGGGAAGTACGAATAATGTAAAGGGGTCAAGTTTCAAGCATCGAAGGTAATTAAGATAAGAATGGTTCATTATATCAAGAAAATGCTAATCCTGCTTTAACTTGAATCTCCAAAATGCTGATGTAAAGTATATGATCGATTGAAAACCACCCTACACACTTATGGCCAAATGAACTTACATTATGTAGGGCGAGTAGGTGTGTGTTTTCTTTGGTGCAGTCTGAAGAATGACATTGTTGATTGATGTCTCCGAAGAACTGACTTCTACAGATGAAGAGGTGGAACTCGTTGCAGCTAGCATGATCTCTGTCTTGCTAGCTTTGGTTGTGCCAGCAACGGTGCTCGCAGTGGGAATGGGAGAAGTTGGTGGCTTTAGATCTTCATAGCTACAAGAGAAGGGACATGTAACGAAATATCTCACAAAGAACGAAACGAAATTTAATGAATGTTAATGCAAAACTCACGCAGATATGGAGACAGAGGTCTTGCTCTAGTCGCCTTAATTTGCTTGGGTTCTTCCTCAGCAGGCTTAGGTTCTTCCTCGGCAGGCTTGGGTTCTTCTTGAGAGGGAGCACTGTCTGAAACAATGGGCTCGGATAGATCTGCTTCATCCCATTCCTACTAGCCAGAAGAAAATTCTAACCAGTTATCATTTAAACAAATATGTTCAATTTGCTAATTCCCATTAACAAAGTATTTGAATAAAGTTAATAGTTAGCAGAATAAACTACCTTGACACTGGAAATATCTGGTCTTTGAGATGGTATCTTTTTCAGGAGATCCCCGAAAGGAGTCAAAGGGGCTGTAGTTTCTGCAATCACTTCGACAACTTTACAGTAAGAAAGGCTGCGGTTCTTCGCCATGAATGCCATCAGTTCTGCTACCTGTTATTTATCAGGAGTCGACAAATTCCAGTTTAAGTACTTACAGCCCCTTATATGCATCTGGAACTTATACTTTATCAACATGTGCAGTTTGTAATCAAATAAAGGATATAGAATTTTATCCTTGACTATAATATGGCAAGACCACCTATACAGACGAAGCATGAAAGTGTCGAAAGAAAAGAACCTGCAGGTTTGATACTAGGCCGCCAAATAAAGTATATTCTTCTGATAAGGTAATATTATGAGTTTCCTTGAAAGAATCAGTAGGCCGCTCCATCCCTCCGGGTCTTACTATCTGGAACAATTTTGTGCGAGGAGCAAGTCATAAGAAAAGAAACTACCCATTGTTATATGGTTCTATGCGCTAAAAGGTGCACTGCAGAAACTCACTATATAAGGAAGACCACTGGCAATGAGTGCTTCTTCTGCTTTTCTTTTCCATATGAGGACTCCCCAAAACAGACTTTTCCATGCAAGGAAAGGCGAGAATCAAAGATTTAGTAGTGAATCTCTGGTAGACAGCCTAAATAAGAGTATCTGCAATAAAAACTTGATGATGTTGGAATCTCGGAAAAGCCTTACTTCAAGATAGCAGCAGGAAATCCGACTTTGTTTGTTCCAAGGGATGTGACCAAAATGAAGTGTTGGACTTTTGCAGAGGTAGCTGCATGGAAAATGGGCATCATTAAAGCATCTTTTTATATGAAATCACAAATTTCCATCACTAAGAGGGAAATATGTTGAAACTGGCTTCACAATTTGGAAATAAGTAGACTATAAAATAGCTCAACTCTAGCAAGCATGGAAAGTGAAAGCAAAGCACTTGATTATTTTGTAAACTAAAATAAAAAGCAAAACAACATCGGAACTCATCTTACCTGCATCAATCAAATTTTTGGTTGCTTGGTAGTCAATTCGGTAAGGTCCAGTTATATCAAGAACCTCCTTCTCACTAGCACCGATGCAGCATATAACAATTGATGAGTTGCCTAGTGCTGGCCTTATCCGGTCCGGTTGCTCCAGGTCACACTCCACAAGTTCAAGCTTATCTATAGCTGGGCTAAAGACCAAAGTACCATAAATGATTTCACTACTTGCATATAGCCATGTAAAACATATAAATCCCTAAAATTTTGGGGCAAACGGGGATCGTAAACATGAAGAAGATCAGCAAAATAACTATCTTCGGAGCCATCCACAAGCTTACGTTGAGTGCCTCCTGCAGCATCCTCAAGCTTCAAGTTCCGAACACTCTGTGAAGAGAGATGAAAATATCTTCATGAATACAGATTCACGAAGAATATTGTGATGTTAATGGGATCAATAATTATAACTCATACTTGCACAAGGGTTCAGCTCTCTGAACACTCCTAACACCAGCTCGAACGCTTAATCCTAACTTTAAGAGCTCCTGCAGAAAATGAAATATCTAATTAGAACTGCAGATCTTTAGTAGGTCCATATTGCTGAGGCTTTACACTGAGCAAAGCCGAAAGCACACCTCACAGTTCGTGATCCAACTTTGCCAGTAGCCCCGGCTACAAATACAAGATTCCCATCCTTTTGGCCATCATTATTCGGAGTGGCAGATTGTGCCTGTGATCTGACTGTTGCGATTCCTTACAGAAGAGAACAGAAATAAGGTACATTAAGCAGTAGTTTCCAGCACATTTCACAGTGCTACATTTCACATTGGGTTATAACTGATATAGAATGAGAAATAGACAAAGAGCATAGGATTTCCACAATATGTTACTGCCATTCGCTTAGACCAGAACATAGATTTTGTTTCTAGAATGAAATATTATGTCACCACCACCAATAAACCACTTTGTCCTGTCATAAAAGCGGGCAATACTTTTGAAATCACAGATCAAGGATAGCAAAATCAAGAAAGACTTGAGAAATTTCTCTGATAAAGATAAGGCTATAATGTGGCCAGGAAACAGGTTTGACAATACTTATATTTCAACGACAAACATTTTGTAGGAAACTCTCATTTATGCGAGATTGATATTTCCCCATACACAACTCGTTTCTTCTCCTAATTCTACTCGAAGAGAGAAAGAGCCCTTTAGATCAATTTACCTCACAAAATCAATACACGAGTTTCACTCATTCACGATAATTTAAGAATCACTAAATCAAGCAAAAGGGTTTCCCCATTACAGACCAGAAATCAATTAAGCATACACACGTAACACACACACACACACACACACAGAGTAACTACCTGTTGATCGAGCTCCGAAATCAAGAAACTTAAGCCTCTTTGCGTCCAGACAAGACTTCTTACTAGCGGGCAACTTGAAAAGAGTTTGGCCGCATGAAAACGGCTTCTCAAACAGCACGCTCCGAGGAATGCTGCTCACTGCCGGCGACTGCATGCACCGGAGCTTCATCGCTGCCAGTCTTTTTGCCAGATAATAGCAACAAACAATTGTCTGAGAAAATTTATCTCAGCTTTATTTTTTGTAATAAAGTAGGAAATAGGAATGTCGTCTATATCCACGATCACGTTTCTGCATGTTCTATTGGTTCCAGCTGAAGCGCTAAGTTTGAAAGAGAATTGCAGGCCACATATTTTGTTTGGGATGGGGGGCCATGGAAATTTGCAAATTTTGTTCAAGAATTAGATTGGGCCTTTTTTTCTTGCTGCAAAACTAGTAATCCTTTGTAAAGCTTTAGACCCAATTTATTATGCATTACATCTTTGGATTTGTATGACCGAGATCGAACTGTGGTGAAAAACATAATGAACAAAGTTTGGTGAGAGTGTTGAAATATTCAGGCCCCAATGATTCCGAGTTCTGTTCTCCTCTATTTTGAAAAGTGTTATGTAAGTTCACACGATTACATATAATAACCACTTTTTGATTATTTTTTAATGCAATTACAGTATCTCTAATTTTTTAGTGTTATTTTTATTATTATTATAGTAATGTAGCTAGCGAGCATCGTTCTAATTGAAGTGCACATTAATCCTGAATTGCAGAAGAATTTTAGGTGATACCTGCAAAATATGTTGTATGATGTATGCAAAATTTTGGAGAAAATTTTCATTTAGAAATTCTCTACACATTCATAACGGAGACATGAATATTCAGCAGTGTACAAGTTCTATAGACTGAATTTAGTTTTTGAGAAATTCATTTCTAAGCTCAGAGAGTTGAATATAGTCCACAACAAAATCTAACAAATTCAGGGGCACATCTGTATTTTTTTTTTTAATTTGTGGGTAGTACAAATGCATTAAAAAGAAAACAAACGGTACAACAAAACGGTCTCTTGGTAGAGCCTCTTACAAAAACAGTGATCCCTGCCCTCATTACACAACATCTGTTTAAAGCATGCATTTGCTGCATCACTAATAAATTGTCCAAAATAATAATAATAATAATAATAATAATAATAATAATAAATTTGCATACTATTTTCTATTAATTCAAAGCATATATGATATGGATATATATAGCATGATAGGTTTGTTCGTCGGATGTCGATTCTTGCATTCACAACATGATCATATATCCATCAAAGCTTCTTGCCTTCCATCAACATAGCTCTATTCTCATATCCATAAATTTGAAGTGAGCAAATTGTGAAATTGAAAAAGTCAAAATGGGTTGTTGACAGAAAACAAATTAAGTGACAGAGTTTATGAGACGTTAATCAGAAAATGAAGAATTAGCTCACATGCCACCGCAATTCAATGTATTAATCATTTCACTCTTGCACGATTATTTCCTCTCTTGATAGCTGTGACTCTCTCGACATGTTAGTCTGCTTGCTATATACTTTTTTCATTCTGCTGCATCCTCTTGCATGTAAGCATGACCGTGATTAAGTTTGATGTGAGTGTTTGGTGAAGATAATAAAGTGTGATAAGTTCCATATATCATATGATGAAATTATGCGAACGTGGAGTACACGTTGGCAGTGCTCACAATAGGTGTGCAGCATATTGGTCCTCCACATATGTATTACTACATCTAAATATAACAGTATATCAATATTTTTATTTCTTTAAACGCACAGAATCCTGTTGTAACTAAGAACAAAACTCCTGCTCCTACAGCCACAGAGAGTGCAATAGGTTGAACTCGCACATACTTCCCTTACAGAGAGTGCGCGTCTGAGTAAGAAAGGCAGGGAACCTTAGTTTAAGCGACATTCATACATACAGCTACATATAGTTTACACAGAGCAATGAAACAAGATGCGCTACCCTGCTTAATCAACGGATGGTTTTGAACTGATCAATGCAATGTTGCACCATGCAGCAGAGCTTAAGCCGATTGCAATAGTTCCGCATGCTTTAACTCAAAAATCTTTTCAAGAACATCTTGAACAACCTAGATAGTTAGTAGCAAGATTGCATCATTAAATGTAGCAAGAACACTTGCAAGAAGTGGCATTATCATAAAGTCATAACGCATGAAAAACGTAGGAGATGCAGATTATCTGCTCAAGAATTCCATATCATGATGTCTATCCCAAGTTGCAAATGAGTGTGTGGCTTGACAAAGCTGTGACATGATAACGAGAAACAAGAACTAAGCAAGCTCACCTTGTCAGGAGTGGATGCACCAGATGTAACGCCAATTGTGATAGGACCCTCTGGTAGAAAGTTCGCTTTATCCACCAACTCACCATGCTACATGGAGAATAATTTAGACTGTTAAAGACGGATTGTGCAGTTCAGAGTCAATCATGAGAAAGAAATATTAGAAGACATACCATCAACTTGTGACTTATATTGTTTCCAGGACCTATCCTCTTCTCACAGTCAACCCAATATGATGGAATTCCACGCAATTCTGAAATTTCTTGTAGGTGTGAAGTGTTACTTGAGTTCCATCCGCCAATGACTAGGATGAGATCCACCGGATCATCGACCAATTTATACATTGCATCTTGCCGTTCCTAGATATAGTAAGGTATGGTCAAATATGAAGCAAAATGTGTTGAGCTGAATGATTAGTAAATAACAGTTCTGTCTTTGTCATGTGTTCTGAGAACAAATATTTGAGATGGACACACCACACCGGAATAAAAGCACTTCCAGATACTCCCCTAGCAGGAGAAAACAGGTGTATGCACACACACATACTGATGCAGACAAGCAAAAGCACTGTCATTTGTGTCCATAAAAACCAATAACGCGCAAGAGGAAACACTTGGATTTGGACGAGAATAGCATATAAAAATTTATCAGGAAATTTTGATAAATAGAATGAGGAGAAAGATTTTACTTGGGTTGCATCACAAATAGTGTTGAAACTTATGAAGTGGTCGGTAGCATTTTCAACCCCATACTTGCGCATAATGGTCCTCTCGACCAATTTCCCTGCAGAACAAAGTATTATCAATGCAAGTCACATATTTCAAACATTTTAAGCAACATGCTGTGGAGTGGTCACTGACCAATATCCTCTGTTTCTCCTTTTAACATAGTAGTTTGATTCGCAATACCAACTCTCTCAAAATCCTTGTCCGGGTCAAATCCCTTGGATATTGCAAATTTAAATTTCTGCAGAAGAACTGTGTCCCATGAAATCCCAGCACAAGGAAATACCAAAATTAGTATGTGATAATAAGCCTACCTCAAGAAATGCTTCTCTAGTAGAGCTGGATCCATCAAGTCCACCACCCAAAATGTAGTCACATACATATGTTGCCTGCAGTAGTTATCATGTCTATCAATATGCTGCCTCTCTATTGCATATAGAACTTAAAATGAAGCAGAAATTCCAAATTACCTCTTTTATGTTCTTTACGATGACAAATTTCCCCGCAAAAGAAGCAGTTGCCACAGTCTCTTCATGAGAATATTTACCATGGATTATAGAAGTATACTCTCCTTTCTTGTGCTTTTCAACAGTATTCCAAACCTTATAGCAGAAACATGTATAAATTAACGTAGCAAATAAATACTTCAAATTGCTGTTAGGGTAGGGAAGGAGGAAATACCTTAGACACCCATGGGCAAGTTGTATCAACTATTTGAACATTCTTGTCGCTCAAAATCCTCATCTCATCGACAGCAGCTCCAAAAGCAGGCAATACCACGACATCACCCTTATCAACAACATCAAATTCTTTCTTCCCATCGTTGTGTGGAATAATCTTTACATTCATCTCTTCAAGCCTCTGGTTATGAAAATTACTCTTATTAACTATTTCTATTCATCAAAATTGTGTCTTCCAATCATCAATAGTCAGCCCATGAAAATGAAAGAAATCCACTCTATACGAGTGGTCTTGACGTCAAAACCCTCAATAGTCAGTGCTCACACACACACAACAACTCAAACAATCAGAAAAATCAGTCTAGTGATATGACCAGGGCCATGCAAAAGTAGAAGAGGTATTAGAAGTGCATTGAACTACAAGAGGTCACAGAGGATAGATTCTTTAATACCAGTGCATAGAAACATGAAATATGAACCGTTGCAAATGCAAGTCCTCAACACGTGTACATCATTTTCAGGTAAAAACAGCTGACAAACAACCTATCGAACTCAATGCAGAGGGTTTCAAAGACCATGCCAATCAACAGCCCCACAGGAAAAAAAGTATCCATAGAAGTAGGTCTACCACAACATAAACAAGTTGAAAGGGAGTTAAGATGCTTCCCTCCCAATTATTCATTAGGTTTGAACCCAAAAACATCTAAAAGAAGGTTCAAAAGTAAACAACAAACCTCATTAACCGTGGGGTTATGGATTACTTCATTAGTGAGCCATATGTTCTCAGACGGAAACTGTTTTCTGGCTTCATAAGCAATCTGGACCGCACGCTCGACCCCCCAGCAAAATCCATAAGCTTCAGCAAGCTTCACCGTGACATTCCCCCATGTGTATTGATAACCGTTGTCCTTCAATTTCTTAATAATATCACCTGAAATAATCCAGAAAATCATCGATCACATACAAAAAAATCGTGAATCATAATCAAAATCTATTTTATGATACATACAGAAAATAAATCGTATTATTCCGTAAAATTAATAAAGATAGTAGGTAAAAAAAGTGAACGCAGGATCATCAGCACTAACGAACTCAGCCATTTCTGAGGCACTGAAACTAGTATTAAATTTCTGAACGGAAAAAAAAGATATTCATGTTCACGAAACAAATAACAAACAGAAAATTGCGGAATTTCGGAAATCATACTCGTAAACTCTTGGCTCATTTGCTCGAGAGTCTCCTCTTTATGCCCAAACCCCTTCCGATTGTAATTCTTGCTCCTCGTCAGGTTGTGACGGAAAACCTTTGAGTCAAAGTCGGTGGATTCAGCGGCCACAGAGGAGGAAGAGGCGCCGCCATCTCCGGCGGCGGAGCACCGGAGGGAGGAAGGCCTCAGTCGCCGGGACAACCAGGTCTCGGGCAACGGGATTTCAGTACGCGTTGAGATGCGACAGAATTGCAGAGAGATCGCCATGTGAATGAATTGCGAGTGTGTGGATTCTTACAGAGTTGGAGTTGGTTGCGGCAATTTATCTCTTGCCTGAGCTCGTTGTCGTAGAGCTGCATTTATTTAATGTGATTAATGCTGACGCATTCTTCGCCAAATCAAATTAATAAATGATATTTTTTTTATTATTATTGGATTTGATTTTCGTTGTATTTGTCGCCCTCCTATATTTACGATTCCACGATGCAGGATGTTTGATGCTGATTCTCCTATTTCTTTGGTGAAGTTTAATTTTTATTCAATGTTTGACTGCTAAAGCAACAAGCATGCAATAGTCAAAAGAATTAAAACTTTTGTATGAATATGTAATTTTAGTCACTTAATTGAAATTTAAGTTAAATTAATTTTAACATTTTATTAGTTATTGCAAAAGTAGTTATCAAATGCGTGCTTTAATAGTCGAAAAAATTGAAACATTGTATGAATTATTTTTCAGTCAATTAATTGAAATTTAAGTTAAACTAATTCTAGCTTTTAAATAAATTGTTGTTAAAGTAGTTATCAAATGCGCACTTTATTCATAAGTTGGAATGGAAAATACTATTATTATTATTATTATTATTATTATTATTATTATTATTATTATTATTATTATTATTATTAACAATTATATCATACCATAAAAATTATTTTCTTTTCTTGCAACATCAATTTCAAATGATCCAGATATCGGTCATTGTAATTGTGCACAATTAGAATCCCATAACCTAATCTACAAAACACACGCACCAATAATAAAGTGGGTTTATTTGGCCAAAATATCACAATTTTGAGTCCCATTAACGTCTCAAATAGTCGGAATATGTCACACTTGATTTTCAAGTATGATTTATCCACCTTTTGTAATTTGTAGGCTATTTATTATACATGATCATGGGGTTACTCAATGTACACCGAAAATAGTTATTATGTGTTTTCATAAATTAAAAAAAAAAAACACTCACCAATTTCACAAACCAACATTGATTTGACATGAGACTTTTACCTAGAATAATCAGGAACCCCATGGACTACAAATGCCATCAATCAAATTTCATGTTCGATGTCGAACTCTAGACTTCAATCTCGCACCCAAACTTCATAGGCTAATTCCTCAATCGTTGTTCAAATTCTTATCGATAATCTAAATATACCGTTTTGAAAGCTCTCATCAATAGCTTGGATTTGATTGTTGGAGATGGCTGGAATATATACGTAGTATGGTAGATTCATAGATATAGTGATAGTATTGATAATTTATAAACTCGAAAATTAGAGTGTAAACGTAGTATTTTCTCTAATATATATTCCCTCCATCCATGATATTATCACAATTGCTTTATTTGATATCAACGGAAAATATATTATTTTCCTTTTTATGATATTATTTATTATTTAATCTCATAATCACTCATTATTTATTAAAAATTATTCTTACCACTCACAACTTAATATATAGTGGGATTCGTTTTCCACTCAAACAATACACCAATAATTTTATTAAAACTCGTATTATTTATAAATGATAACTTATTATGGACGGACGAAGGATGTGATACATTAATGACTATTTGTAGCTCAAATGGTAGACGGGCAGCTGTTAACGTGATAATATCACTTTGTTAACGTGTATACATTTTCTTATTTTTTCCGCAACACTGATCTGTTGCTGCTAAAAAATGTGGAAAATTTTATATTTAATATGAATGTTCTCTCGTCATAAATGGCTAAGTGTAGGTTTATATTAGCTATCATCAGCTGATATATTTTCAGTTGCACATATTAGTCAATACTATATGGTTATCATAATGAATTAACATGTACAGCTGTTTAGACAAATTATTTTAATAATATTAATACAATATTTGACTTCAAAAAACAATAAAACGCTGGTTATGTCGTTTTCTCTAAATTTCTATTCAAATGCTGCACACCTTCACGGCTACTCCGCCAAACATATTTAAATAGCTATTTTCAAATGTAGATAATTAGTAATTGGTCCATTCAACCAAACCTAATAAAATAAGGCTGCCAGTTTTGAATCAATTGATGAAGTGCGAAATTAGTCAGTCTTACAGATTGACTAGTTTGACAGTCAAAATTAATTTTGTACTTTCTTTGAATTTCCTTTCTTTTTATTTTTGAAAAATATATGTTTCTAATCCGATAATTGGGTGAACTGATATTTGATTCTTTTTATTTTTGAAAAATATATTTTATTTTTATCAACGTGTTTTAAGTTTGGAACCCCTCCCCCACCCAAAAAAAAGGACTAAAATTTACAAATGCCGACTGACAGTCGGTATGCCCAAACCGTCGAGACAGCAGTAAGCAAAATAATTGATGACAGCCAATCGGTATGTCCAAACTAGCAGACAACAACGAAGCAAAATCGTCTCCCAAGGCACCGGCGAGAATTTAGTTGCCGATCATCTCAACAGATCAGAATGAGCGGAAGGTATGCCCATACCGCACGATCCTCCGTGATAGACAATATTTTGCAATTGAAGAGATGAAGAAAGTCGAGTTTCAAGAGATGAACTTGGCTACTTCCGTAGTCAACTCTTGATCGTACCACCATGGTGTCTGGTCTTGGACCTTATACAAACGGGCTGCTTGGGAGCCTACCAGGAAAATTAAATTTACAACCTCAAAAGTGTTCAAATTTTGTTATAGGTGGTCCTTGGGCCCAATTCTGGTCATGTATCGCACCTAGGGATGTCAATGGATGAGTTTTACCCGGATCGATCTGAAATCGTTCAAAACTCATTAAATTTTAAAGCAACGGTTATGGTTTCGGTTCCAGGCCCGCTTTAGACCCGGACTGTTTAGATCCATAGTTTGATGGTCCGATTCGGATCTGATTCCGGTTCCAGAACCTGAACCAATACTTATTTATTGATTTTGGTCCGAGTAAAATCCGTCTATTGACAAGCCTAAGTTTAAATAAGTTTGTCAATGAGCTAGTTTTATCCTTATTGATTCGAAATCACTCATAACCCATTAAATTATAAAGCAACGGTTTGAGTCAAGTTCTGGTTCTTGTGCGGTTCGTCCGGTTCGGTTCCGTTCTGCACCCGCCGATCCGGACTGCTTAAGACCATAGTTGATGGTCTGGGTCCGGTCCGGATCCAGTGTCTAATGGGTCGGTTCCAGAACCAGAACCATTACTTATTTATTGATTTTGGTCCGGGTAAAATTCATCCATTGACATCCCTAATTGCACCCATTGTGCAAATCTGATAAATTTCGAAAAATATTGATACATATCAATCATTCTTAAGTGTAATAAGAGATGTTCAAAATGCTATAATAGAATAATCTATTTGTGTTGGGTGCCCCATTTTGGCGTAAGCCGTCAGTTTGGGCAATTAGGCAAGGTTTTGCAGTTATAGATAGATAATTTTATATTTTGTTCTTTTTTAAATGTATTTTTATGTTCATCATTATATTTGATAACGTAATCTGGATTTTAAAATATTAACCCATAAAAAATATTGTGCAAATACTAAATTGAAAGTGACTGGAGCAACCCTTGTTCAAATTAAGGAACTTGTTGCCTATCTGCTAGTACGCCCAATAAATTTTAGACCACTACTTGAGTTTTAAATTTATTTTACGAATCAGGAAGAAAGGAAGAAAAAAGGAAAATCAACTTGCCACTTGCCTGAAAGGCCAACTTATCTATAACTTCTGCGTTTCAAATCTTTGACTAACCTGCCGTCTTTCATTAATTCCTCCATAACCAAATTATAAAATAACTAAACTAGTATATCGATATTTTTTTTCCCTATGTATCGACCGGCTAATGGTTTTCCTCGCTATTACAGAAAACAAAATTCGAATGGGGAAAAAACTATAAATTACAGCAGACTACATTATTAAGAAAAAGGGGTAAAAATAATTGTAGATCAGCTAGTAGAAAGTTGTTTAAAACAAGCAATAATAGATATATATGTGTTAAGTAATGACTTGAAAAAGACAATTTCTAACCAAAAAAAAAACGTTAAAAAAGGTATAATGCTGTAATTTAGAGTCCAATATAATGGTTTTCAAAGCCCACTTTAATACCCTTATTTGTTAGGTACGGAAACCAATATGTCCACAAAGTGATAGCCCAACAATTGTGTGACTGGGCCTCCTTTTGTCGACACAGGTCCAGCCAACTGGTATGAATTTCACTACACAAAGAATAATATGTACTTTTTCTTCCCCATCAAAAATAAAATATAATATCCACAATCATGAGCCTGCACATGGTGGATTCACAATCCACTGCCTTGATCCACTACAATAAGAACAATAGATCTTTCTTGATCAATTCCCTTGCCCCTTCGTTCAATTAAAAAGTATCTTTTTTTTGTTGCGTTTTTCTTACAACACAATTTTTTTTTTCTAAGATTTGTCAATAAAAACATCAATGCATGCATTAAAAATGGACAAATTTTAGCAAATGGTGTTACTATGGAGGTTGGTGAACTTATTTTGGTTAAATAATCTTTTTTTTAGTTGCTCTGGAACTATTAAGATATTCTTTAGAGAAAATATTAACTTTTGATGGCAACATGCTTGATCCCGCTTATGGGATCAAATCACTACGTTTTAAGAAAAAATATTTGAATATCAATCTCATCGATATCATCGATCATATATCAAATCTCATCAATTGAATCATTTTTTCAAGAAATACGAGACATCTAAGCCATAAAAGAGATCTGTTTATTGATGAGAAAAGCAAAAAACGTGAATGGGTGTTGAATTAATGATAAAATATAATCCCGGATCGCAAATAGTGATTAGATTAATGATGAAGAAAGAAAATTCTTGATTCAGTTCTCTACCTTAACGACAGAAAAGCGGATTGATCAAATTCTATTAGGTCCGACTCTTAGTGAGCTATCAAAGAATGATTTTGGTTATTAAATGTTTAAAAGAGCAATTCTCTTGCACATTCATAAAAATATATATAAGCGCATAATGTCCACTAAAACATCGATGAATTTTATCATCAGCTTAATGAATTAATTTCAAAATATAAGGATTTCCTATTATAAAGGGTTGTTCGAAAGGATTCCCCTCCTTTCATTTTTATAATTTTCTAATGGGATGGTCTCCTGCACGAGCGTACAGTGAGATCACTATTAATTAATTATTAATTAATCCTATTTAATTAATTAATTTAATTAATTAGTTTAATAAATTTTAATTATAAATTAATAAATAATAATTTTGAATTAATATATCTTAATTTTGAATAATAAATCCTAATTTTGAATTAATAAATCTTAATTGTGAATTAATAAACCCTAATTTTGGATTAATAAACCCTATTTGGAATTAATAAACCATAATTTTGAATTAATAAACTCTAATTGAAAATAATAAACCATAATTTTGAATAATAAAGTGATTAATACACCATAACTATGAATTAATAAATACTAATTATGAATTAATAAACCATAATTATGAATTAATAAACTCTAATTATGAATTAATAACTTCTAATTTTAAATTAAAAATTTAATTATATATTAACAAAATTTAATTATTCTTACTTACCATAATTAATATATAATTATTTTAACAAAAAATAAGGGTGAGCTCACGATGAGACAAAACTCACCCAAATTTTTGTCTTTTCTAATTATCTTTTTTTATCAATTAATACAGAATTTTAAAGATCAAGGCCACGCGACTCGAACTCGAGCACCTTTTGACCCGGCGTTAACCACTCTACCACTGCGCCAACACACACACACAATTATCTCAAAGTCTTATAAGTTGATTTAAATAAACTCAATTTTCTCGTTCAAATATCCATTTACCCGAAACTGATTTGCTTATGTATATTTTATTGACATAAAATTTCTATTTCTCATCGACTCTCAGTATCTTAATTTATTATGAAAATATAATAACAGTAACCAACAGACGTAAAACATGAGATTATGGTATGATAAGAAACAAGAATTAAATCATAAATTCCAATTCGCTTCAAGTTAATTTTCAAAGTAAGTTATGCGAGTCAGTTCATTCCTTTTTGGAGGGTACCCGTGTCAATTTACTTATTCCAGCTAAAAAAAACATCTTTATTAAAAAGAAAAGGAAAACATAAAAAGAGAAGAGTGGAATTTCTCTCTCTTCAAGTATAGAATACTGTTGCTTAACACAAAATCTCATCAGTCACTTGCCATTCATCTCAAGCAAGATTTCCCTTATCATCAAAGCATGGTAGGATGCATTCCTACTTCTCATTCAAAGAGATTCACATACAAAGGTACAATAAGTCCAAACGCCCCTCTGGACAGAGAAGCTTTGTATTACTCTACATATATATATATACAACTAGCAAGGGAACTCCACGCGCTGCCCATTCTAAACCCACTCACCTAACTGTTGCGTGCATCCTGTCGTTTTGAGCTCATGTTGAACCACGAAGCAGTTTATGCCGTTTGCAAAACTTCCTCATGCTTCAAGAGGAACACTTTTCTAAGAACATCTTCAACAACCTGGATAAGATAGTTCACAAGAAATACAAGAAAAGATCATTGACAGCCACATATGTTGTGAATCAACCAATTTAGCAGCATGTAGCAAGTGCAAATGCAGCATACTTACCTTGTCAGGAGTGGATGCACCGGATGTAACACCGATTGTGATAGGACCCTCTGGTAGAAAGTTCTCTTTCTCCACCAACTCGCCATGCTGTGTGGAGAATAATTTAGACGATCAAGGAAGGTTCATGCAGCTCAAAGAGATTCATAAGAGAGAAAGATTAGAAGCCATACCAACAACTTGTGACTAATTTTGTTTCCAGGACCTATCCTTTTCTCATTGTCAACCCAATACGATGGGATTCCACGAAACTCTGCAATTTCTTGTAGATGCGAGGTGTTACTTGAGTTGAATCCACCTACAACTAGGATGAGATCGACCTTATCTTCAACCAATTTATACATTGCATCTTGCCGTTCCTAAATATAACAAGGTATGATTAAATGTGAAGCAAAATGTGTTGAACATTATGATATTAATTGTTAGGGAAAGAACTTCTACAAGAAAAGCACACAACAATTTATCAGGAATTATTAAGAAGTAGTGTTTGGAGAGAGGGATTTTACTTGAGTTGCATCGCAAATAGTGTTGAAACTCATGAAGTGGTTGGTAGTATTTTCGACTCCATACTTGCGCATCATGGTCCTCTCAATTAATTGTCCTACATAACAAAAGCATCAGCAGTGCAAGTCACATGGTCGAAACACAAGATGCTTTGGGGTGATCACTCACCAATTTCCTCTGTTTCACTTTTCAACATAGTAGTTTGATTTGCAATACCAACTTTCTCAAGATCCTTATCCGGGTCAAATCCCTTGGATGCTGCATTTTTAAATTTCTGCAGAAGAACCATGTCACATGAAATCCCAGCATAAGATGATACCAAAATTAGCAGATGACAATCATCATACCTCGAGAAATGCCTCTCTAGTAGAGCTAGATCCATCAAGTCCACCGCCCAATATGTAGTCACATACATATGTAGCCTGCAGTATGTTTTCATGTCCATTAAAACAATGATGCAACATTCCATATCGAACTTAAGAGAAGCTGAAAGTTCAATTTACCTCTTTAATGTTTTTTACAATGATATATTTCCGGGCAAAAGAAGCAGTAGCCACAGTTTCTTCATGAGCATATTTGCCATGGATTACTGAAGTGTAATCCTTCTTCTTGTGCTTATCAACAGTATTCCAAACCTATCAAAGACTTACATATGTTAACATAAAAGACAATGACTACTTTTATAAGCTTGTTGGGTGGGGAAGAGGGAAGTACCTTAGACACCCATGGGCAAGTTGTATCAACTATTTGAACATTCTTTTCACTCAAAATCCTCATCTCATCGACGGCAGCTCCAAAAGCGGGCAATACTACAACATCACCCTCACTAACAAGTTCAAATTCTTTCTTCCCTTCGTTTAGTGGAATAGTTTGTACTTCCATCTCTTCAAGCATCTGCAGATGGAAAGTTAAATAACTAACTACTTCCATTGATCAAAGATTGCTTCTTCCTACTAGAGATTATTAACCCATCAAAACTAAGAACTGCATTCTATAAGAGTCCAGTTGAAAATAAAGACCCTCAAGAACCACAAGACATACACATATCACATATCAAACAACTAGAAAGAGGCAATCAACAAAAAAAAAAGTTTGTACAGAAGTAGATCAACCAAGTCAAAAGGGAATTCAATAACCACAACTCTGATTCTGAACTATTTCTAGTGATTTTGAACCAATATATCTAAAAGAAGGTTGCAGTAAACAACAAACCTTATTAACCGTGGGGTTATGGATCATTTCATTAGTCAGCCACATGTTCTCAGAAGGGAATTGTCTTCTAGCTTCAAAAGCAATCTGGATCGCACGCTCGACTCCCCAGCAAAATCCATAAGATTCAGCAAGCTTCACTGCAACATTACCCCATGTATATTCATTCCCGTTCTCCTTCAATTTCTTTATAATATTACCTGAATAGAAATAATCACACAAAAAAATCAATTATTAAGGAAACTCACAACCAATTGCATATGCATACGAACTTATTATATGATGATACGTAAAAGATACAGAGCGTATTATTCCATTAAGTTAAAATAGTGGGTATAATAGGTCAAAGCAGGTCCATCAGCATTTAAAAAAACTCAGAGCCATTTATGAGGCTAAAAATTTAAGATTAATCTCAATTCACGTTTCTCTCCGCGAAAATCATAAAAAAAACGCGAAATCTTGGGGGATATGAGAAAATCATACTTGTAAACTCTTCGCTCATTTGCTGGAGAGTCTCCTCTTTAAGTCCAAATCCTTTCCGATTGTAATTCTTACTCCTCGTCAAGTTGCGACGGAAAGCATGCGCGTCAAACTCGGCGGGGTCAGCGGCCACGACCGACGACGAGGCGCCATCACCGTCGGCGGCGCACCGGAGTGAGGAAGGTCTCCGCCGCCTGAACAGTCTGGCCTCCGGCGTCGGGAGCTCGGCCGGCGTCGAGATGCGGCAGAATTGCAGAGAGATCGCCATGTCGATGAAGTTTACTACTCAATGCGAGCCTCGGATTTTCAGTGTGTTGCAGTCGAGTTTGAGCTTGATTATGGAAAATTTCAGGTAGCTGGGGGGCCCTTTGTAATCTCACACACGTCACAAATGGGTGACACGTGTCTTCGGAATATTTTGTGTATAATTTGGAGTGGTTTTAGCAATTAGAAAATAACACGTGTGATATTCACCATCACGCATCACTGCGTGAGAAAGTAGCACCACATAAAATATGTTTAATTTCTTTATTCGCTATTTCTCAGATAAATTATTCAACTCAAAACAATAAGAAAATGGGCATCGTTTGTAGTCACAAATTTGAAATAAACTCTCACATTTAGAGAATTATCTTTTTTCTATATATAAACATCTTTTTTTTTCATTGAACATAAGGGTCTACTCAAATTATTCTTCATTTCTCCCAGATATCAAATTAATATTGAAGAAATAATTCCAGTGCCTGAATAATCATATCTCAAGTTAATTTGACCAGTGAGTTTTTGCTTTCGAATTCTTATTGAAAAACATGAATTTTATTGGCGAAAAAAAAATTACACTACGCATTATTCATAAATGACTCGAACAACAATTTATCTAATAATATGCGAATAAATATTAGGTACGAAAGAAAACTCTAGAGTTAAAATGACAGTTGACTAGACTATTGCTACTCGGTGTCACTTTATATGATGTCATTGGCTAATAATTTGATTTCTTTTCAAATTAAAAAGGAAATAAAAGAATTTGTTTGTGGCCCAATAAAGGTTTTTTTTAATTGTATTATCTCCATCCCTCAAATATAGTCTTAGGAATCTTCGATACAAATTTTAATAAAAATTATTGAATGTATTATGAGTGGAGTAAGGATCCCACAATAATGTAATATTAAATTATTAATGGCAGGTCATAAATGATAAAATGTGTAAATAAATAGGTTGTTGATGGTAAAAAAAGAGAAATAGTGTTGAGTAAATATTTTCTTCTATTAAGGATTTAGTTGATAGTTGGAATTAATTTCACCTAATCAAATGCCAGTATGGGTACTTGAGATCCACTGCCACATTTTTTATTGTCCCACTATATATATATATATATATATATATATATATATATATAGGAGATGGATCGGTAGGAATAGATAATTTGGTAGGAAATAGGAATGAATCCTACCTTTGATTTGCTATATCAATGGTTGAGATTTAATTTTCGTGTGTCTACTGCTTTTATGTTTTGTGTGCTACACGGATTATTGTCAACACTATAACTCTTCTTGTCTTCTATCAGAATGAAAGATGTCTAAACTAATATATTTAGATATGTCTACGAATGGATGAAATATGTGCTAAACTTTCATGTGCAATACATTAATTCGATTGTCTTCACAATATGAAAGATATGCTACTATTCGTACTTTCGTACATTAAGGAGCTTTCTCACCATAACTAACCCCTATATATATATATATATATATATATATATATATATATTCTTTAATTTTAATTTCTTGTGTTTTTATTATTTATTAAATATGATTTATAATTCATAATTAATGTATATAATCATTTTAACATATAATTTCAATTTTACTAGTTAATTGATTATTAGTGTTGATATATTCATAAGTAGTGTATTTAATTTCTTAAAATTGCAATTATTTATTATAAATGTTAATCACGATCCATTATATTATAATAAATTTTATTTTTAAAATAAATACTATTAAAATAACAAATTTGATAGTGGGATACGAATAAGATACATAAAAAGACTAGGATACTAGATATAAAGAGCGGAAAACTATGATAAACTTAATTTTCGGATTAGATAATTGTATTATGACTTTAATAACAAAACTCATGAAAGTATAAAAAATAACCATCTCATAATAACATCTCATATCATTTCATTAGTCTTGATATATTATTATCAGATAAATGAAATCTTAGACGATTACTTGTACTCGATGCGATCAAAATCACAAAACACTTGTTAGTGGTTCGTGATTATGTTGACTTTTACTTTTGTTTGAAAATTGTTTCTTCACCTTCCTACGTGACTTTTTAACCACGATAAGTTTGATGTTGCAGTCCCTTTAATATATCTTTTTTAGAATGAAAACCTATAGCAAATCATCATCTCAATCGACTGAGATTTTTAATTAAACTAGTCTTAATCGATTTAAAACCTGACGATTTATCATTATATCATCATCTTAAAGATAATGCATTATATGAGGCTACAACATCAAATCAATCTTTTAACTACCACTCTCTTTCTCTCTAAGAGGTGTACATATCTTTTTGCTTTGGAGAATATATATATATATATATATATATATATATAGGATTGGATCCAGTGGGAACTCATAGTTTTTGAGAACTTGAAAACTATGTACAAAAGTATAAAGTTGATGAATAAAATCTATAAAGTTATGCACACCAAAATATTCTAAAATTGTTGCACAACAAAATAATTTTAGAAAGTTTTCGATGCACAACTTTATATCATTTTGTGCATCATCTTCAACGTATTATGCACCGTTCACATAGTTCGCAAAAAGATGTGGTTCTCATTTAATCCATTTCCTAGGGTCTTTTACCATGTCATTAAATTTTAATTTTCATCTAACAACTCCTCGTTGAAACTTAAATGAACGTAAAATACAAAACAAATATATATATATATATATATATATATATATATATATATATATATATATATATGGAGTGGATCAATGAGAACCACATCTTTTTGCGAACTCTAATCATGCATAAGATGTTGAAGATGATGCAAAACGATAAAGTTGTGCATAATCTAAAACTTTCTAAAATTATTTTGTTGTGCAATAATTTTAGAAAGTTTCGTTATGCACAACTTTATACTTGCTTTGCATTATCTTCAACGCCTTATGCATGGTTCTCAAGTTCTCAAAAGATGAGTTCTCACTGATCCAATCCCTATATATATATATATATATATATATATATATATATAGAGAGAGAGAGAGAGCGAGGTTCAAATAAGAACCAATTTTAACGTGAGAACTAAGAACTACGAAAATTCTTTACGAACAAAATGAATATGCTATGAAAGTTAATGAATCTGTTGCTAAAGTTAATGAATCCAAAATTGAATTTTCACCGGGTTCGAATCCCATGAGAGGCGAAAATTCTATTTTTTATTCATTAACTTTCAACAGATTCATTAACTTTCATAGATATTCATTTCTCATGTTCTCACAATAAAAATGGTTCTCACATTAACCCTCTCATATATATATATATATATATATATATATATATAGGGAGGGTTAACGTAAAACCATTTTTATTGTGCGAACGTGAATCGAATATGCTATGAAAGTAAATGAATATCATGAAAGTTAATGAATAAAAAATAAAATTTTCGCCTCTCATGGGATTCGAACCCTGGTGAAAATTCCAAATTTTTGGATTCATTAACTTTCGCAGAGTATTCATTAATTTTCATAGCATATTCATTTTGTTTTCGTAGTTCTTAGTTCTCACGTTAAAATTGGTTCTTATTTGAACCAAACTCTATATATATATATATATATATTCCAGCGACACAGACAATATTTTAACAATGAAGGTCAAACCGCGACAAGAATCGAGATATTCAGATATTCTTTTGAAAAAATAATAAATATATTATACACATTAGAAACCATTGACACTTTATATATTGTGTAATACTATATAATAAAAGACAAATAAAAATAATAATAAAAGATGAAATTGTCCTTTATGCGCTTTATATAATCTTGTAATTATATTTGTCTAATGTCTAATATATTAACGCGCGCACACACTGACACACAATAACGTAAATGCATGCATAGGCGGACCCAATGGTCGTGCAAGTGGAGAAGGACGGCCGTAAAATTTTTCCGAGGCTCAATTAATTATAATTTTAAAAGGTAAAATAAAATAAAATTATAAAATAATAATCATTTAATAATATAATAAGTTTATTATAATCCTTTTAGAAATTTGATTGGTAATATTAATTCACATATAAAACTTTATTATTTACATATGTCTTTTATTTTATCAATATAAAATAAATTATAGAAAAAGAAAAGAAATAGCATTTTATCAACATAAAAAAATTATAGGAGAAAGATAAAGGAAAGAAAAATGAAATAAAAGAAAATAAATATAGAAAAAAGAAAAAAGAAAACATGTAATTAAAAGGAATCGAACCAAGATCTCCTAAATGTGAGATAAAAATCATAACTCATTAGACTATAATGGATTTAGTTATTAAATATTTATAGAGAGCACACATGTTTAGCTAAAAATTAATTCATATAGTTTTATTATTTGCATGCATATTTTCTTTTATTAATATAAAACAAATTATATAAGAAAGAAAAAAAGAAAAAAGATCTTAAAATAAAGAGAAGAAATAAAATAGAGAGAGGTGGAAAAAATTACAAACAAAAAAGAAAGAAACAGGGGAGGGGAAAAAAAAGGAAAGAAAGAATGAAAAAAAAGGAAAGAATAAAAAGAAGGAAAAAAAGAGAGAGAGAGAGAGAG
The DNA here is from genome assembly GCA_036937905.1 of Salvia rosmarinus. Taxonomy (NCBI): domain Eukaryota; kingdom Viridiplantae; phylum Streptophyta; class Magnoliopsida; order Lamiales; family Lamiaceae; genus Salvia; species Salvia rosmarinus. The sequence continues at coordinate 82,700,192 of CM072815.1, read as the reverse complement.
AAAACCAGAAAACGAGAAAAAGAAGGAAAAAGGGAGAGAGAGAAAAAAAGCAGGAAAGAAGGAAAAAAAAAGAGAAAAAATGCTGCCTTGAGTTTCGAACTCGGGTTCATCGAAAATTAGCGGATGATCCGACCATCAGACTAGGCACACACTTGTAATATCATTTTGCATATCAAATATATAGCTATTTATTTCAAAAAAATTGGGGGGCCCATGGGCCCCCCTGGCCCCTATGTGGCTCCGTCCCTGAGTGGGAGCATTGGATTTCACTAGATTTTGAAAAAAGAGTAAGTATATTAGTAATTTCATATTTAATAATCAAAAAATAATAATATTTTATCAACTCTGTATATATTTTCTTATTTATTTACTACGAATATTATTACAAAAATAGGAATTTCTTAAAGAACAAATTTAAAAGATGAAAGATGGTTTTTTTTTTTTGAATTGTTGTGTCGGTAACATCCAACAAATTTAGAGACGAGAAATATCTTCACTTTGTTTGCTTCTTCTTTTTTCTTTCTTTCTTTGAGGGAAGGGTAAGAGGTAGTGGGGAGAAGGGCGGCATCATCGGCGGCAAGGCTATCATTGACTCTTGGGCCAATAGGAGAGGAAGGTGGAGGAGAGAGAGACGAGAGGAGGCAGAGGCGGCGGGCATCCGGCCACCGACGACAGCAGCGTGAAAATTAAAAATGATGGGGGATGTGATGTGTTTTTTGTGTTAAGTAGAGAGAGGGAGATAGATGAGGGGGAGATGGAGGCAGGGAAGCCGATGGAGACGGTGGCAGCCTAGGCATGGGTGAGCGTCGGGAAGCAGAGGAGATGGATGCAACAATTTGAAGGAAGAATAAGGAAGTGTATTTGTAGATATCTAATAGAGAACATGGGATAGAGTAGAAAAGTTGGATCCCCAAACAAAAAGTCTGGATACGCCATTGGATGCATGGTATTATATATTGGCCACGCACTTAGTGCCAGCCCACACAAGATGCAAGGTATTATATATTGATCATGCACTTAGTTCCTGTCCACACAAGTTCTGATCATAAATTCAACTCTTTTTATACGGGGACATGCATGCATATGAATCAAAATCCATATTTTGATAACAAGATTGTAACATATTCAAGAATAGATTCCTTTAGTTAATATAATCTGCACATCCTTCGAACGGAGAGTGGGGACGAGAGGATAAGATCGACTGAATAGAGCGAGAAAAAGTGGAGGATTAGGGCTTCAATTACTAGTCCGATGGCCCAAACCGAATATAGTATGAAAGCGTAGTAGTGTTGTCCCGATTGATATCCCAAATTCGACCATCCTATCAAGAAACAGAATCAAGAATGCTAAACCGATAATGCCATATCATCAAAGGCATTCTTAACATTTCCAAATGAAGAACATCCATTTATATAGAGACTAGAACAATATTATGTAGCTTACAAAAGCATCCAAAGTCGCATATTTTCCGTAAGAATGAAATGAAATATTTTGGAGTATCCAAAGCCGTTATTCCTTGATCTTTAAAATGAGCGAGATAATATGCTAATGTATATGTAATATATAACACAAGACATGCTACCAAATATATGTCTGCACCTCCAATTTGGGCAACTATATAGATCGATGTTGAGAGACGAACCTATTACGCCTCTAAAGAGATGAAATATGGAGAGAATAATACGTCTGCAGGAGGCGAACGCCTCACCTAACTCGTGATGTTCTTTCAACAGAGCCATCTTCTCCGATATGTATAATCACGGTGATATCGCTTTCTTAGACCTAAGATTTTATGGCAGACACAAGTTTCTACGACGGAGGACTCCCACATTCATACGATGGGATCGAGACTAGCCAACGACGCTTTTGGTTGCTTTGAAGCGGAAGAATAAACTATTTCGTGAACTTGATCAAGTAGGTAGTTCATATCCTCGTGAAATTCCCCTTAACTCGATTCGCTTTACCTTCTATAACACCCGGATCGTTATGTTGATTAGAAATACATTCAAAAGGAAAGATTAGTATGACTTTTATGATGAAAATGATGATTATTGATGCAAGATTTCTATCACCCAACTGTTGGAGTGTGGAGCTGAATGGATCGGACGCAAAGCCCAATACCGGTGATCCAACTTTTTAGACCACGTTTTAGGCCCACGTTTTAGGCCCATTAGGGTTAGGGCTTAATTGCTATCTATAAATAGCGGTTTTCCTCAGATCATCGTATCCAAAAATATAGTGAAATAACTCGCTTGTATCGCCCCAGACGTAGTCGAAAGACGAACTGGGTAAACAATTCTCTGTGTTCTCGTCTTTATTCGTGATTGTGTGTGTGCGTTTTTCCCAACAACTGGTATCAGAGCCTTCAGGTTCGAAGGGAGCAGTCACGATGAGCGATGGAAAGATTTCAATCGAGAAGTTCGACGGATCTGATTTCGGTTTCTGGAGGATGCAGATCGAGGACTACCTCTACGGTAAAGATCTGTTTCTTCCCCTGGAGGAGGAAGGGAAACCCGAAAAGATGGACGAGCGGGAATGGAATCAGTTGAACAGAAAAGCGATGAGTGCGATACGGTTATCTCTATCTAGGAACGTGGCTTATCACACGACTAAAGCCAAGACGGCAAAAGAGATGTTGCAGATCTTGGAGCAGATGTACGGTTTCTTCTGGCAATGAACAAAGTTCATCCGATCGGAAGGTTGTTCAATTTCAAGATGTCGGAGAGCACACTGGCAACAACATCTGAACGAGTTCAACATGATCATTAGGCGCTTGAGTTCGCTTGAGATCGACTTCAAAGACGAGGTACTTGCTTTAGTCATGTTATCTTCTCTGCGTAAAGTCAATGAAACAGCGATTCTGATTAGTGCTTCATCCGCGAAGACTAAGTCGAGTTTTGACGAGTGAGGATCCGATGATTAGTGAAGAGGTTCGCAGAAAGAATCGGGATCCACCTCGTGGTCACCGAACACGGAAGAGGCAGGGTCAAGTATAAGCGAAGGAGGAAGATCAAAATCCGAGGAAAAAGTCAATCCAAGAAGGACAAAGACTCAATCCAAAGGCTTTGGAATTGTGAAGAGTTCGGTCACTACGAGGAGCAGCTGCCAAAGACCTAAGAAGAACGAAGGGACGAGAATGAGAAGAAGCGACAAACGCAACCACGTATGATATTGGAGATGCGTTGGTCTTAAGTGTCGATGAGTCCACGAGTCTTGGTGTTGATTCGAGCATCATTCCATTCATGCGGTGATGCCGAATAATGGAGAACTATGTGTCCGCGAATTCGGACAAGTCTACCTAGGCGATGATGAACCCTCAAGATCGTGGGAAAAGGAGATGTCCGAATTTCTACACCAAACGGATCAGTGTTGAAGCTAAATGGTGTGAGGCACATTCCAGGATTGAAAAGAAATTTGCTTTCAATCGGGCAGCTTGATGTTGAAGGATACTCAGTGACTTTCGGCAGCAGCAGTTGGAAGATCAGCAGAGGAGCTATGATAGTAGCTCGAGGAAGAAGGAGGGTACGTTGTATACAACTACTAATTCCAAGGATCGCATTGATCTCGCAGGAGCTACAACCGATGTTAAATTGTGGCACCGTCGGTGGGTCATATGAGCGAAAAGGATGAAGGTGATGTGTTGAAGGGAGACTTCGGGTGAAAAATGTTGAAGTCGGCCGATGTGAGGATTGCATTTTCGGAAACAGAGAAGGGTGAGTTTCTCGAGAGGTGGCGTAACCTCAAGATGGAAAAGTGGAGTCTGCATAGTGACTTATGGGGACCAAGACTGTGAAGTCCTCGCGGTTCGAATACTACATGACCTTCATAGATGATTCCACCGAAAGGTATGGGTTTATTTCTCAAGAATAAATCGATGCATTTGATACTTTCGAAGTGGAAAGCCCTTGTTGAGAATGAAACGGATTGAAAGTGAAGTGTCTCCGGTCCGACAATGGAGAGAATATGAACTCGTGAGTTCAAAGACTATTGTCTTGAGAATGGGATTCGCATGGAGAGACCGTGAGAGGAACTCCCAGCAGAATGGAGTGGCGAACGAATGAACGAACGTTGAATGAGCGAGCAAGATGCACGAGGTTGAAGAGTGGGTGCCTAAGATGTTCAGGCGATCTTGTGAGCACAACCGATATCCGATCAACCGAGGTCCATCGGTTCCGAGAACGTAATACCGAGGAAGAATGGACGGAAAAGAGGTAAATTTGTCTTACCCGCGTGTCTTTGGTCAGGTTGCCTATGCTCATGTTAGTTCATTGAGAGAAGTAAATTAGATGCTAAATCATCAAGTGTACGCTCATTGGTTATGGAGGTGATGAATTCGGTTATAGACTGGGGATGAGAATAACCGAAAGATCATTCGCAGAGAGATGTGGTTTTCAATGAACAAAGGTTATGCACAAGGACATATTGAAGGCATCCGATTACGACAAGAACAAAGCCCAAGAGGTCGAGTTAGACATCTCAAACTCGAGTGGGAGCAATGAGAGTCGAATGAAGAAGAAGATCTTGATGAAGAACCAAGGACCCCACCACCGAGAATCACTGCGAGACCAATTAGAGAGGACGTGCACCGAGAGGTATTCGCCATCTAATTATTACTTGCTACTTCATCGATGGTGGTGAACCCGAGTGTTATCGCAGAGGCGAGCGAGGGTGGAGAAAGGCGAAAATGGAGAGTTGCTATGGATGACGAGTTGGCATCTCTTCGTTGAATGGCACTTGGGAACTTGTTGAGCTCCCAAAGCGCGCAAGCTTTGCATTGCAAGTGGGTCTATCGGATCAAGGTTGGTGATGGTAGCAAGCCTGAAGGCTCATTGGTTGTCAAAGGATTTGAGCAATGACATGGTATTGATTATACCGATGTATTTACTCGCTGTGAAACTAACCACTATTCGCATGGTGTTGAGTATGGTTGTCGCAGAAATTTGTTGTTACATCGATGGATGTTAAGACGCCTTTCTTCATGGTGATTTGGATAAGATTTATACATGACACACCGTAGGAGGGATTTGTAGTGAAAGGAAAGGAGGGTTTGTGTGCAAGTTGAGGAAGAGCTTGTGCGGCTCAAGCAAGCTCCGAAGCAGTGGTACAAGAAGTTTGATAGTTTCATGATAGAGATCGGTTATCAAAGATGCTACGCAGACCATTGTTGTTATTACAAGAGGTTCGACAATAGCTATCTTATTCTACTATTATATGTTGATGACATGTTGATCGCAGGAGCTGATGCAAGCGAGGTAGATAAGTTGAAAAAGCAATTGTCTGAACGGTTTTCCATGAAGGATCTTGGAGAGGCAAATCAGATTTTGGGCATGAGGATCAAGCGTGAGAAGGCGACGGGAAAGTTGTATCTTTCGCAGGAGAATTACATTCAGAAGGTCCTGGAAAGATTCAACATGCTCGAGTCGAAGCCTGTGAGTGTCCCGTTGGGCGCCACTTTAAGTCACAAAGAGAGTCGCCAAAGAGTAAGGAAGAACGTGCCCAAATGTTAAAAGTCCCCTATGCTTGCAATTGGTAGCATTATGTATGCCATGGTGTGTACAAGACCGGATATTGCGCATGCGATGGGAGTAGTGAGCCGATTCATGGGTGATCCGGAAGCAACATTGGGAAGTCACAAATGGATTCTTCGATACTGAGAGGTACCACAGATAGAATCTTATGTTTCAGCAAGCAAGAGTGTTATGTTGGTGGCTATGTTGATGCGACTTGCATCAAATGACCTGATGGGAGGAGAAGTACAACCGGTATGTCTTTACTTATGGTGGTACCGCTATTTCTTGGGTTCTAAGTTGCGAAAGTTGTTGCCTTGTCCACAACCGAGGCGGAGTATGTGGTCAATGTAATGGCTAGTAAGGAGATGGTGTGGTTGCGAATTTCTTGGATGAGCTTGGGAAGGAGCATAAGAATAGCACTCTCTACAGTGATAGTCAAAGTGCTATTTTTGGCTAAGAATCCGCATTTCATTCGAGGACAAAGCACATCGAGTTGAAGTATCATTACATCCGTCACCTTCTAGAGAAGAAAATTATGCACTCGAGAAGATCCTTGGAAGTAAGAATCCAACCGACATGTTTACTAAGGTGGTGACCTTAGAGAAATGGAGCTATGCATAGCTTCAATCGCCTGAACTGAAGATGAGGCTAGGCGATACCAAGCGGATACGGAGGAAAGCGAAGATATGGTTACTTGAGGTTTCAGTCTCCAGTGGGAGATTGTTGAGTGTGGAGCTCGAATGGATGGACGCAAAGCCCAATACCGGTTTTCTCCTCAGATCATCAGATCCAAAAATATAGTGAAATAACTCGGCTTGGTATCGCCCCGACGTAGTCGAAAGACGAACTGGTAAACAATTCTCTTCTCGTCTTTATTCGTGATTGTGTGTGCGTTTTCCCAACACCAACTAATCAAAAGCGAGAGATTATGTTTCTTACCGTGAATGGGATAAAAAGTGATGCGGTGGTGAGCATGAGACAACCAAAACCAAGATAGACAACGGCACCCCGGATCGATGCAGGCGGAGAAGAAGCCAACAACATTAGACAAAAAAGAAAGAAATGCGAATTTAGTCCTAATTAAACTTATTATCGATCACCTTTAATTCAAGGACGTGATCGCCAACCGCCTCTATAACAACAATTTTCATGCCACCAATCTCGGTGGGGAGTTTCGAGTTTGGCCGTCTGTGATGGAGTCCGATATTGTTGGGCACGCTTTAACTTTAATTATTTTCATGACCCATTTAGATGTTAGATTAAATAGTTTCCTAGTTGAATTAGGTTTCTTATATTAGTTAGAATCCTTCTTTGATAAGAAGTCATGTTTGATTAGAATCCTTCTTTGACAAGGATTAGGGTTCTTTATTTTAGCTATATAAAGGCTTGTAAGCATACGAAAATATTCACTTTTGATTTACGAATATATGTGAGTTTTATTCTCTCTCATTAGCTCTTGAATTTTCTTGCATTTGCCAAGAAATTCAATTATCGACGATCGACGAGACATACATCACTGCTCGTGTCATTCATCGTCCCCGAGTTCTTCGCGTCAACTATCTAGTTGGGGTATAGGCGAAACATCGACCCATATCACTCGAGGGTTAGATTCGAGGTTTTGGATATTCCATCTTGTTCGTTCTTCCGTTCGCGTCGATAGATCCTTCGCATCAGCGAGGATCGTATCATTTGGTATCGAGCCGACCTTCCCTGGGTCGGTGTCTCATGGGTTCGCGATCGCCGATCGAGGCGGTCGGTCTTATGGGGTGGGGATGATCGTCCCACATTGCTCATGGAGGCTTATCCCGGTGGATTCCCATATTCGTATCTTATGGTGGCTAGTGATTTGAAGTGGGTGATGAATAAGGAAAAGTCATCGGTTGATATAGGTGACAATTTGGATTTGAGGACAAATCCTTCTCGAGAGGAGGAATGATGGAGTCCGATATTGTTAGGCACGTTTTAACTTTAATTATTTTCAAACCCATTTAGATGTTAGATTAAATAGTTTCCTAGTTGAATTAGGTTTCTTATATTAGTTAGAATCCTTCTTTGATAAGAAGTCATGTTTTGATTAGGAATCCTTCTTTGTGATGAGGATTAGGGTTCTTTATTTTAGCCTATATAAAGGTTTGTAAGCATACGAAAATATTCAGCTTTTGATTTACGAATATATGTGAGTTTTATTCTCTCTTCATTAGCTCTTGAATTTTCTTGCATTTGCCAAGAAATTCAATTATCGACGTATCGACGAGACATATATCACTCTTTCGTGTGTCATTCATCGTCCCCGAGTTCTTGCGTCAACTATCTAGTTGGGGTATAGGCGAAATCTTGACCTATATCACTTGGGGTTAGATTCGAGGGTTTTGGATATTCCATCTTGTTCGTTCTTCCGTTCGCGTCGATAGATCCTTCGTACCGGCGAGGATCGTATCGGTCGACTCTATTTAATTTTCCTTCTTGATTATGAAGGATGATTGATTGCGATCACGAGCTAGCGTGATCTAAAGGAGATCGAAACGTGATGCCCGAAAAACGTTTGATTGATAACTTGAAAAGTAAAATGAACTCACGCCTTTGAGATTAGAGAGTCGAATCCTAGATAGAGCAGGAAGGTTCCATAAAGCTTCTTGTCCCGCTGATTTGCAAGTGGCGCCAATGCCAAATTAATTAACGGCCCTTCATCACTTGTAGTACGTATGACTCCAATTGTATGATATATGATGAACCCACTGCACCTTAAAGGTTGATTCACACTTATTGTAATACTTCCCACGACAAAGTTCAAACCACGTGGAACTGTTAACACCTCGAAAACTTCCGGCTAAGAGTCCACCGCCATTATCGGTGACAAATGCGAATGTACTCAATCGGGCAACCCTACCCGCCAAATTTCTAAAGGCATATAACGACGGCCCTCTAAAAATACCTAAAACGAAGACACACATATTTATAAAGGAAACATCAAGCAATCTAAATTTATCACTGCAAAATTTGCATACAACTTCAAGGATTGAGGAATGGACATGCTCCACATTCATTTTATAGACGATATGATGTTATAATTCTATGATGTATCAAACCAAAAATATTAAGTTTAAGAAGGCTGAAAATTTGATTGGCATCTATGGAGTTTTGAGCAACACTTGAAACGACAAATGTAAGGGTAGCGTAAGGAAATATACATGTTTTAAGCTAGAGTGACCAGTTATCTCAAGATATCTAAGAGAACTAAACAATACAATAAAAAGGATGACAAACTATACTTCATAGCCAGCACCCATTAGAAGGACACCCAAATCTTGAACCGATGCATTAGGCAAGGTATCGGAATATTCCTGCTTACGAATTGAGTCAGCCGAGTGTAAGAAAGATCACCTGCAAACAAGGATTCGTGTTCTCAACTCAAGGGTAAGAAAGGGGCAGGACAGAGAAATTATTTTTTTTATATTGGAAACAAAACAAACCTTCTTGCTACTTTCACGAAGGGTATTTGTGTTGTATATGTACAAGCCATAAGTGTGTCATGAAACCTCAGTAGAAACGTAATATAAAGGAGCACGCTTTTATAAATAAAGCAGCAACAAGCATTGGAGAAGACAGGTGGCATAAATCTGCAGCTCAAGGAAGAAGAGTTAGTCGAGTTAGTTAGTTAGTTGTCAGAGGTTGTTAGAGGTTAGTTAGAGAGCCACTTAGCTTCATCAAAACTGTATAAATAGCTCTCAAGAGTCTGTAAAGGAGTAACCCAGATTTCCAGTTTTGAATAAGAATTGTTTCATTTCTTTTATCTTCACATTTCTTCGTTTCTTCGCACACGAGCACGAGTGATCAGATAATTTCCATTAGAGACTCCATATTTTCATGACGAATTGTTGTTCAAGAGCTCGTGAATGGTGGATAGGTTGAGGTGATCCTATCAATTTGTATCAGAGCCAAAGCTTCCGTCGATGACGTGCAACAATAACAGACAAGTTCAAAGTGCAGAAATGGAAAATTCGAGAGTGGAAAGCCTTGAATCACAGATGGTACAGTTGAAGCAACAGCAGATTGACATGATGGAAGTGATGCGACAGCAGTTCGAGGAGCTGCGTAGAGAATTTCGAGCGGAAGGGAAACGCTCTGAAGATTCCGATTCTCGCGAAGGATATGCATCACAACACTCATGTCCAGAGAATGGTCAAGATAACTCATCTAACCAGAAAACTCGCATTCCTAAACTGGAGTTTTCTAAGTTTGAAGGACAGAATGTGCAACAATGGATAAGAAAATGTGATCGATATTATCTTTTCAATCCTATGAGTGATCATGAGAAAATTATTACTGCTGCTATGCATATGGATGGACAAGCCGATTTGTGGTATGTGGAGTATGTAGAGGAAAAACCTGAGATAGAGTGGAAAGAATTTTACAGCCGAGTAATTGATAGGTTCTCGAATGTAGGGGGAAAGAATCTAATGGCTAATTCAACAAACTTAGGCAAGACACTGATGTTCACACTTATATTGTACAGTTTGAAGAACTCAAAGCTTTCATGGTGAGTGAGAATAGGAATCTTACCGAGTCATATTTTGTACAGAGTTACATTAGTGGTCTTAAGGAACAAATAGCACGTATGTTAGACATGTTTAAACCTGTTACTTTGTGTGAAGCCATTCAACTAGCAAGGAAACAAGAGCTACTGGTGAGCTCTTTGGGGAGAGGTCCTAGGCAATTTTCTAAAGTAGGGGGGAATGGTAACCAGTGGAAGAAGATGTTAGATACATGGGTATCCAAACAGAACGTAGGAGACCTAAGTAGTAGCAAACCGAGCACATTTAAGAAGCTTACACCTGTAGAAATTGAGCAGAGAAGGAAGCAAAATCTATGTTTCAATTGTGATGAGAGGTATCAACCTGGTCACAGACTCACAAATGTAAGAAAATATTCACCATAATTTGTGAAACTACAGAAGAAAATGATGAACCACAACTGATCCTAGAAGAGATAGGTAATGATGAGGAAGAATTTAGAATCTCTGTGCATGCTTTGGTAGGACAGACTACCCCGGACACCATCAAACTGAGAGGAAAAGTAGGTAACTGTGCTCATTGATTCAGGTAGCACTCATAGTTTCTTAGACTCGGGGGGCAGCCAAAAGGTTAGGTTGTGAATTAGAATACACCAATCCATTAATGGTGACTGTAGCAGATGGAGGGAGGATAGAGTGCAATTCTAGATGTCCACAATTAGAATGGGAGATGAGTAGTTGCAAGTTTATGTCTGCCATGAGAATTTTAAAATTAGGGGGCTGTGATATGGTGGTAGGAGTCGACTTATTGAGTCAATTAGGACATGTGACCTTCAATTTCAGAGAGCAAGCTATACAATTTGAGAAAGATGGTAGACTAGTAACCTTGCAATGGGACAAACCTGAGGTCTCACTTAGGATGATGACTGGAAAACAATTTCAAAAAGTGTTAAAAAGGGTTAAGGAGTTGTTTTTGCGTGTTTATTCATGGTGACAGCTACAGAAATAATTAGGGAGAGTAAGACACCATTAGAGCTGCAAGCATTAGTGTCCACATACCTGCACATCTTTGAGACCCCCACTACATTACCACCACAGAGATCACATAATCACAAAATAACAATCCAGCCCAACAGCCAACCATTCAAGCAAAAAGCCTATAGATACTCATATTTGCAGAGAGTAGAAATAGAGAACTTGTTACTGAAATGCTTAAGTCAGGAATAATTCAGCCCAGTAATAGCCCTTTCTCTTCACCTATGTTGTTGGTCAGAAAAAAGGATGGGACATGGAGATTTTGCATTGATTATAGGAAGCTAAACTCAATCACAGTTAAAGATAGCTTTCCTATACCATTAGTGGATGACCTCTTGGATGAGTTAAGTCAAGCTGCAGTGTTCTCCAAAATAGATCTAAGATCAGGATACCACCAAATTAGGATGGAACCAAATGATATGAGTAAAACTACCTTTGTCACTTCCAGTGGGTTGTATGAGTTTAAAGTCATGCCTTTTGGCCTTACCAAATGCCCCTGCCACATTTCAAGCTCTAATGAACTCTGTGTTTAGAGCGTATCTAGGCTCTTTTGTCCTAGTATTTTTTGATGACATATTGGTATACACTATACAGCAAAGACATGGCAGCCCATTTGAATCATTTAGAGTTAGTGTTTGAAAAGCTATCTGACCATCAACTATTTGCTAAAGCTTCTAAGTGTTCATTTGGTCAAGATAGAGTAGAGTACCTAGGGCATGTTATCAGCCAAGGAAAAGTAGCCCCTGATCCACAAAAATACAGGCTATGCAAGTTTGGCCAAGACCACAGACATTAAAAGGTTTTAGGGTTTTTCTGGGGTTAACAAGATACTATAGGAAATTTGTTAGGCATTATGGAATAATTACCAAGCCCTTGACAGAAATGACCAAGTTAGGAAACTTCAAATGGACTGAGCATAGTATAGCAGCTTTTGAGAAGCTCAAAGAATGCATGGTGTCAACCCCAATTCTCAAACTCCCAGATTTTTCCTTACCTTTTGCGCTAGAAACAGATGCATGCTATAGTGGGATAGGTGCAGTATTAATGCAAGAAAACCACCCTATTGCATTCTTGAGTAAAGCCTTAGCACCAAAGAACTTAGGACTCTCAATATATGAAAAAGAATTTTTGGCCATCCTGCATGCCATTGAAAAGTGGGGATCTTACTTGTTACACACTACTTTTGTCATTAAAACTGATCACCAAAGTTTGAAACACCTTTTGGAGCAGAAAATTTCCACTCCAATCCAGCATAAGTATATTACTAAGTTGATGGGGTTTGACTATAAGATTGAGTATAAGAAAGGGGTAGAGAATAGAGCAACTGATGCCTTGTCCAGGCAGGAATTAGAGGAGGGCGAATGCCAAGCAGTGACAGTGGTTCAGCCTACATGGATAGCAGAAATACAGTCCACATATGAAGGAGATACTCAGGCTCAGGAAGCCATAAGTGAATGCAGTGTGACACCTTATAATCTCTCTTTACCTATAAAGATGGGGTACTCAGATATAAAGGGAAGCTTTTTGTGGGAACTGGAGGCAGAATCAAATCTATCATACTCACTACTTTCATGCTTCGGGATATGGAGGTCACTCGAGAATAAATGCTACTTTTCAAAGATTAAAATCTGTGTTTTGGTGGCCAACTATGAGGAAAGATATCCAAGATATGGTCACAACCTGTGTACAATGTCAAGTCAGTAAACATGAAACTACAAGGTCTCCTGGATTACTATAGCCTCTCCTCATTCCAGAGCAAGCTTGGCAGCATATCTCAATGGATTCATTGAGTCACTCCCACCATCTAATGGCAATACGGTAATCTGGGTAATAGTTGATAGGTTCACTAAATATGCACATTTCATTTCACTACACCATCCATACACTGCATCTCACATTGCACACCTTTTCTTAGAGCACATATATAAGCTTCATGGTCTACCATCTAGTATCATTTCTGATAGAGATAAGATTTTTAGAAGTGGGTTTTGGAAGGAACTTTTTAGCATTCTACAGGTGAAACTCCATCTTAGCACTGCTTATCATCCTCAGAAGGATGGCCAAACGGAGAAGGTCAACTAGTGCTTAGAAACATATTTGAGATGCATGTGCAGTCAGAATCCAAAAAGATGGAGCTCTTGGCTATCATTGGCTGAATTTTGATACAATACTTCCTATCACACTTCCATTGAACTAACACCATTTGAAGCTCTATATGGCTACAAACATACACCGTTAGCTCTAGCATCTTATATGCAACCTCAAGTGGTGGGAGTTGAAACAACATTACAAGAAAAATAGGAAGCTCAACTGCAGCTTAAGCATTTGCTACAGAAGGCACAAAACAGAATGAAGACTCATGCAGATAAGCAAAGAATATTCCGAGAATTCCAAGAGGGAGATTGGGTGTACCTCAAACTCAAGCCGTACAAGCAACACTCAATCCGACTACATCGCGCTTGGAAGCTTAGTCCCCGCTTTGCAGGACCATTTCAAATAGTTCAGAGGATTGTCCCAGTCGCCTACAAATTGCAGCTGCCTGCAGATGCAAAAATACACCCCGTGTTTCATGTTAGCTATTTGAAGAAGGGAATACCACCGACGGCCATTACATACTCTACACTACCTGAGTTCGGCGACGAGGGTCAGAATCTTTTGCAGCCAATAGCAGTCCTTAGCCGACAACTAGTACGACGAGGCAACAGACCAGCGACGGAAATGCTAATTCAATGGGCTCACCTACCTAAGGAGGAAACTACATGGGAAGAGTTTGGGGAGATAACGGCTAGATTTCCGGACTTAAAGCTTGGGGACAAGCTTTAGGAAGAGGGGGCAATTGCCATGAAACCTCAGTAGCAACGTAATATAAAGGAGCATGCTTTTATAAATAAAGCAACAAGCATTGGAGAAGACAGGTTGCATAAATCTCCAGCTCAAGGAAGAAGAGTTAGTCGAGTTAGTTAGTTGTTAAGAAAGTTGTTAGAGGTTAGTTAGAGAGCCACTTAGCTTCATCAAAACTGTATAAATGACTCTCAAGAGTCTGTAAAGGAGTAACCCAGATTTCCAGTTTTGAATGAGAATTGTTTCGTTTCTTTTATCTTCACATTTCTTCGTTTCTTCGCACACGAGCACGAGTGATCAAATAATTGCCATTAGAGACTCCATATTTTCATGACGAATTGTTGCTCAAGAGCTCGTGAATGGTGGATAGGTTGAGGTGATCCTATCAAAGTGATCCTCCTAAGAGATCACTGATTCCAGGAATACAGGAGAGGAGAACATATGGCCAAAGCCGAGGACGAGAATCCACCTCCACGTAAAGAATCCAAGGACTGGATTGTCTTCAGGGAACTTCTGAAAATAGAAACTCGGCGCCTCACCTTGTTCAATGAACGTTCCTGCAGGAAAAAATCAGGTTTAATTAACCAGTGTGCTACAAGTTACAAAATGATTTGAATACTCAGTAATATAATTTTTCAAGAAATGCTGCATGGAAACTCCTACTGATCACAATGGAGTCAACAAATCAAAATATAATAACAATTCAAGAATCTGGCAGAAAATGATGCCAATACAATAACAGAAAAAATCACACAATCAGCCTTCTAACTTCATTAAGCTTTGATTTACAAATTTCAGTTCAATTTCTTGACGATTTAGCATGTTCATTTGCATAATACTAATTTTGGCTATTAAACTCAAAATTAAGCAAATGAAAAAAATGTGAAAGAGCAATTATCAATTTCCTCAAAAGTTGCAAATGTAATACCTAAAGCCATGAGAGCAGCAACTGTAAACATCTCAGCAATCGCCAGAGGCAGAGTTGAGAAAACTGCGAGAACTTTGTAGGCAGCCCCTTCAATTTCCAAGAACGGCCTTTCTTAATTGGCGGCGGCGGCGGCGGAGCTCCGCCCGGTGCTCCGCGGGGCTCAGGCGCGATCTTGGTCTTCGTAGGCGCTTGCAAGCTCTTCTTCTTGTCCTTTGTTAGTGCTCTTATTCTGAGTTGAGCTCAGAAAATACAGTCTTTCTGCTACCGTAGTACAGAGTGGGAGTGAGTGTGCCGCCATTTTTTACACTGCATGAATTGCATAGAAGCGAATTGTTGGGAAATGAAAACTGGGTTCAGAATTTGAGGTCGTTTCTTAGATTTTGCAACTGAATCTTGGATAGAATTCTTGAACTCAGAGTCATCATCTGGATTGAAATGAAGAGAGGAATTCCGAGTTTTATTACTATTTTGTTTTGTTAATGTTTAAGGTGTAATAACGATCACGTTGGGCCGTTGGTTTACCACTTCATCCATATATTCAATATACATTTAAATTTAATTAATCTATAGTATGAAAATTGTATCTTCATTTTTTTTTCAAAAATTGTTGATTTTTGATTAAATTGTTATAGAAATGAATCATCTTTATTTTTTTAATTTATGGAAAACTCGAAACTGCTACTGAATAAACCATATGTTCCTAAACCATAGTTCTGAATCATCCTAATTTTATTAATTGTATTCAAGTCAAAATATATACTCAACCCTTTGATTAATAGTTCCAATTGTTAATTATTTTGATAAGATTGCTTAACTATATATTTCTTCCTTCGTTTAATAAATATCCTACTTTGAAAATAGTTCTACTTCGAATAAATGCAATATTTCAAAATTTTATGTAAAATAATATCAAGCTATCAATTCACCCTTGTTTAGTAAGTCCAGTTCCTCATATTTACTGAAATGAGGAATATGAAAATGAGATGGGCATTCGATAAAATTAGAATAAAAGTTCAGATAATATATATAAAAATAAAATAACGTGTGTATAACAAATTAGGCAGGTGACACTGCAGATATTTTCAGGAACTGTCCAAAACGGACATTCTGGACTTTCTTCTCCAAAACATAAAAAAAATAGCTTTAGCAACGGTTCACAAATCCATAAAGATCGACAACAACATCTACAAGAATCAATAATTCTCATTTCAACTCAGAAATCACACACACACACACCCACAATGAAGCACAAACAGCTAAAAATACAAAACGAGTTACTCCATTAGGTGTCGAGATTAATTACAGATCAACCTAGAGATACATAAAAATCCGCATTCGATTTTTATTTCGAGCAAATAAAACTGAAGCTGACGACGTCGTAGTAGCTACAGGAAAACCGTAGTCCCTGATCACTAAACTGTTATCTACCATATTATTTTGTCTGTCACACAAGTGGAATCAATTCTATTTCAACTAAAAATATACATTTGCAGCATAACTTCATTTTAAGCCCTGCACCATTTCATTCGAGTATCATCAAACTTCATGCAAGAATTAGATGCAGGAATAGGAAAATACCGACGAGGACGAATACAATCTTCCAAAGAATTGGTTTCCATTCTATTGGAGCAGTATGATAGTTATGAAAGCCATGAACATAACCTCCATGGAAGGAGCTCGAGAACAGGTACGGAGCTCCGGAGGTGGCTCCGTACACGGTGGCGTCGTGGAATCCGTGCACCTGCAGGTTGAAGATGGCCGGTAGGGCACCAAAGAGGGTCGACAGTGTGAGGTGGCCGAATCTTGCAGCTGCCATTGGCATGGCCCCTGTGATGGGGTCCAACTCGTTTGGTCGGACATAGTTCACATTTACACGGGGGGCAGTCTGCGGTCTCTGCCCCATCGGTCGATTCGGGACGGGAATACTGGAGAGCGATCGGGACCTCGGGTCGCAATTTGTTTTGCCCCTTCCGTATATGGGGATTAGTTTCTCCTCCTGTACAATGGCCTTGCAAACGGGGCACTCGTGACAATGGGAATGGAGCCGGAGCCATTGGTATAGGCACGGCCAGCAGTAGAGATGGCCGCATAGCGTCACGATTGGTTCTTGCGCTAGTTCAAAACAGATGTTGCATTCGAAGTTTCCTGTATCGTACACTACGTCGTCTGAAGAAGAGGCATTCATCGATTCACCAAAACCGCAATCCATATTTACAGCCCGGAGCCTTGAATCTGTTCAGTTGTAATTAACACAATAATAACGTCCTGATTTATATTTGTGTATACAGGATGCAAAAATCAATTTTAAATAACGCATGAATCACATTAACGGAGGAGGAAAGCAAAAGGTGTCTTAGCTAAACAAAATTAACAATTGCAGTCATCAATTCATTAGTCAAATCGATCTTCGCATTCTAAAAGAACATCGTGAACAATACATCACAAAACACAGCTTACGCAAACCCTAGAACAAGAAACTATAACCTTCTGAATGATCTATATATCAAGCAGTAATCCTTCTATTGAGATTCACAAAAAACAATTAATTAATTCAGAAAGTATAAAATCAAATTTTAACATACAGAATGCATTATCCAACCAAACACAAGCAAAACCGGATTTAACCTGACTTCGGATCAGTCTCAATTAAGAACTGCAGATAATCAGATTACCGAAAAAAAACTAAATTCCAGTCCACTAAACATATTGAAAGATTATCTGAAAAATCCAATCACAGAACTTCAAATATTCAATAAAACCACTGTTCCCTCAATCTTAAACCATCCCAAAATCAAGCTACTCCAATAATTAAACACTCACTGAATACTAAAATCCAATACAAAAAAACAATAATTCACAATTAGAACAGTAAAAACATAAATTTTCTATTTTTCCAAAAAATTAAAAATAAAAACGCAAGCATCATCCTGAGAAATTGGATAATTACCAGAAAACAAAGGGAGCTGAAATAGATCTAAATTTCAATGAAAAACGTACAGATCAGGCAGAATTTACAATGTATGCATGAATTAAATGAGTGAATATAGGAAAATCTAACCTCCTAGAGTAGTATAGCAAATACAATAGGTAGGTGAGATCAGAAAATTATGCCGTAAATTTATGGAGGTTGTGAGCGTAGAAAAGATGAAAACGGAGAGGAAATAAGAGATTTTACAGGGACCAAAATGAAAATATGGAAATTTTCGCAATGGTCGGTGACTGCGGGCCGTTGGATTGCAGGAAAAATAAATATAAATTACAAACATGTATTTAACCCCTATTGAGAAGGTAAAAAAAAAGTATATTATTTTATATTCGATTTTAGATTTTTTTTACAAACATGTATATAACCACTATTGAGAAGGTAAAGAAAGGAATATATTAATTTATATTCGAGTTTTTTTGGTTATAATGGTATTACAAATTTACAAATTAATACATATTATAATTAATGTTGTCAACAATTTTATCACATCGTTCATTTTCTGACGGCTTACATTGCAAATTAGCAAGTACTTCTTCCGTCTCACCAAATATGATTCATTTCTTTTCAATACGTTATTTAGGAAAATGATATAAAATGATTAAATAGATAAAAAGTAAGTAGGAGAATAATATAAAATTGTTAAAGTGATAAAAAGTAATTAGAGTCCATATCACTTGAAGAGATAATTATTTTCTATAAATGAAATGAGCTAAATTGGATGGGAGTCATGGGACAACCCGAAAAGAAATATGGGCCAAGTATAGTGGGACGAATGAAGTATTAGTTATTAGACAAAAACTTGGGTGAGCTCCGCCTCACCGTGAGCTCACCCTTGTTTTTTGTTAAAATAATTATATATTAATTATGGTGAGTAAGGATAATTAGATTTTATTAATGTATAATTAAATTTATTAATTTTTAATTATAATTTTAATTCAAAATTAGATTTTATTAATTCATAATTATGGTTTATTAATTCATAATTGAAGTTTATTAATTCACAAGTAGGGTTTATTAATTCAAAGTTAGGGTTTATTAATTCATAATTAGGGTTTATTATTCAAAATTAGGGTTTATTATTTTCAATTAGGGTTTATTAATTCAAAGTTAGGATTTATTAATTCAAAGTTAGGGTTTATTATTCAAAATTAGGGTTTATTATTTTCAATTAGGGTTTATTAATTCAAAGTTAGGGTTTATTAATTCCAAATAGGGTTTATTAATTTAAAATTAGAATTTATTAATTCACAATTAGGGTTTATTATTTCACAATTAGAGTTTACTAATTCAAAATTAAGATATATTAATTCAAAATTATTATTTATTAATTTACAATTAAATTTTATTAAACTAGTTAAATTAGAATTAATTAATTAGAATTAATTAGAATTAATTAATTAGGATTAAAAATTAACTAATTAATTAAAGTTAATTAATTAAGGGTGGTCTCACTGTGTGCGCGCAGCGCCCACAGGAGACCATCCCTAGTTATTATTGTCAAATATGTTGATGTTCCAATGAAATTTGTCAAAATTAGCAAATATCGAACATCATATTATATGCCAAAATATCCTTTGATTTCTCGAGTGAAAAGATTGGAAGAAAATAATTTGTCTGAAATAAAAACTTTACAAATCAATCAAAATTGAAAGTGGTATCCTAATTTCAACAAATAAAAAAGTTGAATATTATTTTTGTCAAGGTTTAGCCTAAAGTTTAGGTCTCTAAATGTTTTTTTTTAAGAATATTGATAGTATAGGTATTAATTAGTACTTCCGCGTTGGAATACGGTGGTTAAAAGTTAAAATATTGTAGTAGGAACTGAATCTCTCTCATATGTGTTGTGCGTGTATTCTTGAACAGAGACTGCTACTATTAACAACATCGAATTATTACATGCAAGTGTAGCTTTTATCTAAACTAATCAATATTTCTTAATTTTCTAGAAAATTAATAAATACGTTCCTTGTAATTTGAGAATTCTTAATCAGAATTCCGGCTGCTTCCGTGCTCGGATTAGTCATACATTTAATAAAAAGATAAGATTTCGTGATTTTTAATGTAAATCAATTGTTACCATTTGAAACATGATAAACTAATTAAAAGAAACTTAAATAAATCGGTCAGCTTTATTAACAAACATCGGTCTGTCTGACTCGGAAAGTATCGTTGGAAATAATTGGTCGCCAAAGTAATTTCGGACTGAACAATATCTGACTGTCATCCTTAAATATGATTTTGACACAATAACCAATTATACATTTAATGAAGGAAAAGAAAATTAGACTTTTTCAGTTTATTTTTTGCCTTAATTCAACTCTAAAATATTTTATTTTTCTGAAGATTGCAACTAGATTGAAATATGAGCACAGGAAGAAAGCAAGAAAATGAGTCGGTGTTATGCTCAAATAAGATTTCTAAATCTATATCAATTCAGAACAAAATTAATATTTGATTCAAAATTATTTAATATTAAGATTCCGTAAATAATATGGATATCTCGTGTCAAGCTAATTTATAATATAATGTCATATCTGAAACTAATATTTACACAAGAGCCCAAACTTTATAAAAATATACTTTAGTAAATTTGCAGGAACACAAATATTCTTATAAAACTTTCACTAACCCAGCAACTCATATTGCGAATCCGTTACAATAATATAATCAGAGGCCATAAACCTATAATCATGAGCTCCAACAAATTACAATCTTTAACTAATATATTCAGCAAATAAATTATAAATTCCTACACTAAAATTTAATAATTACACTCATTAATTATATAATGAATTGACTCTACGAATTCAATCACCAACAGACTATTCAGGGTTAACACCTTCATAATTCTATTTTCCCCATTCACCCTTAATTCGCCAAGAACATGATAATAAAGTAGCTTAAGCATAAAATCCCTCGATGCTACCTCCCTCGAAATTAAGGAATAATCATGCAAATGAATTACCTCATATTATGTTAACTACTTAGCTTGCCTTGCCTGTACAGATTAGTTCACTGATATGCATGAATCAAAATTTTAAATTCGGCAAAAAGTGCCCTAAATAAAATCAGACAGATAATGTATATGTTTTCCAAAATGTAATGTTTTTTCTTTTTTCATTGGAAGTTTCTCTGTTTCCTTCATTTTCGTCCCTTTCAAGGAGGAACGAAACAGAGCCTCTCACCAAAAGTGTTGGGAGTTTCTACCTTTCAAGACTCCAAGTCAGTCTAAATTTGAGGACAGAATCACTAAAGAAGAAGATCATCTTTACATCAAAACCAATTCTAGAATTTGGCGCTCAAAAGGTAGTATAGCAAATCTTTACCGCGAATTCCAAGTGGCTTCTCCTGAGTATTCCGTGCAAACTGAATTTCTTTGATTGCATGTTACAGAGGCAAGCAGCAGTGACTTACACAGCCCTTTTGAAGAACAAGAATCAAGGAAATAAAAACACAACCCACATCACGGTCTCATTGTATGTCTAAATTTAGAGCCATGAAGCAAAAACTCTGCAACAAAGTGCACCAGAAACAGAAAGAGAATGATTACCAGGGCATAGTCAATCAACTATGTTTTGCAATCAGTTCTATGTCAGCTCCAACTTCAGCAATCTTGGCTTCCTTAGACGCTTTTGCTGTCTTGGCGATAGTTAGAACATCGAAATCCAAAGCAACCCTTCTCACTAGGCCTTCAAGCATCTGTTTTAACATTTTGGCAATTTGCAGTTACGAAAAAAATTCAGTTCTGTACTGCAACCTTTGTATAAGCATAAGTTCATCCATCACTAGGATAGCAAAAGATATACCAGTTATATACAACATTTTTAACATGACTTTTCAATTTTGACAAGCTTTTCTCCATTTTGGCAAAGACTTGATGTTCAACATCCACTAAAATGCTTAGAACAAACCCACAAGGAATTCAACAACTAGAAAGTAGTAAGTGACACTACTACTATTTCAAATAATATTATACAAGAAAACTTACCAGAGAGCCAATGGCCACCATAGCCCGAAATCTAGAATCAGAATCAACTGTTTCCCCTTCAGCCATCTACAGGAGATGACAGAAGATGCAACAAAGAAAATATTAGTTACATCCATGAAACTTCAGCTGTCTCCAGCTAAACATACTATGATTCAAGTGATTAACTCAAATCCTACACAACCAACAATGAATTTCCCCTTGCATTGACTATACATGCATGCATTTCAATGTCTTCCAAGATGAAAATGGACAAAAACCAACATGAACAGGATACCTCTAGTGCTGCCGAAAGGACTTGAGACTGGCCTTCCTCATCCTTCTTCTCAATCAAAAGAACAGCATAACTGCAGAGATTGATGGGTACTCCAAGAATTTTAGTACAATACTGATATTGCTCTATGGTTAGCAATTTTACTTGCAATGATCTTAAATCATAATGTGCTATATGATTTTACAAATTCTATGTGTGTTTCAGATATGGGATCCTATTTTTAGCAAACAAGAGTTTCTGAGGTAGCAAACCAAGTTCCCGAATAACTTCAAATGAAATACTTTCAAGAAAATTAGAATATGAATTCGCCTGCACTGCATGAAGAGTATTACTGTAAGGCATATATTCAAGGATATTAAGTTATTTTGGAGCATCAGGAGCTAACAAATCACAAGGAAATGATTTAGACAAACGACGCACATAATACTAACAAGTTATGCAAATAAATCTGAATATAGATGACTTCTAAAGTTGGATAAAAATTATTTGCCCTACAATGAGAAAAATGTAGTTTATAGCTCCTTATTTCCTCTCAAACAAAATAGGACGAGCATCTGGCATAGATTTAACATCAAAATAATTTAAGATTTAATTTGTTTAACCTGTCACTTACTTGAGAATCAAAGTTATGCATTTACATTTGTACATTCTTATTTGAAGATGCAACAACTTGAGAAGGCATCAAGAATCTACAAGATCAAAAATCAAAAGCTTATCATAAGTAAAGCCTATGCGAATATCAAATGAGACAAAAGTATCATAACAAATCCTCTCCACCATCGACACAACATAGAGACAATTGGGAAAAGTACTGATTTAGGCTAGAAAAAAAAAGGCACAAACTCATAACCATCGTTATATTAGCCACTTTATGTATGAAAGGACTAAAAAATACTCTTCATTAAAAAATGGAACCCTATTCCCCCTCCCCTCCAGCCAGCCGCATCCTCCACCTCCCCCTGCCCTCATCTGATCTGCGGCCCACAGCCACCGTCACCCTCCCCGCACTGCTCCGTCTGATCTGCAATACACCTGCAGCACCCGTCCATCATCCCCCATCAGATCTGTAGCTCTTCCTCTCAAAATGTTGCAGAGTCGTTACCATTGTGCAACCACCACCGGCGATGTCTTCCTGGTTTCCCCCTTTCCCTCACTTCCTTTCTTTTGTTTTCCATTTCTTTTCTTTTTTGTGGGCACAAGTTTTGGGGGTATTTTGGTCAAGTTGGCTTTAGAAAATCAAGTTTTATAGTTGGTGACTGAAAAGAAAATTTCCAGAATCTAAAGTGATTAAAACAATATTTGGTTCCACAATATATGCCAAACAAGAATGAAGGGAGTTTTCGGCCTAATTTTCCTCTCACCTCGGCACGATGATTTGATAACCAGTCATAGTAGCATGTGCTTTTGAAAAGATTAGTAACTGCACGGAGGCAGGTAAGCAGATTTGCAGGAAGCAGAGGACTTGCAGTCACCTTCTTTATCACCTCAATGACTATATCTGCAAAGAACAAATTAAAGAATGAGGCAGCAAGAAATGAATAATGAAACAAAACTTTATATAATAAAACAATATATTTAAACAACCAGCAATCTAGAAATAGCACCCTAAGCACAACCGGGTTGGCAGCAAGTAGCAACCTCAAACCATTAATCTTATAGATCTATCTACCATGTGGGAAACAAGAAAATTAAACATGACATGGCAGCATTCATCAACAACAGGAATCCATTTGAGTGCAACACATGTCTTCATCAAATAAACACGTTAAATGGACAAGCGCAAAGCAAATCTAATTAGTACCATTTTCATCCTTGACATACTGCTGAAGCTTTGCAGCTCCATCCGGATGCAACACAATCATCCTTACTACATCAATAACTGCAAAAATGGGTTCTAGATTAGTAAGACATGAAAAGAAAATTCGTTGTTAGAAAGGTTTCTTTTTGCACTGGAAAAGGCTCTGCATCCAGCATTCTTTTGAAACATACAATAGGTCTCTCCCAATCTTCAGAGTTTCACACATCTTTCTCCTTTATCATTTCTAAATAAGGTCAGAACCCTGAAGATTAGGAGAGATTTTCTATATGTTTTAAATGCCTCAGAGTTTCTACACTTGTAGTACAAAATTACTTTCACATGAAACACAACGGGATTGTATTCCTTTGAGAAATCAATAAATCTCTACTATGTTTCAGAATTAGCTAAATGCCCAAATTTCTGATTCTGATAGCCAAAAAAGTAATGCCTTGTTCTGTATTTTAGCTTTCTAAATTTAAGATGATGCCTCCAAAAGAGAATTAGTATCTTTATCCCCTTATACTAGAAACTTGAGATGATGCATTTAAAGTTTCTAACATGGCAAAATTATGTAACTCAATTCTCTCATCATTAAATAAAGCTTGAACATGATATGCAAGCCTACTTTAGCCAGCTTCTCAGTTTAAAGAAATCCATATTTTCTATCTAACGAGATGCACGAAGCTGTGTTGAAACTACGTCAATCCTGATTCAGCATGAGCAGCTCCAGCTCATTTGATTGTCCACCCAAATAATCCTCATGCCAAAGAGCCCCCATAACAAACAACTTGAATGTTTCCAGATTATGAAATGGTCAAGAAGCATCTCATTATCACGTTACTATATTTCTGCACATAAGTGTCCTTCAATTGTAAGCATATCCCAGTATGGACGTGCACTCACATGTGCGTACGCGCACACACACACAACACACACACAAGTTGATAGCATATGCAAGTAGGTACTGTCAAGCTATAGATATAGAGATAATTACCAGGAAAAAGCAGAGCAACTGGCCATGTTTTCAGAACTTTCAACATCAATGCCACATCGACATCTGCGAATCTACTGGTATGGTAGTGTGATGTGTCTTTCAAAATCTTAACAATGGCATTAAATCTTGACATATCACTGTCACTCAGTGATAACTGTTTCTTATCCTAAGGGAAACAAAACAAATGTCAGAAAGAAAAGGCTAGCCAAACAGAAATTAGTCCGAGTATGTTGCAAGTAACATTGACAAGGTCAAAAGTGAAGTAACACACTGAAAGTAAAATATTTCCGAGCTGACAACATATAACAAGAGGAAACAATGATGTGAATCAAGCAAACAGCTTACGGGTCAGACATCAGGGAATTGTTAAACTCAGAAACCTTTTGAGGATTCCATCAAACTGAGCGGTGTCAAATGCAAGCATCCTCTCTGGACAACAAAAATAAGTATCAATTATACTAGAGAATGGAACCAGCAAAGAGATTTTGTGTATTTCACCATCCAACACCTATTATATTGTAATGAGAAAAGTTACTCACATCTATTATAGTATATGCATAATAATTTCAACTTGTAGAAATATATTTTGGATTGCTGCATTTAAGCAACATCAGCAGTAATCCTCGCTGCTGCAAATTTTATAAAGCATTATCCCTTAACCAAGATTGATAATTGCTGATCTTCATAATTATGACCAAGGTATCTCCGTCATTAAAATGAACGAAAGAAGATCACATATCCAATTCATTATATACCATAGGTATTTATCAATCTTTAAGTGACAATTTTGAAACAAGTCACTGTTAGCTCCTGAAAATAAGACATGCAACACTTTTAAGAAGGGAAACAAAGATATTCCATAAATTTATTATTTTTAAGATATTCCTATTTACTTACATTTTACCAACCTGGAAGGCTCGAACAAGGATGGTTTGCCTGGGTTTACTGGGTGGTGTTTTCAATGTTAACATGGATCACCTAACTCCCAAATAATTAATCAAAAGCTGTCAACTAGACTAGATCACTAGAATTCCCTGTTCTTTTTCTCCACAATTCCCAATTTATTCTCTTGCAGTAACACAAAATCATCCACAAAAAGTTTCAATCACTTTCTGACGCATAAGGATCATACATATTCTTACAAAACCAAAGTATATGAACATGATTTATAACCTCCCACAAAGAATTAAGCTCAAAAGAGGAAAACCAGAAAATGATTAAAGAGGCATAATTACTTTTGGAATGTGCTTGTAAGAAGGCTTTGACGATGATGCACCTGATAAATACAAGTAACTATCACAATCTCATCCACTAGTAACCACAGTAAATGAAAAAAGAGAAAGCAAATTCAAGGATAACAACCTGGGATTTTGACTGTGCTCCAGGCACATAAGCATTGGCTGAAGCATTAAAACACAACTTAAATGGTAAGAGTGAACAAAACATAAAAACGATCCAGATTGACATAACGAACATTAGGCCTTACATCCAGTATACGGGTCTCAAACAATGGATCTGGAGTGAAATCTTTTGCCCTGTGTTTTGCAGAATAAATTCTACAATCTGTTGCCGTAAGAAAGTGGCAAATTTTCATTAAGTAGCCACTTATCAGCAACATCATATGGACTTTCTGTAGAATACAGAAAAAAAATATGGTTATGTACACCACAATAGTTCACACACATACACGAGAGAGAGAAAGAGAGAGAGAGACAGAGAGAGAGAGAGAGTAGAATAACAAGATGACAAAAGAAGAAGAACCCTAATTTGATGAGCAAAAGGTACAAGGATTGTCATATAGTCCCTCAAAAAATTAAGTTTTGAACGAGAGCATACCTGAGCGATTGTAGGGCAGTTTACGTATAGGTTCACCATCTCCAATGTCAACATCGAATACTGAAGGATATGCCATAAAATTATTTAAAAGGAATTAAGGAAAAAATAAGCAAATCGCATAAAAAGGCTATGAGAGTAGAAAATGCAATGCTAACCATGGTCGTACTGAATGCCATTAAGCACGGACGGCTTCATATTATCATCAGGTCCATCAACAACTTCACCAATCTAGGTTGGAAACGAGGATTAAGTACAAATGAAGCAATTTTGAAAGCGCAACCAAAGATAATTGAACAAAACCAAAATTTACAGATGCTGGATGATAATTGTTATTAGAAGCTTGAAAGGAACCAAGATGTAGAGATCGTACTCTAATAAAATCAGATGAGCAGTAAAACAAACCAAAATTAAAGCAAACCGGAAATGAAGAGATCAACAAAATTGAAGGACAATTTATGGCAAGCCAGTAACCCTGAGGAATGTGAAATAGCCTAGTACAATAGTATTAGACCACAAAATGTTATTACCTTATCCCACTTCTGTTCTCTCATATTCCATGCATAGGCCACACCATTATCTCCTTCTCGAACTACCTTTGTCTGCCCATCACTACTTCCTGATCATTTACAATTGAAACAGTTGCACGCATAAATATAGTAGAAGCTTCATGGTTCATTCAAGATAGACCCCATCATATTGGGAGCAAATAAACTCCAAATAGAAAAACTAGAAAATAATTATGCCAATTGTACCTGGAGTCTTCAATGTATCTAGACCTGGTAAGTCTTCCAATTTCAGGCCTCCAACTCTCTTCCTAATGCATATGATGAGAAAAGCATAAGCCATAGAAAAGGTATGGAAGATGTATCTAAATGACTCTAAAGCTATTCTCTAAGTTACCCATGGTCTACCATCTAATCAATCAACTCAGGCTAGAAAATCCAAATTTTAAGTAGTTACATTAGATACATAACAAGCAGTAAAATGCAACAAATCAAAAGGAGCAAACAAGAGAATACTAAATGACATCGTCCCAGTAAAGTAGAAAACAATTTTATGAAAAACAAGAAGTGTCTGCCACACAAGACAAGATGAGATAATATGACAAAATCATCTTCTCTCTGATTAAATTTCATCATCAAGCAAGAATATCATGACATTAATTGTCAGCAAAAGCTTAAAGTTAATGATTGCATTAATATGTAGAATTAAACTTTTTGTATAAGAAACCAAATATTATTAATTCAATAAAATCACTAATAAAATACAAATAGGGAACATGATGTCCACCCCTATTAGGAAGCTTCAATTAAAATAATGTCATTCTTCTTAAAAATCCTTAAACTCTCTAGTCTTGGAAATCCACATAACTACTTTATTCTTCAATCTTTCCATACATAATGGAACAATTCTTTAACATCTTCAGGAAATCTCCCCTTTGTTTCCATCCAAACAAACAAACAGAGTGCATAGGCTTTCTGCCTGAGCTTGGTATCACCACTACACCCAACACCACACATATTAAGTATAAGAATTGTGCATAAATATGTGCTATTGATCCCCTGAGCACCTCTAGGAAACACACTCAATAGAAGTTATTTAGATGCTGATGTATACACCCTAATGTGTATACTTCTGCTTAAACAATACAACGAGCACCTTAATTTTCCATTCTCTTGACCAACTGACAATAGAGATAGGGAATGGATACCTGCTGAGTTTGTACTGAGAAATTTGAGAAGCAAATGAGTCAAGCTCTACAGTGTCAGCAGTCTTTTCATGATCTATAGTCCAGATACGCACAATGCCATCAGAGCAAGCAGTCACAATATCGCCATTTTCCAAGAATTTAGCATCCCAGACGCAGCCAGGATGCTCTATGCTCTGTACACAAATTCCATCTGCAACAAAACATGATTTTTCATGCCAGCATAAAGAAGCTTGAATCATGACATCATACATGTAGCACTGAAACAAAATATGATATCATCTTATTAACCAAATATGCACAAAACAGCTTTGATTTGGAATCCTACAAATGTAGCAGCAACCAACAATTGGCCATGTTGATATCATCTTTGATTATCCTCGACTTTGATATCATTTTTTATTAAGCCATGGCAACACAAGAAATGGAAGAAAAAAGAGACTCACCTTTCCATATCTTTGCTGAACAATCCTCGCTAGCACTGACTATAAGGCCAGATGCATGAGCATCTACAGAATAAACAATGGACGATGACCCACCATCTCCAGTAGAAGTTCCCACTAAGTGCCCATAGCCTGATAGAACTGCCATATAGCAATTAAATAACAATCAGAAATGACAAGAATGAAGATAATAAACGAGGATAATAGACAAGAAAATTTATTTCAAATCTTTAAGAAAGGCGGAAACTAAATAAGAAGTTGCTGTACAATCCAAAAAGAGCAATATCAGCATCGAAGTATAAAGTAAAAAAGATAATAACACTTTTAACAATGATAGAAGCCAACCATAGGGAAAAGTAGATATCAAGCCAATTATTGATATAAACCCTCTATTAGCATGTACTGGAAACATCTTACCCATCATGAGATGCAGAAAGAATTCCTAAATTTGGCATGATAGCCACTCCTCGAACAGTATCTGCAGAATAGAAACAGACATGCAAAGATCAGAATTCGTTAGTGAAGGAAAGTAATTATAAGATTAAATTAACATTTTCTTTATTTCAGTTAAATACATCCCAAAAATCAAGATCAATCTAAAATCAACATTCGTTAAGCTAAAATAGGTATGTTCTCTAATACAAATTAGCATGGATAGGGTGTAAGTGACTCAAACCACCTCATGAACTACTCTAGGATCGACTCCAGAAAAACTCGAAGTCAACTCAAAATTAATTGAGCCAAGCTCAAGCTTCTCGAGTAACATATACCACGCTCGATAGATTCACAAGCTCTAGGATTTTCTTTTAGTTGAATTATATTAGATGTGCATCAAAATTAAGACCAAAAATAATGGCTTTACTGGAGACTTGATAAATTATGGGGACAAACAAATGGGAGGGTGGTGGAACCAAACCTGTATGTCCTTGAAATGTATGGATACAAGATTTCCTTTCCAAAGCTTCAAAGTCATGTCACTTGAACCTGCATTAACAATCAAAACATATTGTAATCGACTGATGAAATAAATATCTACAGCAAGGTCATCAATCTCAAGCTATACAAACACTCTAGTTCCACGGGGAATTTAAGATGTCAAATATTTGGCCACTGAATAAGCTTTTTTCTGGAATAGAACCAAAATGTAGATTGAGATAAGTTTACCACTGGGATTGCAATATTTTTCCGGAAAGAAAGATTATCATGAACAAAAATTCATTAATAAAATGCATATTGAAGCATGTTTGAATGTGGGGAAAGAAATCAAGATAATTTACTAAAACTAAAAGACAGCTGATGAAGTAATGAAAGAATAGGATAAAAATATTGCCTGTAACAAGCTCGCCAGAAGGCAACTTAATAACTGCTTGAATTGCTGCCTTATGAGCTTCCCATTCCTCAACTTGTTGGCTTCCCCTCCAGCGTCTCAATGTACTAAATTAAAGCAACCACATCAATCGTGTTAGAAGTGTAGCAAGTGATAAAGGCCCTTAACAGACTAGGAGGGGTTCTCATGTAAGCTCTCATAAAATGTTTGAGAGTGCTCAGTAAAATCTAAGAAGTGAGCTAATAAGCTCCCAACTATATATGAAGGAATTTCTAAGCTCATCCTCAGGGGTGAAAGGGGAAAGATTTTAATCTATTTTAAGATCTCAAGAAAACTCCTTTATTCTACTTAAAGCAACTTCATTATTGTAATTACAAACAAACAGAAGCTCGTGTTTTCTTATCTTACAAGCTCCCAAAACACCAAGATATAGGATTTTTCTATCTTTAAATAAGCTTATGGCACACCCTTTTAAAAGCCAAAAACATATCCATGAATATATAGTAGTGCACCACATAAAATCAGCAAAAATTATATTTAGAAACAAGAAAGCAACCACTTGCATTACTAAAATGCAGAGACACCAGTTACATCACAATGCTTCCGCATAACAAAATCATTTTGCACGTCTTTCTGTAAGTGCCCTATCTACAAGTCTAAGAGAATCTTCATGTAAGCATACCCAGAACAATTGCGTAAGGCCAAGGGTGGGCACCCTCAACAAGTGGCTAGTTGGGTTCCTACAGTTTTCCACTTCTAGAGAAAATATGACCAGTACAGATAAAAAATATTATAAGTTCAGAAGATACAGCATCACAATACATTATTCTTCCAGTAAATGAATGATCATAATTTGTGAGGATTTAGCAATATACTTGTTTTTTAGTAAAGGCCAACAGGGAATTGTTTTTCAGAAGGACAAAGTTGGGAATTAGATATCTGCGAATTAACTTAGTCATGTTTGTTACCTTAGTTAAGCCCAACCAAAATAACTACCACAGCTGAGATTACAATAATCACGAGAAAAATAATCATCATTCACAAAAATCAGCATACCAGTCCACGGATGATGACACAATATCTAAACCATCCAATGCAATGCCAGTCACTTGTAATTTATGACCCTTCAGCGTCTGCACTTTCTCTCCCGTGGCCAGGTTCCAGATGAGAAGCAAAGTGTCCATCCCTCCAGATATAATTCCTCCCTCTGGAAACTCCTCATTTGGAGGAATCCAAGCCAATGGCCCCACAAAGCTAGTGTGGCCCAACAATATCTTTGACATGGTAAAATCACGCTTTTGTGATTCATCTAAGGTCCAGAATCTAACAGTTCTGTCTCTTGAAGAAGTTGCTATGCCAGCATTTCCGCATATGCATATCCCTCGAGCCTAAAGATGTTTAGGTCCACAAAGCACATTAATAAGCACATCCAGTTCACTTGTACTCATTATGAAGACAACCAAACAAGGTCCGATCAAAGCTACATTATACATCAAAAAGATGACAGAAATGCATACACATGCAGTATTAGTATTTCAATCTAGTTCTCTTGACCATTCAGTAGATAGATTGAGACAAGCACCAGCAAAAACCACTTAATTCTGTTTCAAAAGTCAAAACTAAAACACCACTACATAAAAAACAGCACAAAATTGGAATCTTGGTCTGATCGATCAAATTTAAAAATAAAAATAAAAAAATTCAAGAAGGTCCATAACATAAATTTCACAGTGAACTGTTCGTGATCAGAAATAAAAGGCACCGAATCTATTACACCACATTGTGACTCAGGAATAACTTATAAAAACAGCAAACAGCTATTACCGAGCAAACCAAACACATTATACTCGAAATAAGAAAACTTTGAGATCATACATCATCCTCGTGGCCTCGAAGTTGGCACCTCAGTTGATACTCTTTGAAGTCGATATCCATAGAATTTGAAGACATTCCTCAATTCGCGGCACGAGAATTGTAGGGTTCAATAGAGGTTTCTTTGCTGACAAAAAAAAAGAGAAGAAAAATTGAGAACACATTAAGCGGGAAATTAGGCAAATTGACAGAGGAGATATAAAAAAATGTCTGACATCAGTGAATTTCAGGTAAATTAATGTGAGATTTGAGAACAGATATTGCTTTCCCAGCGTTCTTCGAGCAAGGAAATTATTCCACCGGTAGTTCTTAGGATTTAATATTGTGAGATTGGGGAATAGGTTGCTGCCCAAGTTTAGTACAGAGCAGTCCTCTCTCTCTCCTCTCTCTCCTCTCTCTCTCTCTCTCTCCCCAGTTCAATGGGCTAAGAGGTTTCGGAACGGGCCAGGAATGCATGCAGTCTCTGGAGCCCGTAAACTATCTTCATTTTTTTGGGCTGCAATCCATCAATAACCAAACTCATTATTATTATTCTCGTCAATCAAATTTATATTGTTGAGACTTGTGACTGATTTTTGTATTTATTTTTATTTTTATGACTGATAACTTTTAAGAAAACATCCCTTTTGATGAGCAGCCAGATACCAGAATGTCCCGACTACTTTGGATCTCTTTTTATCTACCAAACCTATTAGTTTGAGATGAATTAGTATATAGTTATTTAGATTTAATAATATTATAAATTATTCTATAGGGATCGGATAAAATAGAAATCAAATTTAAAATATAAATTATGAATTATTTTTAGTCATCAAATTATAATATCTACAATGAATTCATCAATTTTCTGAACAAATTTGTAAACATATTCTAATCCCATAAGGGGTGAAATTTCCAAATTTTTTAATTCATCGTGTTTTATAATGAATTCATCACAATTCAATAATTCTTAGTTTAAAGATAAAAAATGATTTTTGTTAAATTTTACAATTTTGAAATTATGCGAGACATTATAATCAACTCATTGAGTTTGTTGAAGTTATAAAGACTTATTAATTGAATTAAAATTGAATATACTTTATCTAACCTTGATTTATTTGTGGCTGTTAAATAGATTAGCTAAATTTGTTATGATATGATATTTCTTGTTATAAGAATCAAGTTCGACTGATTAATGAATTTCATTTAAACTTAATTTATTTTCAATATAAATTAGTATTTTATTTGCAAGTAGTAAACAACAAAACCATATCTAATTGCTATAACGAGAAGAAATATACGAGAGTTGAGGTAAACAACAAAATCTTACGTGAAAACTTGACGAGTCGCGTATTAGTTTATCTAAACAGTATTATATATAAGGGCTCTTCATAGTGTTGCCCCTTAACTACCCCTTAACCCGCGACCCATCGTAATATGTGAACCCACCTTAATCATCGAAATTGCCCCAGAGGACAAAAAAAGTTATGAAATTTTACTCTATACTAGAATCGAACACAGAACCTCTTAGAATATAGAATCCTAAAGCCTTTGTAAATAGGAACCAAAAATAATTACTCGCACTCAGTTCCAATCATGCGAGATTCAATTCCAAAATTACTCGCACTCAGTTCCATTTATTTTATTTATTTATTATTAGGAACCAAAATGCGAGATTCAATTCCAATCAGTTGTCTCGAATTCTACAAACGGAACGGAACAATAAGAAAGATTAAATTAGTCCTAATTAGTAATTAAGGAACTCCCTAATCCCTGATTGTAATTACTCGCACTCGCGGAACCGTGCACCTGGGAACTGCCGACTTGTGGCAGCAAATTCATCCATCCATCCACAATAAAATAAATGAGATGTATAATACCCAAAATCAGTATTTTATTTTAGGTAATCCAAGAAACAACGAAAAGATTTAGTGGAGGAATATCACCGTCCCCATCAAACAATTTAAAAACGATAAAGAGGTAGTTGCAATAATAAATTATTAAACAAAGAAAAAGAGATTCAAGCATTTTCCACATTTGGACTCGACTTCTGCTGCCAAGTCCCTCTGCTCCACTGTTGAATTTTCCTTCGGAAAAACCCAAGAAATATCTCCGAGATTCTACCAAAATACTGAATAATTTATGCCCATAGGTATTTTCCTTTACTTTCTTGAATCTCATGCTTTAATTTTCTTGATTTTGTTCGAGGGGGAAGAGAAATTGATTGTTAATCATATGATTTCCTCTTTTTGAGTTTCTTTTACTGATCTGGGATCGTTCCCAAATTCAAGCGAATAATATTTTTGGGTATATTTCATTTATCTGATCGATACTATGGTTTAAAAATTCGTTAATTTTGTGTTTTGCTGTTTCTGTTTGGTTCATTGTGGTTGTGGGCTCTCATTTATGCTTTTTATTAATATAAATGGATGCTGTAGTAGTTATTCTCTGTTAAGTTTTAGCTTTCTTTATTTATTTTTGCTATTTCCACTGATTTTTTGTAAGTGATTCAAGATTCTAACTTTATGTGATCTTATGCAGCTTCTGGGGGATTCTTAGATCTGCTCCCGAAAGTGTCAGGTGAACTGAAAATGGTGTAATGTGCATCTGCCAACCAAAAAGTGTGATTGGATTTATCACATTTTTATATGTGATATTGTGACACTAGATTCTAATTTATAGTAATCTTGTGCAGCTTCTGAGAGATTCTCAGATCTGTTATTAAGAATTTGTCAGTGAACTGAAAATTGTGATTGGATTCATCACATTTTGATTAATTGGTGTTTCTTGGAAGTCTTAACTGCTTCAATCCATGGAATCTTCGTCTCCTAAATTGAAACAAAGGCACCGTGCATTGACCACGTTAAGAGTAATACGGGGCTTTATTTGCTTGGTCATCCTAATCTTGACAGCGTTCGTATTGTTAGTGTTTTTCGGCTTTTGGACAGCGGTTCCCTTGAGATTTTTCAGTTTGCATCACAGCAGGAATCTAACTTCATTCTTCTTCGGTATATGGATAGCTCTGTGGCCATTCTGGTTCGAAAAATTAAACAAGACTAAGGTGGTGTTCTCTGGAGACATTGTGCCTGCCAAGGAACGGGCGCTGCTGATTGCAAACCATAGAACTGAGGTAGATTGGATGTATATGTGGGATCTTGCTTTGAGAAAGGGACGTGAGGGGGCGATTAAGTATATTCTTAAGAGCAGCTTGATGAAAATGCCGGTTTTTGGATGGGTGTTTCATGTCATGGAGTTTATTCCCGTGGAGAGGAAATGGGAGGCTGATGAGTTGATGATGTGCAAGATGCTGTCTTCTTTCAAGGATCCTCAAGATCCTCTCTGGCTTGCTGTTTTTCCGGAGGGCACGGATTTCACGTACTTCTCTATGACTTGTTTCTCCTAATTTATTGTGATACTTTTGCTTTACCTTTTTTTTTTCTCGTTGTGTATGTTTAAACCTAAACGAGGGAGACATTCATCCTATTCAGCACGCTATTGACTCATTTTTCAACTTATTATGTCAATGCAGAGAACAAAAGTGCATCCGTAGTCAAAAGTATGCTTCTGAAAATGGACTCCCGGTTCTGAAAAATGTGCTACTTCCAAAGACTAAGGGCTTTTATGCCTGTTTGGAAAAGTTAAGGGACTCATTGGATGCAGGTTCGTTCTGTCTTCCTTTCTTCCACATTTTTCCTTTGTTTTGTGCGATGAAATTTTCTATTTTTAGGCTATACATATAATGGGGCATAATATCCTATGAATTAGATTAGTATAGTAGATTGTGCTATTGATCCATTGGTAGATATTTAGAATTGACTAGATCATTTTTATTGTTCGAATCTTAGAAACTATCGAGTTTTATTTACGTCATTCGTTAGCTATTCATGTCAATTGCCAAATAATTTATCTCCACAATTGAACAAATGTAACCTTTACAAATAATGAGAGCTTCTTAGTATGTGAAAGCTCATCCTTCTCGGCTTTTCAGTAAATAACTGTGCAACTATAGGAGTTGTTGATTTTACTGAAACTGCCTAATTGCGATTTGTGCTAAAACCATGGTTAGTTATTGATCTCCCCGTTCATAGTTCATTGGCTTAAAGCCTTAAACCCGAACAGGATGAAATATAGCATTAGAGTCAAACTCAAAAAAACAATGCGTAAATTTGTTAGAATCACGGATAACGTAATACATGTAGACCATTGTATTGTGGAGAGCTTCTGTAGCAATCACCAAGAATAGAAAATGGATAATTCGTTTTGAAAGGACAGTCGAGAATGAAAATTTGTTCAGATCCATATGTTAGAATTGTGATTAATATGAATAACAGAATACAGGGAGACCATTGTAATGATAAGAACTAAAGCGAGTAATGGATAATCAAGAATGAACGATAAATACATGGTAGGTACTCAAGAAGGGAGAGAGATAAACTACAATCTGTCTCCATCTCTGGCTTACTCGAGTATGAGAGGACGACTTAATTTTGATCTTGCTAGAGTCTTCTCTTAGCACTTTTCAATGAAATTTAGAAACAGCTGCTTCTGGAAGGTTCCAAGCAATACGAGTAACTCAACAGGAAACATCACTCAATTCAACCATTTATTCTAAAATGCGTATTCCAATATGATCCTTACAAGTTGTAAGTTACAACAAACACACAAATTAGCAAGTTCATGAAACTTAAAGTCCTACTTGAATAGCTAACATAGGTTTCAGGCATTTGTCAATATGTTTTCACCTATGTATTGAGAACAGGACCTGTTTATGCAGACACTAATTTTATGGAATTCTCTCGTATGCAGTTTATGATGTCACCATAGGTTACCGCCACAACTGCCCATCGCTCATGGACAATGCCTATGGAATCGACCCTCCAAGTCCATATCCACGTTGAGCGCTTCTCTCTAGCGACATTCCCACATCCGAAGATGAGGTGTCTTCGTGGCTGATGAGTAGATTCAGCCAAAAAGACCAGATGCTTTCTGATTTCTACGCACAAGGACATTTCCCTCGTGAAGGTACGGAGGCAGGCCTCTCTACAGTGAAATGTATATTGAACTTCATTTTTGTTATGATTTTGACTGTGACATGCATGTATCTCTTCTTCTTCTCCTCGATGTGGTTTAAGATATATGTTTATTTAGTCTGTGCGTACATGGCTTCAGCTACGTATTTCGATATTCGGCCCTCGCCAATTTCTGTTTAGCAGCTGCATATAAAGATAGAACTTATGAAGCAGGACTTTTGTCCCTGTTTTTGCAGACTGTTGTACTTGTTACTTTATATAATTTTTCATGTCCGGCGTTATATTTGTGCAAACGGTGTATATGTTAGCTTTGCATATGTCAAACGTCTTGCAGCTTGACTTGATTATGTTATGCAGAACTTATGTTTCCTTTTCCTTATGTTGCAAATCACTCATGGCGGAGGGGACTAACAATTTTTGGCTGGGAAACTAAATTAGAGAGAGAGAGGGAGTGTGTTTTGTTTTGACTCTTCCTATCTGATAAATGTGACAATAATTTCTAAAAATATTTATATATCCTAATTGGGTGCAATAAACCCTTGGTAATAAGTAAAAATTCAACTAAAACATATACAATTAAAATTGAAGAAAACAATACAAAAAATTTATATGAAAATTGAAAGTGGTACATGGAATGGAACACAAAAGTGGACCATTGAATTTTAAGGCCTCCTTTAGAACCAAGATTACAAGAGACGAAATCATCGTCTGATTGGTTTTGAACTCACTATTGACCCGATTTGTATCCAATCTGCACAAGAATGAAATATCGATCGCTACGCTATTACAAAACCAATCTGCATATGATTTATCATTGTAATCTTGGCTACTAAAGGAGGCATAAGTGTTCCTACCTTCCTTTGTTTCCTTTTATTTGTGGTGATAAAAGTACTAATTATTTATAGTAAAGGATATATATATATATATATATATATATATATATATATTTAAATATGTGTTTTTAATTAAATACGAAATTTAAAGATCGCATTACGGTGGATTTAAACCCAGACCTTGGATATTAATCACTCTACCACTAAGTCGCACACAAAATCTATTGTTTTCTTATAACCTATAAGGTTGATTAGTTAATTAATATGATTATCACTAATTGAAATACAAAACTATAAGTGTAATAATCAATAATTTTATATTTTTTTATTTAACTCCATGAGTTTATTGGCGAAATTGCTCACGTACTATGAGACAATTTTATTAAGATCAAACTCTGACTAATTTATGTAAGGAGTTTCGCTAAACAAATTTGAGCAAGTTTTTATCAATTCGAGATCCCAATAAATGAAATTCAACTCGCGAGTCATGACCCATAAATTATATCATTTGTTCTACATTAAGTATCTGAACAATATATAATTTCATCTCAATTCAACAGTACACATACAAATCAAGATTAATAATATAACAATTACATTTCAAACACAGACCAATCAGAATGTAGTAATGTCGATCAAATTTTACCTCTCACTGCAAAAAACTTGTCTCAAAACTTCAAATTTGATGCTTTTATGCAAAAATGCCGCAATAGGCCCAAAATTAGATAAGATTACTATATTTTCAAACAAGATCACTCACTCCCATTTGTGGTAATAAAAATACATTTTACCGTAAATTCGCCGTTAATCCACGTGTTTGATAATACTCTGAATCACAACTTGTTTAACCGACTCCATATCCCGGCTGAAGTCGTTATTTATCTGTAGTAATTCTTCGAACCTCGTTTTCTCCGCCCCCACTTTCTGCCCCTCATCAACCGCTTCCGACATAAATTCGATCTCGAATTCCAACCTGCGAGACACTACATAAATGCTGATCAGATATCTGATGGTTAATTTGACGCCCATAATCATAACGCCGACTGTCTCCTTGTGCTTTTTCCCGGCCCTCTCGTGCTTCTTCAGATGGGAATGGACCCATTGACCGATTGCACCAAACACGATTGAGGCCGCCGCCCCCACCACCGCCGTCCCCGAGGCGCAGATCACGGCAGCCGCCGTAAAGAAACAGTGGACACATTCTTCAAGGCATTGATGCAATCGAGCTTCTTACTGAATCCTTTGTCCAACGATTGCAGCTTCTTGTGCATCTTCAAATGCTCTCTAGAAAGAGACGATAAATGAAGGAAAAAAATATCACTTACACCTTCTTGATGTTGGTGCATTAGCAGCGATTGGCAGTCATTTGTAGGGTTGAGACGTTGTTGGAGTGCTGCACAGAAGAGCGTCGTCTTGAGTGTGTTCACATAGTAGCTGAGAACAAACTCCAATAAGTTTTCATTATCGAGGAACGCCATAACAGATTCTTGATTGGTTTGAAGCAGCTCAGGCGAGTACAACTCAATCGCCAACTGCACGTTTACTGTCGGAAGCACCAGAGGTTTGAACAGCACTCCTGCTCATGTGGGTTGCCATGGCTGCCCTCTTTCAACTTTGATGTGTTTGCGTGTGAGACAAGTACTGGAGATGATGAGAATCTGAGTGACGACGAGAAACTTTATAGTAAAAAAGTAACCTATTGGAACTATCGAACGATAAAGCTTTTGAATCGCTTTTATAGCGAGATTTTTCTAGAAGGCGAGCTTTGACGAAACTGGGGTCCACAAATATGTTTCGATTGCTTTTGGGAATTAGAGGTGTTTGACTTATAAGTTCTTTAAAACAATTTATAATCTATTTGAGCATAAGTTATCAGTAGAATGTTTGACAAAATAGTTTTATAAACAAATTATGTTTGTGAAAATAAGCTCAATAAATTATAGCCCCCTAAAAATAAGTTCTTCAAACCCAACTTATTTTTCATAAACTTATAAGAACTAATGAATTTACCAAAATAATCTTATTATAGTTCGTTATTTCCTACATATACACTACCAACTTCATTTTTCGTCAATTTTATCTCTCTAACTCACGATTCTTTCTCTAGCTTATAAGATCAATTATCCAAACACTTTAATAACTTATAAGTTCTTGAAACATCACATCTTAAACATCTTATAATCTCTGTAAAATAAGCTTAGCCAAACAACCCCTCAATCTGAGAAGTTTTCCGACTGGAACTATCGAAAATGTATAATATTCCCTTCGTTGACAACTTGACCATTTTCATTCATTAATTTTGGTATGGGGAATTTTAATAAATTGTAATAAATATAAAAAAGAGTAAAGATAATAAATGAATAGATGAATAAATAGTGGGATTAAAAGATATGTTATAATAATAATAAATAAATATATTAATGGATAATATGTATAAAAAGATGAGTCATAAATGGTTTTTTTTGTAAATAAGTAAGTGGATTTTAGGGTAAAAATATAAAAATTCTAGGAGTATTTTAATAATTTTATGTTTTGATTACGTAGTTTCTCAATTAATTATGACTATATTTGCGAACTGCAGGTTTTTTCTTCGAGTGTATATATAGGATTTGGAATTGAGAGTTGATGAATCTAGCTACGTTAGTGTGCGAGATTTATATGAAGCAATAAAGAACACCCAGGCCTTTTTACGTGGTTCGATCGTTAATGAGATCTACGTCCACGGAGGAATGATTCCTCAATACTTTTACTAGAGCTTTTCGCATGCAGAGTATTGTTTATGCCTTTGTATTCAAGAAATTGCTAACCCTTCTAACATCGCTTTTCCTTCTATTTATACAACCGACCTTGCCCGGCGCGCCGACCTCCATTGGTCGTGGTGTGACTCTTCCTCCGCATGCTCTCCATTGGCCGAACCGGACCGTTAGTCTTCGTCGCCATGTGGAGGGTGGCGCTGACCAGTTCCTGGGCGCCTCCATTGGCCGAGAGCAATGGCTCGGAGGCTAGGCTTCGGCAATGATTGGGGCTCTACTGGGCTCGACCGTGGGGCTCGCTATCAATGTTAGGCCCACCGCTTGGGCTCATAGTGGGCCCATTCGGTTGGGCTATATCCCATCATAGCCCCGAATAGCCGAGGAACGCGAGGCCGAGGTGGAGTGAAGACACGCCGCCGAGGAAAGGTGTGGGCGGGTGAAGTTGTTTCTTGACGCGGGGTCTTCGCGCCGATCCGAGCCGGGTTGTTTATCGTCCGCCGCTTGGAAAGATGTGGCACCGGGAAGTTGAAGTCCGACACGGTAACGCGTCTCGCTACCGGTTATGCCGAGGTCGGATCCGATGTGGTCGCAGTGTCCGACACGAGATCGTATTTTTTTATTTTTATTTTGGGATTTTCGCATGCGCGCCTGGCCGTACTCAAATCTGCGGCTGGTTATACGAGGTCCGATCCGGATGTAGGCTTTCCGTAAAGGCGAAGCCACGATGACAGACGCCGGGTCCGACGCCGATTTCTTTGGTATTTGCGGAAGGACGGGCGCGAGCCGAGGCGACGCTTATCCGGAGGACGCCGGGTCCGTATGATGATTGCTAGGTCGATCATGGCCCGTCCTATCTCGGCGACGCCATACGCCGCCAGCGGTAGTTGGGCACTCGAATCAAGTCAAGCGTGTAACGCGACATCCAATCACGTGTAGCACGTGTTGAATTTGAAACGGCAATTTGCGCGCGCCTAGTCTTATAAATAGACGCAAAAGAGGCAATCGCTCACTTTCTTCTTCTTCGACATTTAAAAATTCCGAGAGAATTTACGAGTTGATTTTACGAGTTGATCCCGATTTTTACCAAGTAGCCGTACACTCGCCTAAAAAGTAAGTATGTTTTCTTCATCTTCTTCGCCCGAGAGTTCCTTTCCGTCGGGTTCGGGCGTGAGTTGCGCGTTAGAGACTATATGTGCTACAATGGTCCGGTAG
Source organism: Salvia rosmarinus (assembly GCA_036937905.1). Classification (NCBI taxonomy): domain Eukaryota; kingdom Viridiplantae; phylum Streptophyta; class Magnoliopsida; order Lamiales; family Lamiaceae; genus Salvia; species Salvia rosmarinus. The sequence goes on along the minus strand of CM072815.1, from coordinate 82,658,338 downwards.
GTCAGTAGGCTAAGCTCAGTATTCCACGGTGTCCCGTGTATGGGATGGTATGAAGGTGGGCTCGGCGAGGTCGGGTTTGACGTTGGAGGAACTTTTTGAGGTTGTGAGGAGGCTTGATTCCGTGGAGGTGTGGTGGTGTCTGCCGATCCGGACGATAGGGCGATAGCCCTCCGGAGGGTTTATTCTCGTCTATGTAGGCAGCTTTGAGGCCGACCTTAGTACCCTCGCCCCCATCTACCTTAGCCTCCAAGAGTATTTCCATCCCCATTTGTCACCGACCCGAATTCCATTAGGTCGCTGGTGGGGTTGGGGCTCTCTGTTATGGCATTGCGGAGAGTTTTCCTTCGAGGTATTGATGCGCTTTTTAGCGTGAAGACGATGGGAGGGGTGTACTATCCGTCACCCCGTCTCGAAATTAGGTAGCCGCCCTCCAAGGTGTCCCATCGCGTAACAAGTATTTCTTTCTGCGGGCCGAGGGGCGGAGGTATGAGTGGGGTATCGCACGCCAAGGCGGACCAAAATCAAGCCCTCGGGCCATATGGAGGAGTTGTTGAGCAGCCTTGGTGAGATCTTATCCATAAGTTACACCGGGACGATCCGAAGGCAGGCATTTGAGTGTTTTGGTCGGAGCGTCGGGACCGAGTCCAGACGGGGTGAGGGCATCCCTTTTCTTAGTGCTTATTCGCTTTATTTTGTCGTTCTAATGTGTCTTTTCTTTTGACGCAGCTGAAGCCGAGGATGAGGCGGGCTCACCATCGCCGGGCAAGGGAGCCGCAAAGAAAAAGCAGCGGGCTGGGCTGGTAGGGGCCGAAGAAGGTTGACAAGATGGGCCACCGATGAGTGGGCTGGCCGGGGTCCACCCGGCTCGAGCAGCGGCCTCGTGGCCAGCTGAGTACGGGTACCGCCCCAAGCTCGGCCGCATCCTCCCCGAGGCACGTAGGCTTCTTCATGTTTAGCTTGTTTGCCTCACGATCGGTCATCGACTTGTGCATCTCCTCCTTTTCGTGGGAGCCCGATGATGGGGCCTCTGCAGCTATTCTTCGGAGGCTGCAGTCGCCGCCAGTTTGCTGGCCGAGAGCTCACCCCAAGAGGCGCCGAACGTGAGCTTGCCGCTGCGCGGGCCGAGGCACGCGTCAGCGGGCGGGCGGAGGCCGAGGCCGCCAGTGGCTTCGAGGCCGGGAGGGCTCGCCGAAGCCGCCCGAAGAAGAGGCACTGGCCTCGGAGGCCGCCGGGAGAGGTGGAGGAGCGGAGGAGCTGGCCGGGCGGAAGGAACTCGCCGACGAGAGGAGTGCCAGTGGCCGACCAGGACCCTTGTTGAGGGCCTTTGCCGCCGGCTCATCGAGTCGGAGAGCTTCTCGCTTTCATTGCCGATCTTGCCGCCGTCTTTGGCCGGGTGGTGTCGGATCACAGAGAAGCCGGCCACCATGCCCGATTTTGATAAGGTGAAGCATGGGTGGACCGAGGTCGACCTAAGAGAAGTGGACAAATCTACGCCCGGGTGATCGACGGGCCGACTCCTTCCGGTCTTGGAGGCTCGCATCCAACTCTACCCTCATCGATCGCCGGCCGCCGCCCGGTGTAAGGTGGACGAGGATCGCGAGCTTGAGGAGCTCCTGCGAGGTCCGGCCAAGCCGGGAGGCGGAGGAGGAGGCGGAGCAGGAGGCGGGGCGGGCCTGAGGTCCCGGCCGGAGGTGGGCAGCCGCAGGAGCATCGAGGAGGTCGTCGAGACCGCCATAGGCCCGAGGTCGGTGGACCGATGTAATAAGCAGAACCGCCGGGTCGATAGGACCCCAGCCTTGTAATAATTTCTCCTTTGTTGAGTAATAAACGCAGATTTTGAAGATTTGTGTTGTCTTGTTTATTTTCGATACTCCACACCGAATGGGTCGGACTTGACCATGACTTGTCGACAAAGTTAAAAGAGGTCCGAGGTTCCTGGTGAGAAGGAAGAAGAGTCTTTCCCTGAGGTTTGTGTGCCGAAATGACCCAAGTTTTCGCCACTATGGAGGTTAGCTCGGCTTCGTCGCCGATCCGAAGAGGAAGTTGGACGAAGTCGACCGGAAGTGGCCCGCCTCGGCCGAGAACGAGGCGCAAGTTGAAAGTTGCAGGCGGAGTCCGGGCGGACATATCCGCCGACGCTATCCAAGGACGTTTGATGCGGTCGAGGAACAACTCAACCGACATGAGAGGCTCGCTCGGTTGTCGAGGAGCATGCAGTACGAGAGGGCCGTCCGCCGAGTGGCGGGACTACCATATCTCAAGCCGACGACCGAGTCCAGAGCTTCTCATGGCGGAGGCATGGTGCCGGGGACGAGGAGGGCCCAACAAAGAAGAAGTTCAAAGCCCGCGTGAACTCCGTGGTGAAGTTGATGGAGATGTACGACATCGTCCGAAACGCCGCATGCCCGGCGAGGCGGCGAGGCAACAGCTGGCTCACCGACCGATCATAGAAGAACCCACCGAGGCGGGCGGCCACCCGATCATGCCGAGGTCTTTGAGGTTGATGGGTCCGCGGGGCGGATCATCCAGGCGATCCTCCTGAGCAGACGGCGACCGGGACCTCGTGTCGGCGGGGAAGAAAGCGTGGTGGGGTCGGGTAGTACTCGACCGATGTCCGGTCGGGCGTGACCTCGGTGAATCCCCACGGCCCGAACGCCAGACTTGGCGCTGCGCCACTGTTGTCCGGAGCGCGGTGAAGGTGACCACAGTCGATCTTCCGTCCCGGCCGCCTCCGAGCCCGCGCGAGCACTTCGGAGTAGGCCGTGGTGATTCCGGCCTTATCGATCGGGTCGAAGGCACCGAGTTCGCCTGCATACATCGTCGGCCGGAGATTTTGTAGAGAATTGGTGCAGCCTGCAGTCATGGCGAGTGGAGCCCTAAGCCCGAGTGAGGCTATGTGTAGTATAGACCTTGTATGTAGATATAAATGTATTCGACTCGTTTGAAGTGTACATTTTCCCCGAGAGGTACAAACATAACTTAGGACTTCGCTTTGGTCGTAAATGTATTTATATCAGTATACATAGGTGTGTATTTTCCCAAATAAAGGGGTATAAACGAGCTCAAGCCCGGTTGTCTTGTATATGGCTTGGTACTTTATTTGCGCCTTTAATGCATTTAGACTTTGTACCGAGTGCATATCTTCCCAAATAAAGGGGTATGAGGTGGCGAGATCGGTGCGGATGTCGCTTGCATGTAGACGCCCAACTTAATGGGTAGTCAGATGCTTTGCTTGTAGGCGTCCAACTTAATGGTAATCAGATGCGTTGCGTGTGACGCCCAACTTAATGGGTAATCTGACGCACCCTACTTAGTGGGATTTTCATCTTCGTAGGCGCCCCTCGTGAAGGTTTAGATGTGGTATATCCGGATGGATGTTCACATAGATGTAAGACGAACAAGTGAAATACTCATTAGAAAAACAAACGTTTCATTAAACAAGTAAACAAAGATCGCACATCAACAAAACAATAGAGGCTAACATGTCGCGATCTAAAATCAAAGCTATGTAAAGTACCTCCTTAGATGAGTTATGTGCGGTGTTCGGGAATAAGTGCCCGGACGGTGGGCGAGCTTATATGCCCCTTTGCCGAGGTCCTCGTGAACGCGGTAGGTCCTTCCCATGTCGGATCAAGCTTGTTAAGACGCCGGCTCGGCTTGCTTCATTATTCCGTAGGACGAGGTCGCCACTCGGAGTGTGGAGGCCTTTACTCTCTTGTTGTAGTAGCGACACGGCTCTCAGACTTGGCTTCATTTATGAAGGCGAGGTCGCGCTTCTCCTCGAGGCGCCAAGGTTGGCCCGCAGTCTTCCTCGCTCCCGGCCCGGTTGAAGTGGAGAGTGCGAGGGCATGGCGCCGATCTCACCGGTATGACGGCCTCGGTGCCGTGAGACTGTGCTAAAGGGTCTCCCCCCGCCGTCTCGAGGTGTGGTCCCGTAGGACCGAGGACTTGAGGGAGATTTTCAGCCCAATCGCCTTTAGCTCGATCCAAATCTTCTTCAATCCTTGTACGATCATGCGGTTCGTCACCTCGGTCCGACCATTCGCCATGCGGGTGTGCGATCGAGGAAGTTACCGATGATGTGAAGCTCTTCACACCACCTCAAGTTTTGTCGACGAAATGGCGCCGTTGTCCGAGACCGGGATGTGCGGTATGCCAAGCGCGCACTATATTTCTCCACACAGGTTTGAATCCTTCCGCCGAGAGGCTCGAAAGTGGCTCGGCTACGACCCATTTTGTGGAAGTAGTCTATGGCCACGACTAAATATCGGTCGACCGGTGCTCGGTCCGAATGGGCCAACGATGTCGATCCCCATCGCATGAAAGGCCACGGACTCGCAGTCGCTCAAACCGCCCGAGGCGCCTGACCGTGGAGTGATCCGCACTTGGGCACTTCTTGACGAGCTCGGCCGAATCTTGCACGGCGGGCCAAGAGTATCCCGACCTCGCCTTCTTCGAAAGTGCTCATGACCGACGTGGCTTCCACAAGACCCCGGTGAATTTCGTTGAGCACATAGTCGGCTTCTTCCGCCCGAGGCATCTCGGGAGGGTGAAGGTAAGACTTCCAGAGAGCGCCTCATGCATGAGATATTTCGGATTTTGCCATCATCTTTTCGCTTCGAGCCGATCAAGGTAGTCGCCGTGTTCCGTGTAGGCCTTCGGGAGACATCCACCCGGCTCTATCTCGTGATGATGCCGACGTGGGACTCCGCTATGCTTCGAACGGATCTCTCCACCGTGGACTTGTTGATGACGCAGCCTAGCTTGTCGAGGACGCCACCGTACTGCTTTCCCTCGGGATTCGTGGATCTCAAGCACCGAACGAGGTCAACATCTCCTTCGCCTTCTCGAGGTATTGTTTCATTCGGTCCTCCTTGGCCTCGATTTGCTTAACACTGTTCACGACGATCCGGGAATCGCCAAGATTTGGATCTCATCCACCTCAGCCTTAGCGAGGCGAGTCCGAGAGATAAGGGCCTCATACTCCACCTCGTTGTTGGTGGTCGGAAGGTAAACCGGAGCGCGAGGGTGACTTCGCGCATATCCGGGCCGAGGAGAAGAATGCCGCTCACGCCTGCTTTGCACGGTGCCCGCCCACGACATCCGCCAAAGAACCATCCGGTGGATGATGGTCCCGCCTCCGCAGTGCGGGTGGGGATGACCGAGGTGGAGGCGCTGGAGGAGTTAATCTTAGCGGTCGACCGAGCTCAAGAACTTGGCTTCTACCAGAAATCGGTGAGCTTGCCTTTTATGGCCGGGCCTGTGAGAGACGAGATATCGTGCTCGCCAAGCTCCAGGCCCACTGCTATTCGTCCAGATGACCTGTGTTTTGACAAGACTTGCCTCGTGGGTAGGTCGGTCAAGACTGGACGGAGTGAGCACGAAAGTAGGGTCTGAGCCGCCGCTAGCTCACCAAAGGCCTTACCTTTCAAGCCCGTGCACTGTCTCCCATCCTTTGAGTGCTCGGCCGATGAAGTAGATGGAAGCTACCGTCCGACCTCGTCCCGCACCAAGATCAAGACCGATCATTTCGTCCGAGGCTGCCAAGCAAGGAGAGAGTTCGCCTCTTTTGGGCTGGCCTGGGTAGGTCGGCGAGGTACTCCTTCACCGTGGAAGGCGAGGTGGTGCTCTTCCCGCCACGCCAAGTCCGGGCCTCCTCAAGATTTTAAAGAAGGAGCCGCTTCTCAGCCCGGAGAGGAACCCATCGAGGCGGCCAGCACCCGTAAGTTTGTGGACCTCGCGAATGGTTTTTGCACTTGATTTCGAGCACCGCCTTTACCTTGGTGGGTTCGCCTTCAAGCTTCTTCGAAACCCAACACCCAAGAATTTCCCGTTTTACCATGAACGTGCATTTTGGGGTTAAGTTTGAGGTTGGCCGACCGAGGAGTTGGAGGATGGTGCCGAGGTCGCCAGCGCAGCCTCCGCTTTCGACTTTTGACTACTATGTCGCCGACGAGACCTCGACGATCTCCCGATGTGGTCTTTGAATGTTGCATCCACCATCCTCCGGTAAGTAGCCCCGCTCTTGAGGTCGGGCGGCATCTTTCAGACGCAAAGACGCCAAGTCGGTGATGAATGCGCCTTTGGTGCATCCTCCGGCTCATCAGATTTGGTGGTACCCTCAGATAGATCCGTGAAGTCAACATCTCGTGGCCCACCAAAGCCTCCACCTTCTTGTCGATATCGGGGAGGGTAGCAATCTTTAGGCGCGGCTTGTTGAGGTCGGATAATCGACGACACGCGCCACCCTTCGCCGGCTTCGGACCACGATCGATTAGCCATCCAGTCGGGTATTCGACCAACAAGATCTCGCCTTCGTGGTTGAGTCACCGTCCCCTAATGACCGGCCAGGTTCGCCGCGAATATCCTTTTCTTCACGGACCGGCTTGGTGGCCGGTCGATGTTGGCGGTGAGTTATGAGCTCGGGCGACACCCCGGTCATATCGAAGGGACCAAGCAAACACGCCCCTATATTCTTTCGTGGTCGATGACGTGTCACGGACGTCCGCCGGCCCCGGTGCCGACCGACGACCTCGAGGATCATCGTCGATAGTTGGAGGTCCCCGGTCAGTCATCCCGGTGTCGGCCTCCGGGCTCGTAATTGCTATGCCCGGCGAGGCCGCATTCGAGTCGAGAGCCGTAGGCATTCTTTTCGCACCGCTTGGTCCTCGATGCTGAGCACTCCCACCGGGGTGGGAATCTTGACGGTGAGGTGGTAGACCGAACAGACGGCCTTGGTGGCGTACAGCCAATCTCTCCCGAGGATAATGTTGTACGGAGAGGGAGCCCGGACAAGGAAGAATCGGATGGCCCTGGTTACCGACTTGGGAGCCCGCCCTACGGTGACCGGAAGGGTAATGACCCCTCGGCCGGACCGCTTGAGTGAAGCCCGTAGCCGGGAGGCGCGGAAGTACCGAATGCCTCCGACTCAAGCTTATCCAGCAGCTACCGAAGATAATGCCGACGAGGCTCCAATGTCAATATAGACCCGGTGGACGTTTTGTTGCCCACCGCACTGTATGGTGATGGCGTCCGGTGCGGCATGATCTTGGGCACGGGTCCTCCTCGAGAACGTTATGTTCTCGCCATCCCGAGTCGCTTGTTCTTCTTCTTCAGGCCGGCCCGGGCATCGTTCTTCGTGACGACCTCGCCGTCCCGTGGGGCCCGAACAACAACATAGACCTACCCATGGCGCTGGGACCTTCGCCCTCGCTGCCTTCGGGTCGGGTCGCCACCGGGTCGGCCCAGCTTGTTGCCGCCCATTCCTTCGCAAGGCCTCGCTCTTCTGACCACCTCGTCCGAGGTATTTTTGAGGGCTCCACCTTAACGAGCTCGCCGATCCGTGAGCCCAGTTTCGCAGCCTCGGTATCATGACCATACCCTTGGTGATAGTCGCAATACTGCCCATGGACCTCTTCGATCCCCTTCATAGGGGCAAGCCGGAAGAGCTCGGCGTGGAGCTCAATATTTCCGCCTGATTTGGCGGGGAGGCGCTCGCGGGCAGGGTTGGGCCGAGGTCCGAGCCTGACCCAGCCGCCCTCTCGATTCTCGCCGGCGCCTCGCGGTCTGCGCCCGACTTTGGCCGTCCGCTTTTTCTCTGACCGCCGTCCCGCATCTCCCGCTTCTTCCGATCCGACTCGCCTCCTCGACGAAGTTGTCCACCGTGTTCCAAAGCTTACTCGCCGCCTTTGGTTTCTCCCCGGTGATTTCTTTGTTCGCCGGGTACGGATCCCGCTTTGAACGCTGATGATGTAGAGATCGTTGTCGTCGCCGATTTTGAGCGACTCTTTGATGAACCTCGAGACGAAGTTTGACATCGCCTCGCCCCGCCTGGCGGATTGTGAGCAGGTCGGAGGAAGGTCACTGGGCGGCATCTTCGATAAGCGCCACTGAATCGATCCATGAGGTCCTCGAAACAAGATGTATCTTTGCTCATGAAGGAGGCGAACCAACGCCGCATGCTGGAGATCAAGACTGGGAAGATTTTGCACATGTGAAAATCTTCCATTCCTGATTCGCCATGTTGGTGGTGTAGGCGAAAAGGAAGTCTGAGGGTCTCCGAGGCCATCGAGGTCGCTATGTTGGGTGCCTGCATCACGCAAGGGCGGGCGTGTCTAGAATCTCCCGGAGAAAGGGAGATGATTCTCCTGCATCGGCCGAACCCCGGAGATCGCTGCCGCCTCTTTACGGAGGGTGGGGATCGATAGCGACGCCATCGCCCCTGCGGGGAGTTCGACCGCCTTTCTTCCCTTCGCTTGACTCTGCTCCGGCATGACGAGGTGGAGCGCGCCGCGCGAATGGCGGCGGGGCGATCACTGGTGGCGCCCGCCCATGTGAGCGGCCCGCGAACGAGGTCGGCGGCTCGGCGCGGTGAGCGGCGCGTCGGGGCGCGATGCGCGCCTCGCTATCACGCCGAAAGTAGCGCCGTTCGCAAGATGGGGCGCCCCGGGAGGCCGTGGTGTTCCCCGGGCCCTAGAGGACCCGCCGTGGTCCTCCGTTGAGGAAGCTTTGAATCGCCAAGATTAGCGTGGAGGAACTCGCCACACCGGCCGAGGACCTCGTGGGACGAATGAGCTGTTTGCTCGCCCTCGCTGAGGTCGACATCTTCCCTACATTGGGGAGGCGGTCCCGGGGTGTATGGAGACATTTTCATGTGGCCCTCGGGGCGTGACCGCCGCGGCGCGCTCGCGATCTCCTTTCATGACGCCGAGCGACCACCGGTCGCCCTCCGCGGGTTGTTGCCAGCGACGGCGGTTGTGCGTGTTCTCGCCATTTAGTCGTGAGGGAATGAAGCTTTCTTGTTCAAGTTCCCACAGACGGCGCCAATGATGAATCTAGCTACGTTAGTGTGCGAGATTTATATGAAGCAACAAAGAACACCTGTGCCTTTTACGTGGTTCGATCGTTAATGAGATCTACGCCCACGAGGAATGATTCCTCAATACTTTTACTAGAGCTTTTCGCATGCAGAGTATTGTTTATGTGCCTTTGTATTCGCAGAAATTGCTAACCCTTCTAACATCGCTTTCCTTCTATTTATACAGCTCGACCTTGCCCCTCGGCTACGCCCGACCTCCATTGGTCGTGGTGTGACTCTTCCTCCGCATGCTCTCCATTGGCCGAACCGGGACCGTTAGTCTTACGTGCGCCATGTGGAGGTGGCGCCGACCTGTTCTGGCGCCTCCATCGGGCCGAGAGCAGCGGCTCGAGGCTATGGCTTCCGGCAATGATTAGGGCTCTACTTGGGCTCGACCGTGTGGGCCTGCTATCAATGTTAGGCCCAGCTCGCTTGGGCCTGTTAGTGGGCCCATTCGGTTGGGCTATATCCCATCAAGAGTCGTGTGTTTGTAACTATCCAGCATTAGTTAGCATATAAGTTTATAAGCTTATGAACTACATGTTTTTCTACACCGTTATTTATAAGCTTATGACAAAATAAGTTAGAGTTGGACTACTTATTTTTAGAAGAGCTTATAAGCTGTTTGAGTTTATTTTCATAGCTTACAAGTTGTTTAAAAGCTTATTTTGTCAAACATTTTACACAAGCTTATAAGCTCCTAAATAATAACTTATAAGCTGTTTTGAAAAAAATTTAAGCTTAGCCAAACACACCCTTTAAGTTTCACGCAGCAATAAATCCAACTAACCAATCCCATTGATTTTTTTTAAAAGCTACCCTGATTATTTGACAAGAAACCGACCAGCCACTCAACCAGAGCCTTTTCATCTATTTCAACCAATGGGATGGAGATATTTGTCTTCTTTTCATTGGTTCATTTTCTTTTGTTGGAATTAAAATAAAATTATAATATATTTTATATATGTAGATAATTAAAATTGTTGGCAAATAATATTGCGCCACATATAAATCATGAATTAAATAATTAATTTTAAATTTTCTATTTTATCAATGGAATTTATGTTCCAAAAATAAAAGTGAACCACTGAAACTTAAGTGTTCCTATCTTCCTTTCTCCTTTTATTTGTGGTGATAAAAGTACTACTTATAGTAAAGGATATAATGTAATATTTTTACTTAAATCTGTTTTTTTTTTGTCAATTAATATAGAAATATTAAAGATCGCGTCATAGTGGACTCAAACTTAAGACATTTGGTTTCAGACATTAACCATTGTACCACTAGGTCAACAAATGCACACATCTTATTTTCTTATAACCTATAAGGTTGATTAGTTAATTAATATGATTATCACTAATTGAAATATATACTATAAGTGTAATAATCAATAATTTTATATTTTTTAATTAACTCCATGAGGTGTCACCGGAGAGAAATAGAGGGCTTTGAGTGGCTTTTACGGTGTCGACGGTTTCGACGCATCGGCGGACATATCGTGGTGGTTGTGTTGCTTGTGATAGAGGGGATTCCACACCTGAGCCGAGTTGTTGTCTCTTCTCTCTCTCCCATTTTCTTTTTCTCCTATTGTGTGCAGATTAAGAAAGAGACGTCGTTATTGGAGCAAGAGTTGTGTTGCATAGTCGCCAGGACGATGACTATCGCTAAGTTGTCACCGCAAAAGAGCTCGCAACGGATCGCCGTTGTGGCTAGGGATGTCAATATGGGTCGATACCCACAGGTTGGCCCGAATAATCCGATAAAATTATAGGGTTATGCTATAAAATTCCAACCCGAATATAAAATCAGGCTATTTGGGCTAGCCCATTCAGGTTGGAGGGTTAATCAGATTGGCCCGACGGGTTAGGGTCACCAAGAAGTCGGCATTAAAAGGAAAAAAATCATTTTTTTTCATTGGTTTTTCTTTTATCTAACAATTAGAAATTCAAAATTTTCAATTTCAAAAATTTAAGTATTGTTGTTAATCTTATTTGAGATTATATATTTATTTCTCAATTTAGGTTATTTCAAAAATTAATTAATTAATTTATATATTATTATTATTACAACTATTATTTTAATATAATTTTATTACTATTAATTATTATTTTTATAAATAGTATTATTAATAATTATTAGTAATAATATTTATTATTATTGGTTTGTTATTAATCATTATTGTTATTATTAGTAATTAATTATCATCATCATCATCATAGTCATCATCATTTTTACCATTTTTATTATTATTATTATTATTATTATTATTATTATTATTATTATTATTATTATTATTATTATTATTATTATTATTATTATTATTGTTGTTGTTGTTATTATTAATTACTATTATTTTTATCACTATTATTATATTATAATTATTTATTGTTAATAATTAGTATTTATTTATTATTCTAAATACTATTATTTTTTTTATTATCATTATTGTTGTTATTATTATTATTATCATTATTATTATTGTTTTTATTTATTTTATAACATAAAAATAAATAAGAATAATTTTGTTAGAAAACAAATAATTTGTCTAATTCCATGTTTATGGAATTGCTAATGCCATAGAGGATGAGATGAATGACTAATTTCATATTCACGGGGATAAGCATTCATTCGGGAATGATGATTTCTGCTATAAAAAAATCTTACAAGTTATAAAATTGAGAATGAACGCATGAATCACCATTCCATTTTATTTCATTCCTGCATACCAGTCGCAACCTTAGGTTTTACTAGTCATCGAATTGGGACCATTTCATTTTTTATTAATTTACTTTTACTCTTTCTTTTTTCTTTATTTCTGATATTTTGGATTTTTTATTAGATTACGTATTCATATTTGTTTAGTTGTTCTTTCAATTTAAAATTTCATCTTACAAAATTACGTATCAGAAAGCATATTCAAAAGAAAATTTAAATGTAAATTAAACAATAAAGAAAATAACCTTACGCTACTTAGGTTATGTAGAGATAAATATATACCGGCAAATCCAACACTTCTTTGAGCATTATGTGTGAAATGTTAAGTATGCAAGAACAATGTTGATGTATATCTATATATATACAAGTGTGTATGAAATTGTAGTGGGTAAATTTCGTATAATTCATTTAGTTAAAATTATGTCATGTAGGTCAAGTCCCGGTACCATTTTATCAACAAACCTAAGGTTTATAGATAACCAAGTTGTGAAAAGCCCATATCAAGACCCAGACTCTAGGGGGTAAGTGGGTACAACAGGTTAAAACCCTAAGAAAGGCGACTAATTGGAAGAAGTCAGGGTAAGAACGTGGAATATCCGCTCCAAAAAATCGAACTAGAGAGTAAGAACACACGCCAAAAAGAAACCCTAGCCACCAAACATCCCTTATATAAATATTACTCGTATAGGAAGACATGATGTAAGATCTCTCCACTCCTTACTTCCACCACTCATTCTCTCTCCTCCCTCCATGCTCTAAACTAACTTAGTTTTTCCTTCACCCGATCAATCAGGACGACCAGTCACCCTTTGTTGAGTGATCATTTATTCAACACTACTACTGCTCAGATCACTCCCGATCGGTCGGATTCTCCTTATTCTTTCATCTCTGGTTGATATTTCCATTATTACTTTTCCATTGAGTATTTGAATTTATTACTGACTTGAGCACTGGAAGCTCTTCCATTGACACATTCACCGGTGCTCTTAAGAGGACTCTAACGTGTTTTTTGGTCTCAGGTTGCTAGTGCCCGTTGTATAGAGCTAACCCGATATTAATTATTGGATCTATCCCCAATAAGTTAGAAAAAATAATGTATAAAATGTTCACAAAGCGTCTCGCGCTAGTGCGACACTAGTTTTTACTAAGTTTTAGTAATTCGTTTTAAATACACAAATTATGTAATATTTTTTGAAAATAGCTCAATTATGATAATTTTTTCCCTTTTAATTGTTTCATATCAAATTCTCAATGTTAATGTCATTTAGTTTGGAAATAGTCCAAATTAGAATTGATCTGAATATATGAATTGGGATTATGTTCGCATCAATCTTTTAGTTTAAGAAAAGAAAATGATATTCAAAAAGTTATTCTGTTTAGAAAATATAAAATTCATAACAATGTACAAACTTTTTTAATGAGAATCATATTAAAAATTACGTATGAAAAAAGTCAATGCCATTTGTATGCCAAGTTGACCGGTTTTCCCATGCCATTTGTATGCCAAGTCAATGCCGTTAATATTACAGAACATACGCAAATTGTTTGAAACTATTTTTAAATAACGTGCCCAATTAAACTGGGCAATGGATACATACACACGATGTACTACTTATCCTACTTGGCCTTTTACTATATAGGAAGCTTCAAACATGCTATTTATATATACTACGACCTAATGTATCATCTTCTTTAGTGATAGCTAAATAGTGTCCCCAAATTCGATAGCGATGCTTCAAGTTTCATGCAATATTTTGTTGTATTTAGAAGGTGATTTTATCAACGGTGCGTCCCTAGAGAAGATATAGAGGGTGTTTGGCTAAGCTTATTTTAGAAAGCTTATGAGCTTTAAGAGCTAATAAGATGTCAAAATATTTGGATAATCGAACTTATAAACTAGAAAAAGAATCATGAGTTAGCGAGAGAAATTTTATAGTTAGAGAAAAAAATGACAAGAGATTAAATTGATAGTATATATGTAAGAAATAACGAACCATGATAAGTTGTTTTTTTTGGTAAATTCATTGTACTTATAAATTTATGAAAAAATAAGTTATGATTGAGCAATTTATTTTTAGAACAGTTTATAAGCTATTGAAATTTATTTTCACAATTTATAAGTTATTTAGAAACTTATTTTATCAAACATTTTTCATGAGTCAATCAAACACCCTTTAATCACAACAAACACTCTTCAATATTGAAGAAAGATCAACTAAATTGATCCTTCCAATTCTTGTCGGTAGTGGACGTGAATTTGGAATGTGATTGTATCAGATGTCGAGTTGTGGACCGTACACAAATAATTTTTGTAGTTTGTCTTTTGTTGTTGAAAAAAAAGGCCATTGATACGAGAAATTATCTTTACTATGTTACTATTGTATATAACAGTTCTGATGAACACCTAATTTTAGTTTTTTTTTTTATTAATAGAATACAGAAATTTAAAGACTGTATCACGATGGACTCGAATCCGAAATTTTTAACCTCGAGCATTAACCACTCTATCATAACCAACATATGCATATATAATTTTAGCTTTTTAATGATTCTTTATGTAATTTTTCTCACTTTTTAAATTTATTATGACTCGATTGTTTTTACTTTTTCAACTTGTAATTATATCAAATTAATTTTTATCTATAATAAATTCATATATATTGTATTATTTGTTAATCCAATATGTTCTTCATCAAAATTTTAACAATTTATATTTAAGGAATATGAATCTACTTCATATTTTCATTTTTTTTCTTATTTAAATAGTTGTAAATGATTTCAAGTTTAAAAAAATTACAATAAAACTTGGTTCAGTATATCACTTCAATTAAAACAATACTTTACAATTTAATTAACTTGGAAATTAATTTCTTATTATTATTTAATCAACTTATGATTTGTTATACTATTTGCATTTATAAATATTTTAAAAACATATGAAGATTGAAGCTTACTATATAATAGAAGGGGCCAACTTATATACCCAACTATCAAAAATTAAGTTCACCCCATATCCAAACTAAAATTAACTACACCCTATACCCAAACCTATTAAAAACTATATTCTTGTTCGAAAACAATAAAATTTGCGAACAACACGCTTAAAAATTTGCGTAAATTTTGCGACGCCTTATCTACTTTTTTCTCGTATGAAATGGAATCGATTCTTCTTTTTTCTCGTGCGAAATGGAATCATGCTAACATTAACTAAGCCAACTCCACCCAACCCACATTCACGATTCAATTCCAAATTCTTCTTCAAAATTTGAAAACTCACCTTCTTCAAAAATTTGAATTTCTAAGCCAACTCCACCCACATTCACGCATTCAATTCCAAATTCTTCTTCAAAATTTGAAAACTCACCTTCTTCAAAAATTTGAATTTCGTTCTTCGCAATTTTAAAAACTCACCCACATTCACGCAATTTTCTTCAATTTTCATTCCATTCACAATTTCGATTTGTATTTCCATTACCATTCCATTACCATTCCTATTCCCGCCGAAGATAAGAAGAGACGCCGAAAGATAAGAAGAGACGTGAAGAACAAGAGGTAACGCCAAAATAATTTCGCAAAATCAAGTTTCCTGGGATGTTTCCTATCGACCGGAGAGTTTTATTTGACTTTTTAATAATTATGTATTAACTCAATTTTCTAATAATTGTGGTTTTATGAAAGGAATATTTGGTTGCTTATTCAATCGAGCGAGAATATTTGGTATGTTTTATGTTTTCACAGTATTATTTGCTATAAATATAGTTATGCGATTTTTATGATTTTTGTTTTGATATGTTAAGATGATTTTGATGATTTGTAAGATTATAATAATGTTTAGGAAATATAGGAAATATTTTGTTGGTTATTGTTGGTTTTACAATTTCCGATAGGAAATATTTTAGATTTATAAGTGGAATGTAAAAATTTGAAATGATAAATGTTGGTTTTATCGCAAAATTGAATTAATTTGTTGTCGATTGAACTTTCCGATCGGTGAAGGCTTCACCCACGACCGAGAGAAGCCTTCACCGATCGGAAAGTTCAATTGTCGATCGAGACAACAAATTAATTCAAGAATTGAATTAATTTGTTGTCTATTAATTGAATTATTTAATTTTCTAATTATTAGTTATTAATTGAAATTATTAATTGAATTTTGTATAATTAGTTATTAATAATTAGTTATTAATTGAATTATTTAATTTTCTAATTATTAGTTAGTAATTGAAATAATTATTAGTTATTAATTGAAATTATTAATTGAATTTTGTAATGATGCAGGTATTATTTTCGAAGGCAATATGTCGCATTTACCGGTATGTTTTCGTGTGAACCCTTAGTTATGTTTACCTTAAATATATTTTGTAATTGAGATTGATAAATGTTGGTAGATGTGATTGAATAATATGATTGTATATGATTGAATATGAGTAGTTGAATTATGTTATTGAGATCGATAAATGTTGGTAAATGTTATTGAATAATATGATCAGATATAATTGAATATGAATACGTTGAATTATGTTATTGAGTATGTTAATATTGTTTATGGCTTGTATGTTTTCGAGATATCCGCTTTGGAATATGATCAATAAATAGCGTTTATGGTATATGATTGAATAATATTTCATTTATGGTTTAGAATGGTTAAATTGTATTATTAAGTTATGGCGCTTTTGATAGGTGATTTGTAGTTCTAATTATTTTTATATTTGTATGATAGGATGTTTATTGATGTGAATTATATACAAATGAAATAATTATTGTAGTAGTTTGTTGGTTTGTTGTCGTTGTGTAATATGTGACATTGATATAATTGTAGGTCGATCCTGTTTTCTTGAGGCCTACCACGATAAATGTGGTGGCGGATGTAAAGACTTATTATAGGACTGATTATTTTAAATATATTAAGAATGTCTTGCTAGATAAGTGGCGTGAAGAGTTGGTAGATATGTTTAGGGGGTTGCTTTGGTCATCGATTGATCGACTCCTGCCTAAGTCTAGTTTTTCTTTGCACCATTTAGTCTCCCGCCGACAGAGCCTACGATCCGAGATGTATTTTTCATCAATGGAAGATATATATGTTTTCGATTAAAGATTATGCTCTAGTCACCGTCCGCACTTTGGGTCATCATCATTTGATCCCACACTGATCTACGACTGAGCGACGCTGAGGTCTATACCTTTTTTGGGGCACAGATTACATTACGTAATCTAGTAGATAGATTTTGTAGTAATGATATTAGTGATGATGTAGATCTTCGTCACTATTTACGTGTGGCCCACGTTATTACCCTCTATGGGTTCGTATTTGGATACGATACGGGAAGATAATAGCTGATTGGGTTTGGGCATTGGTCGACGATCCGGAGGCGTTTGCCGATTTCCGTGGGGCCTACGGTTACGGATCTTGAGATATTATACGACGCAGATGTCAACCTAATGCTCAATACCACTTTTACGGACCATGCCGGCACTATATGCTTGGTCACCGAGATCATACCAGCTTGGGAAGTATAATGGACGACATCAATCCCACAACAGATCCGAGAGTGTTGAGGTGGAAGTTCAAGAGTAGGATTTCACCGCAGCTTTACAAATCACTTTTGAGCAAGAGGTATTGAATTTTATTATAATTTTAAATTATGTATGAGGTATTGTATTTATTAGAATATTAAATAACATCTTTCAATTTATTGTAGGTCGGTTATCATCTCACATCCATCGAGCCGACTCATTCGAGGTTAGCACCACATCGGGTGTCTGCCTCACACCTCTCCACTCGGTGTGACTTTTGTTATACCACAAACCTTTGAGGAGGGACTACGCCCTTCTCGTCGTGGTGTCTCATCCACCTCCGGTGGATGAGCCTCGACGAGACGCCGAGTTCGGCGAGGGCTCCACGCTTGTTGAGGATCCCGATCTTCGTGGTCTCCATCGAGCAGCCTCGAGCCTTCACCGATACCCACCGAGGGACATCGCCGGTCGGGTTCGCTGAGGTTCCGGTTGTTGATGAGCCGCACGCCATCCGTTGAGAGACGGATACGGGAAGATGCAGACAGTGGAGGCGGCTTCATCGAGCAAAGGTGGTCGCACCTGGCGCCTTAGTTCCGCCGATCGTCGTTGGATTCGTGAATCTATCCGGAATCTATCCGGAGGGGAGGACAGAAAAGGCGACGCATCGAGAGGTCTATCAAGACAAATTTATTCCAAAGATAAAGAAGTGGTTTGAAAACCTCTTAGAGAAGAGTCGATGTGGTTGCACACATAGGGATGATACGGCTCCACATGCACCTCATGTCCCACTTCATCCGGACGACGACGACGACGAGAGGTGAAGATCGGGAGACCACATCACCGCCCGACCCGTATGTCCCTCGGGGCGGTGGACATATTGAGCCTACCGAGGCAAAGACCGCATCGCCCAGTGATACCCATCCCCGCTACTCTCACTGATCCATGGTACCGCCCTCGAACTACATCTCATCATTCCATGATGGACCGGACCTATTTAGTGATCGACGCCTCGGGACGCCGTGAGGCGCACTTTCGAGCCCGCAGCAGGAGCTGGAGAATGTAACTATTAAGTCTCATATTTTGCGCTTTATAATATTTCATTATATTTGTTATGTTTTCATTTTCTAAATTAAATGTTTGTAGTTCGGGATCCGGAGAGGTGAACGGGCACGGAGACCTTCGGCTGTAATGAGGTCACCATACGTGAATAGCCCGATGCCACGTCCATTATCCGATGATACATTAGTAAATTACCAGCGTTTCTTGAACACAAATAAGGCAATGGTGGTTGTTCGGGGTACTGATCGACAAGTCCAGGTTGCATTTTTCGTGAATATCGAAAATCCAGAGAGGCGTTTTGATGTTCGGGTACGTTTTTATACAATATGCTTCGTTTTTTTAAGTACATCTACTTATATTGATATGTATCCCTAAAATAATTTTGCGTGTCGTCGATCTATTCATGGTGTATTTGAGGATGAGACTCGATGCCGGATCGACTTATTGGATGGGGTGGATTATCAAACACAATCATCCTTGATAACGCTTTTTCGTAAGTCTTTAATACAATCAATATATAGTATATATGTGTAGTATCTCTAATTAATTAATTTTCAATATTGAATAGATGTTTTGCAAAATTCATGGTCCGAGGTACACGCAATCCTTGCGTCCCACATTCAAGACCCGCGTGAGGCACCATTGATCATGACCCCGAGAGCATTGCTTTACATGGCACCACCAACGCATTGGATAGCGATTGTCCTCGGCATGGCGGGTTATACATCATGGTTACGTGCACGCAGTAACCTTATTTAATACAATAAATATTAATTTATCTAAATGGTTACGTGTCCTTGTTTATTTTATCTAAATATTTACTTTATAGATCATTATCTCTTGCCATCGATCGGCGTTTCGTGATAGTACGCGTGGATATGCACTCTGGTCATTGCGTGCTGTTTGACTCGCGTATTTGGAGGATGGACCAGGATCAAGTGGATGCGAGGATGATGGACTTCGTGTGCCTGACTAGATTATTGCGGCCGCTTTCTTCTTCACTAGATGGTTCGAGGCTAACTCCCACCGATACCACCATGGAATAATGATGCGGTTATTACACCAGCTGCCTCTTGAGGTATTTGACCGTGAAGACGATTTCGTTGATGGTCCATTTGCGTGCATGACCGTGGGAACGCCTTATTTCGGTTCACCGAGCATCGAATGGGGTATGTCTAATGTTGTAACATATGACATAAAGTAGGTGGAAATATATATGAGATATGTGATCCATATAAAAGCGGGAGGAAAGAGGAAGAGGAAGATAAAGAGGTAGAAATTAGCATGTACTAGTATATTGGTATGTATTTGTATATTGGTATGTATTGTATATTGGATGCAAATGGATGTTCATATTATTTATCGAATATTTGATTTTTATCCGTGTTAGTGATATTTTTGTTCAGATTAGAGGTCGTGACCTCTATGTATATGTTATGGAGGTCGTGACCTCTTTGTATATTGCTTGTTGTTGGCTATTGCTTGTTGTTGGCTATTCTTTGAGCGCAGTTGGCTTATCCATATTTTAGAGGTTATGTCGCCCGCTTTTTACATGTATATTAACCTAATGTTGTATATTACATGTATAGTTTGTAAGTTTAATAGTTTTGTCGAATTTGCAATTAACCGAATAGGGGATTGAATTGATTCAATTAACCGAATTTGCAATTAACCGAATTTGTTGGATTAGGGGATTGCGGGCGCACGATCGCAGTATGGTACACGATGCGTGCACGACGTGCACGATCGCGCACGGTACACGCCGTGCACGATCGCGCACGCCGTGCACGATCGCATCGCGTCACGATCGCACACGGCACACGATCGCGCAGGTACACGGTGCGTGCACGCACGCAGCACGATCGCACGGGCGTACCGCCGTGCGCCTGCACCGTGCACGGGGTACACGCCTGCGCACGATCGCGTACGCACCGCGTACGACGCGATCGCACTCCGTGTACCCCGTGCACTCCGTACCCTGCACGCCGTGTACCGCACGCCGTCGTGTACCCACAAGCAGTACGCGAATTTTACGTTTAAAATGAGAAGTTGGTACAAAATTTCGTAACACTAGTTAAATATAAGCAACTCTATGAACCACCATCAATAGCGGGGCCTTTAGTCGGTCATCATCGTAATCTTTCTCTTCATCACACGACGCCTTCCTCTTTCATTACTTTGAAATTATTTTCCTTGTGTTTTATACAATCCTTAATCGCTTTCATGAGCACGAAATGAGGTAAAAGTTTCCTTTCCGTCCTATTTTTTTTTGTTTCATTTTCTTTTTGATACTTTTGTTTGTTTGTTTGAATAGAGTGAAAAACTTTGATTTTCACGTAGTTTTAGAATTGATGGAGTGCTAGTATGTGATTTCGGTTGCTTATTTTATCTACATCGACGGATGCATGTTAGTCCGATTCTCGCTTCCTTCTCACTCGCCGAGATCGCTTTATTCATTTCTCGATAGACTATCTTATCGATTGCGCCGCTTGCTTGATAGGTTAAAGTGTATGTTTAACGATTCACTTAACATTGACCGTGCACGATCGCAGCACCCCGTGTACCCCCGCACTCCCGTGTACCTGCACGCCGTACCCTCGTGAATCCAACATAATCCAACATAATCCAACAAAACCAACATAATCCAACTAAAACCAACAACAATCCAACCGAATCCCCTAATTCAACCAAATCCAACATAATTCAACAAAATCCAAAACAACGAAATCTAACAATTTTCCGTCATTGTCGCATGTTTTTTCTAGTGTCAATTCAATTCAATTCAATTTGATTAAGTTAAAATAATAATAATGTTAATAATATCTTTACATGAATGTTTTCTTTCATTACAATGTCACTGCCTCGGATAAGTAAGGACACTTCCGACGCAGTATGAGATTCATTACCACACAAGCTACATGTCCGTAGTGCACGACTTCTACTACTCGATCCCACTGTGGATGACGATATCGACCCACTTTCGCCCACCGACGGACTCTATTAGGAGGCATAATCGTAATTCCAAAGAATATCCGGAGGAATAGTCAAGTAGATCGTGGTCGAACAGATTGATCCGATACGAGTATGCTTCGCTAGCTTTGCGAATGGTAGTACTCCCCACATAGTTAGATATATGGTGACCTTTATGACTAAAAATTTATATAATCAATTATATGTAAGTGAAATCAATTTGATCAAAAAATTAACATAATTAAACTTAAATTGCACCATATAGTCAAGAATAAAGATGAGAACACGGTATCATATCCATGTCCCACTCCAAACACGCACACGATTGCGTATTGAGATTGACTCGAATGTTTTGCTTCCGTGCTTGACTTTGAAAGTGGAGTCCATGAGGCACTACATCGTGTCTGCGTGATAGTTCCATTGATACCATCATCTTACGCGCTGCTTGAGGGTCAATTCACCGCACTTTTGCCGCTTCATGTCTCTCATCGAACCATTTTTCAGAATGTGACGGATTGCCTCAATCATTGAGCAAATTGGCAATCGCTCAGCCCACAATATTCGAGAATCAATTATTCGGCAATGTTCGATGTCATAAAATTGTAGCGCCTAACGGGCACCGTGATCTCAGCCCACTGCACTCCAACCTCCACCAACTTGGTATATGCGCCACTACCATCGGCCTTCACGAGACTTTAACATAGCCATCGCTTTTCAAAGTGTGCATCTTGCACGCATAAGCGGCTTTCAAATAACTTTATGGATGGTTGCCCAAACGGGTGATTTTTTCACAGATGGTAGTAGCATAATCCGTGTGTTGCATCGGGTGACACACTTGACCGCGCTCATTATAATCGATATGGGCATCTCAAACAATCAACATCTCCGGATTTGATCCATAAGCGACTTGTAGTCGAGACGTAAACCAAGTCCATGAGACATCATTCTCGATCGGACCAATTCCATAAGCTAATGGAAAAACTTGCTCGCTGCCGTCCTTTGTCACGGCGAATAATATGTCTTTATTATGCCCTTCAGCGCGTATCGTCGACTACAATCACGGGCCTGGAGGCACAATGTACGCCTAACTGCATGAACCGAGGGCGACAAAGAGGTGACGGAACCGACCATCCGATCCAATATCCAAGTCGACCATCGAACCGGATTGCTCATCCGTAACATATGCGAGATAACTCGGTAGTAGTGAAATGATTCTTCATGTCCACCGATATCATCTCGATCGCCTATTACGGGCTCGCATTGCTATCTCAGATGTAACGTGTACACCGTACTCTCGCCGCAAATCGCCCATAATGGACCTCGCTTTAGCACTTCACCGTCTTCGCGTATTTTTCGTGATATGTATGCCGAATTACACGGCATTAACCTTCCTTACTCCGATATTCACTAGGTTACGCGCGCAAGTATGTATAGCATCAAACTTGCGGACAAACCAAAATCCACCTTGTCACGCGCACGTAGTAGAAAAGGACACCGATTATGATATCGACATTTGAATGTAATCCTCGAATTATCGGATCGAGGAATAACAAATTCTACTCGACGTTCCAAATGCCATAGCCCCACCGGATATCTTCGCTCACCCTTGTTGTCGAAGATGGAACCTTCGCTCACTTCATCTGGGTTCGGAACCGAGTCCGAGGACGAGCAAAGAGATTAATCAAGCATCATGAGGAATAACGAGGACCAGCCAGCTTGCTCATCTCCTCAACTTCTTCTCGCTCTAGCCTCCCACGTGCTCTTGCGTGTTACTCGCATAATCGTAGATAGAAGCTTCCGAATCCACCCTCTCGACGGATCCATGCGTCAAACTCTACAAATGAGCCATAGCTCACCAAAGCGACTCGCGATCTTCTTCCTCTTCATCCGACTGCTTCATCTTCTTCTTCTTCAACGTAGTCGTCGCCATCGCCGCCCTCAACAAGTGTATCACCGGTTGTGGTTGCAAAGATATGTTGGGAAATGTAATTCGGATGGATCCATGTGTTGCGGCATATATTGAGATGATCAAGATCAAACCAATCAGATGATGTAAATTGTTGTGTCAACGACGCATCGAACGATATGTTTTGGGAAGTGTAGTCATATGTTGACGAGGATGGTATCTCAAACGAAGGTCTATATAGTTCTTGCTCCGATTGGGATGTGTCGGCATCGTGAGTCACATAGACCGCTTGGGCATCATGAGCCAATCGAAAAGTTGATCATCATTACTCAAAAGTAATTTGATAATTCTACCACCCGAGATCTCGATAGATAATGCAGTTGGTAGGTTGTACTCAACGAATTTCCCAACATAATTTCATTAATCATCTCTATGAACTCCCACAAAATTACATTGTCCATTCGAACAAAGGCATTTGACTGATACCCGCCAATGTAACATAAAGAAGGATCCCATCGCCTCCATATCGAACAATAATGCTCTTCCATCCCGACATCTATAACAAATACAAGATTACATTAACGAAATATACGCCTTAATATGATTTTTCTAATGTACAAAACAAATATACATTCTAATCAAATATACAAATAAGAAAAAATAGCAATCTAATTAAATAAATAAAGTATCTAATAAACGAATTATGTCAAGACTTATCTAAACGAATTATCCAATAATTATATCCAATTATCTAAACGAATTATGCAATAATTATAAATAGCGTAAACAATCGAATTATCTAAACAAATAAGCAAAACAAATGTAAACAAAATTAACAATAATTAATGTAAACAAAATTAACAATAATTAATCTAAACAAATTTAACAATAATAAATCTAAATAAAACTAACAATAAGAAATCTAATATCATAAACAACAATAATCAAGATTATCCTAATTGATTTCATTTAAATTAATTTCGTGGATTATCCTAATTGATTTCATTTAAAATTAAAACAACAAATAATTCAAGATTATCCTAATTGATTTCATTTAAAATTAATTTGTGGATTATCCTAATTGATTTCATTTAAAATTAAAATTAAGGAATTGGTCGAATGGAGAAGGGATTTTTAACTTAATTTAATTAAAGTATGAATTAATTAGTTATTTACATTATAATTAATTACTATATTCATCCTAATTGAAAACTTAAGATAAGTACACTAAAATTATCCTAATTGAAAAGACTTATATGATAAGTTCATTTAATATTAATTTCTAAAACTAAAAATCTATCTCCTGTCGAACACATTGATGTCTTCTATCGATATTTCCTTGTTTTCAATCGATCGGAGACATCAATTAATAACTAATTAATAATTAGTATTAAATTCAATTGACAATTCAAGATTTATCGACCGGATACATCAATTAATAACTAATTAATAATTTATATTAAATTCAATTGACAATTGAAGATTCCATTGACCGGTCGTAATCGAATCATGATTAAATAAGTTGTTTTATTATAATTCTTCTTTCCTCGATCGGAATCAATCAAAAAATAATTTAAACGTAAAATCCATCTCTCCTCGATGATTCCATGATTCCTACGACCGAATCATGGTATCATCGACCGGAGAGATGGATTTTACATTTAAATTATTATTTTTGTAAAAACCATGATTAAATGATTTAACTATTATATATACGAATTATGCAATTAATTTAATTATGCTATTATACCGACCGAATCAATCAAAAATAATTTAAACGTAAAATCCATCTCTCGGTCGATGATTCCATGATTCCTGTCGACCGAATCATGGTATCATCGACGGAGAGATGGATTTTACATTTAAATTATTATTTTTGTAAAAGCCATGATTAAATGATTTAACTATTATATATACTGAATTATGCAATTAATTTAATTATGCTATTATAAAACATCTAATTTCACCTAAACGAATTATATCCAATTATATATACTGAATTATGCAATAATTATCTAAACGAATTCTATCCAATTATGTATACTAATTATGCAATAAATTCAAAACACTAAACAATTATCCAATTAATTTAATTATCCAATTAATTTAATTATGTAGATGAATTATATAAATTATGCAATAAATTCAAAACACTAAACTAATTATCCAATTAATTTAATTATCTAAACGCAATAATTTATCCATACCAATAAACAATAATAAATCTAAACTAAATTAACAATAATAAATCTAAACACAAATTAATATCATAAACAACAATAAATTCAAAACATGTGTCGAAAATAAATAAAATTTGAATAACTTACTTGTTGAGACATAGTCGCTTGTTCGGATTGAAGAAATAAATTTGAAAATTTTGAATATAAAATCGAAATGAACGAATCGAAAATTAGAGGAGCAAAGAGCAAGAGCAATTGGTTGGATTTGTATTTATTACGATCGATTGTATAAATAGGAGAATTGGTTCAATTATTGGTGGTCAAATCTTTGTTCAAATAATTTTTCCGCAATTTTCAAAGATTTATTTGTCTTCTTCAATTTTTCGCAATTTTAGTGTAGCTTTTACTTTCGAAGATACTATTTTATGCAAGATTAATTAATATCAGAATATTAAGATAATTTCATTATTAAATATTTCAAAATTAATAAGTTGTGAGTTGTGTAAGTGGATGAAAAGAAATTAATATTTTATTAAAAGATTGGGTTAAATTAGATTGAATATAAATATTAATTTAAATATCATACATTCAATTTAAATTAATTAGTATTAAATTAATTTGATATATCTTGTTTCCTATTGAAAATGGCTGATTCCTATTCGACCTTTTATGTTTCCTACGACCGGATACATGAATAAATAATTTGTATTAATTTCATCGCAAAATTGAAGTTTCGGTCGATAATTCCTCTCTCCACGACCATTTTTATTTTCCTACGACGGAGATAGGAATTAATTAAAATTGTTATTTTCATTTTAAAAATTCAAATTCGGTCGATGAAATCCAAAATTCGGTCGATGATTCCTTGATTCGGTCGATCGGAAACAAGGAATTGTCGTAATCGAATTTTGGATTTTTTTGTTAATTAATTTTTGATTCATTTATGTTTTTTATTTAAAAACATGATTCGCTTATTTAATTATTTTTTCTCACACTTTTAACATGATTAAGTGATATATAAAAACATGATTCGTAATATATAAAGTAATTTAACATAATAATATCGAATACACCGAAAATAATTTCGCAATCATTTATTGATTCACGTGTTTGTTATGTTTCTAGTCGGTGTATGTCAATTTCACATCAAGACCGCACAAAGACTCAATAGATATATATTAAAATGGCGTTTAGATATCACTGTGATCAAATTTGAAATATGGATATAGGTTATATACACTTTTGTAAAAGTGTGTACTTGTATATATTTCCCATAATAGAATATCTGTCGTTTACAACTTTTATGACATAAAAGGATCGGACCAAAAATTTGGCTACTACGTCACGTGATTATATGTCCAAGTCTATTATTTTTCCTGTACTTTTTTCTAAACAAGCACTGAGTTTCAGTCAGATCCATTTTGTCAAATGTCTTTAATCGTCGAAAGATTGCGTTATTTTGTGAAGGTTGTTAAATGTTGGGCAAATGATGCTTACTTTACATTAGAATCTAGTATTTGAACACATTAAGTACTAATCCTACCGATAGAAGGTAAATGATCCTGTTCTATTTCAGTGAAAATTTCCTCACCATAATCAGAATTAATAATAGCAATTCTTCTACAAAAACCGAAAAAAAAGATTAAAAAAAATTGAAATGCAATTAATCACCACATAAAAGATAAGAACCCAAGAAAATTTGCAGATGAAGAAATATTGAGTTCACTTGAACCAATACATAAAGACAAATAATTTAGCAACAGAAAATTAATTTAATGAATGAATCCTTGTCTTAAGATGACTGAATAATTCAACATTCTTTACATTCTTCAATTGTTAGTATGTTTGATAATCCGTTGAAGAATTACTGTTCTAGCCCTGCGAATATCCCTGCTGCACTTATCAGCCTGCACTTCCAACTCCTCAATATTCTTGGTAAACACCACCAACTTCTTCCTCATCTCCTCCACACAAACCCTCAGAGCATCTTCATTGATGCCAAAATCCGCCATCTTCAACAACGACTCAATCTCAATCTCCAACCTATCAACCAGCACTCGAATATTATCCAAATCCTTAATAGCAATATAAGTCCCCACATTCATAGAACCAATGATCTCCTTCTGCCCCCTCACAGCATTCTGATAGTTCTTGAGCAGTGAATCCATCCACCGCCCCATCGACCCCAACGGCACAGAGGCCGCCGCTGCTAAGGCGGCCGCCACGGGAGGTGCAGCCATGGCGGCCGCCACCACCGAGCAGATCAACACAGCAGCAAAAGTCGCTGCAAAGATCACCGTGGAGACCTTCCTCCACGCGTGAATCGACTTGAGCTTCTTATCGAGCTTGCTCTTCCTCGACTGCAGCCTCTCCAGCATCACCATCTGCTGTTTATAAACAGACTCAAGATCTCGAAAACTCAACAGTGAACGGATCCCCGCGTCCTTGAAATTCCTCAGCTCGAGCAGCGTCTTTGTATACCTTCCACTCCCATCCTCCTCCTCTTCTCGAACTGCTGCAGCGCAATGTGGATCAGCAGCTGCCTGTCTCGGCCGATTTGAGGCACTTCTCCAGCGCGTGCAGAAGTCGAGGATCTTGAGGCTGTTCTCAAGTACTCCTCCACGAACTCGAACAGCTCCTGATTCTTCCAGATGTCCTTCTTGCAATCCAAGATCACCTTCACCACTTCTTGATTCATGTCGAGGAGGCAGGCTGTGACCTCTCGGAGGAATCGAGGACATCGCCTTGACCTCGACTCCGGCTAGGGCGCTGATCGCGTGTTCGCTCGGGATTGAGGGCTGCATCGAAGGCTTGTACGTCCGATCGAGCTTGCACGCCGCCTCGTAGGAATTCAGCTCGGTTGCGAAATGCAGATTGTTGATATCGTTTGCAGCTGAGGTTTCTCCATAGCTCTTGCTCATGTGGCTTCCCATTTTCTCAACAATATAACTTATACACACAAAATGAACTTAGATTTCGACTTTGCTAAAAATCACACACATACACGCACAAACAGAAGAGTGCTCAATTTTTACTTCAATTCTGTGAATAAACTATTAGGATCGGATTAACCGATGCGAGAACTTCTCAAAGCGTTTTATCAAACAGGTCAATTTCCAAGAACAGCGAATCACCCAACCTTGAACCAGAAATGGATAAAATCGTAGAAATTAACCAAAAGTAGAAAGAATCAAAATTTTAAGCAAACCTACCTAATAAATTTCTTGACAATTCAGCAAGAAAATGAGCGCGGTTTCAAACCCTTGAAATGTGCAATCACGGAGCAGATATCGTTCCTATTAGCAGAAATTAAGGAGATCTATCAACCCAATGATTTTCCTTTTCGTTTGTTTCGACAAATCTAGCTGATGAAGAAGCTTAAAAGATAAATAAAGACGGTTAAGAGAAAAATGGAGAATATAGCTTGCACGCATAAGATTAAATACGCAGAAATCGTAAGTAGATACGCGGGAAGCAATGAAAATCTTTTTCGGAAAGTAAAATAGGTGGAAGAAGCGCCATTTATCTTGCAGCAACACAATTTCCCAATTTTATATGCATACACATTATAGAGAGAGAGAGAGAGAGAGTTTGAATGAAATTCGAGTGTTGCAAACCTGCAACTCGTAAAGGAACACGGCTTTGTAGAAGTGACGCCATGGTTGAAGATTTCGGAGCAACACTGTGAAACTTTCTGTGCAAGTGAGCAGAATTTACAACCCAAAATTAAAAGGTAATTCATAGGAAAGTGATGTCACTGTTTATCTCGCAACTCAGTGTGGTAGACGTTACACAATTTTGTGTAGGGTTAACATGTTCTGATTTTTTTTTATCACAGTAGTATGTCATATTTAATACCGTGTTGTTGGATTATTATGTTGGACTATAATAGAATTGTTATGTTGTGATTTTAACCATCGATTTCGACGATAAGTCATCTTTATTATGTTTATATGATCATAATAAATGAAATGATTTTTATATAAAAAAGATGTTTTTGCATCTGATATATATAAATTATATACCATTGAGTTTTGATGAAAAATTATTTTACGTTTTGCATTGATAAAGCGAAACAATGATGCTAATGTTCAACAACCTGTAATCATTGATCTTGGCGAAGCAGGAAGATGAACCGAAATTATGAGTATGGCTAGGATTCAACCACATGAATCCGTCTAAAATATATATACGCTGCCCCAGTGACAACCCAATTATTAAGGTGAGTTCACGCTAGGAGGCCACAGTGCTCAACCCCACCAAACGCCTCTATGGGTTTGGCTGCCACACCTAATTTTCCAAGTGTGGTTTACACTGTCCCGTGGTTTGCGCTATTACACAGACCGGGGTTTATCCAAAGTCTTGCTAACTCTATGAATGATCATGGCTTCCCATGATATATATATATATATATATATATATATATATATATACTCATTCCAATCCAATTAAAAGTTATTTTAATACTCATTTTCATCTCAAACATATACAATAATACCCACCAATTACCCGAACTCGTTTGAGTTTATGAGTATACATTGTTACGATAATTGATTATCTGTTACAATAACAATCCGAACATTACAAGGAAAATATTAATATAAATGATAAAAAGATAGAAAAAATTATGAATAGGCATGCCGATTAATATTCAGACCTTTTTATAATTTATATACTCATGCGTATCCCCAAATCCAATTAAAAAAGTAATTTTACTAAAAATGATAAAACTAAAAATGGTGTTCAATACAGTACTCCTGATTTCGAATGAAACTAAAAAGATATAATTGTCTTATATAAATATAAGTTGTTTACAATAATTAGTTATCCGTCGCAATAACAAGTCAAACATAACAAAGTAAACATTAATTATAAATAGAATAAATAACAAAAGTTTAAAAATAACAAGTTACATCAATTCCTTCTATTTTTCTTCCCCATGATTTACACCTATTGAGGAAGTTTCATCCTAAGACTAGGACGTTCACTATGATGGTCATTTGAAAGCCTACAATATCTATGATTTCTTCATAGTTGTTGGATCCTATATTCTTTAGGTAATATAACATATCTCAAGAGAAGTAGATTTTTTCGCACGTTGTGTCAAATCTTGTGATGAATCCTCGCCATCCTTCTGGATATTGCAATTTTACCGTAACTTTGTTTGCTTGTGATTGAGTGTCCTGATGCGTTTCCTCTCATACGATTGGGAAAAATTCTTTCCGCACTCTAAGAGATAACTCTATATCATTGAAATGATAACCCTAGACTCCAAATTCGACTATCTTCGCATCGCAGCACCACTTTGTTTGATATTTATTTATCTTAAAAGTGAAATTTCTACCCTATCTGGGCAGCTTACTTTAGTTACTTTCTTGAAGATATATGGTATCTTTAAACTCTTACCCCATATGTACTCTGTATTGTATGAATTTGAAATAGCTTAAGACACCCGATAAGTTATGGAATAGGATCTATTTCCCTTATCTGCCAATTCCATCATTTTGAAATCCTTATAGAGTGTCAGAGCTCTGCTAAAACCTGAATCTTTGATATTATATTAAATTCTCTTGTAGAGGATTGATATAATCTGTTTAGTACATAGATTCCTCGAAATGGTCCCCAATACTGAATCAACATGATTCACTATCCTCTTATCGTAAATTACAATATCAATTGGTGTATCAACTCCCATGCCGAGTGAGGACTTGATTATCATCATGACCGCTCCAATATGAATTCATTCCATCGTGTTAGCGATTTTTGGCTTCATGTTCTGTAGGTCTTATTTGATGTCGCTTACTAGTATCAATTGCATCTCCACTTGATTCTCAGTAAGCTCGCTAGAAATCGATATTTCACGCCTCGTGACTCCGTAAAAGACATTGTGCCTCCTTTTTACTAGACTTAAGTTTCTTAGAACATGACTATTGTTTTTACTGCTGAAAACCCTTGGTATTTTATATACTCATGGTTTTATTTTGGATCTTGTCCATCAATTTTTGTGATATGATGATTCGGTTAGTGTATCATGCATTCGGATGTTCGCTTCTTGCTTTTGATCTAGTTCGGCTTGTTCTAATGCAAATTCTCCATCATGGTCCCCAATATCGAATCAACATGATTCACTATCCTCTTATCGTAAATTACAATATCAATTGGTGTATCAACTCCCATGCCGAGTGAGGACTTGATTATCATCATGACCGCTCCAATATGAATTCATTCCATCGTGTAAGCGATTTTTGGCTTCATGTTCTGTAGGTCTTATTTGATGTCGCTTACTGGTATCAATTGCATCTCCACTTGATTCTCAGTAAGCTCGCTAGAAATCGATATTTCACGCCTCGTGACTCCGTAAAAGACATTGTGCCTCCTTTTTACTAGACTTAAGTTTCTTAGAACATGACTATTGTTTTTACTGCTGAAAACCCTTGGTATTTTTATATACTCATGGTTTTATTTAGGATCTTGTCCATCAATTTTTGTGATATGATGATTCGGTTAGTGTATCATGCATTCTGGATGTTTGCCTTCTTGCTCTTGATCTAGTTCTGGCTTGTTCTAATGCAAATTCTCCATCAAGTCCTTGGTCAGATTCATACTATCCTCTAGATCCCACGTGATCCATATGTGGTGTTCCTTGTGGTGGGATCTATGGATCCTAATTGGGATATCTTGGTTCATCTTCAAATCCACCATATTGAGGTTAGCAATGATTCGCTAACTCCTCGCAACTCGCTTAATCTTACTCTTCAAGGGTATTCATTCTCTATTTTCAAGAGTCAATTATTCTCTCTGATCGAGCTTTTCATCGATTTTCCGTGGATGAAAGCTTGTTTCCAACGATGTTTCTGATGATTTTGTGGTCTCGCATCTCTTTCTAGGCCATCAACTTTCTTA
This sequence comes from Salvia rosmarinus, assembly GCA_036937905.1. Lineage (NCBI taxonomy): Eukaryota > Viridiplantae > Streptophyta > Magnoliopsida > Lamiales > Lamiaceae > Salvia > Salvia rosmarinus. Next base: position 82,626,234 of record CM072815.1, on the reverse strand, counting down.
TGGATATTCCGTAATAAGATGAGGATCTCCTCATGCTGCATGGATATCCTGCTTAGCTCATGCGGTACACTATATAGGTTGTTGCCAAAATATTGTACCATCTTATAGATCTCCCTTAATTCCACCGAATTTTAGGAATCCGATGAATTTCTTTGAAGCTTAGAGTTGATGTAACTCATTTGTCTTTTGTCCAGAAGTTGGGCGTTGACGATAAGTCTATTCTCCATCATCCGCATATCTGCATGGAATGCTCGGATAACCTCTGGCATTTGATTGTTCAGTACACTTTGTTTAAAACTTCCTTCATAAAATCAAATCATTCTGCTTAGATATTCTTGTTTATTTTCCAATTCTAGAAAACAAAATCTATAACCATCGCATCTCAGATAAACATCTGAATCCATAATTTTCTTGGAATCTCCTTCATTAGAATAACACACTTATTAATTAAATATTTTAGATTTCCTCAATAAGAAGTTGACTCTGATACCATTTTTAGAAACGTTAGATCAAAGCAAAACAAAATATAGTAAATTGATTGTCCATAACCAAATTGGAGTGCTTTTAACCAAATTCGACAAATTTAAAGGGTAATGCAAAGATTTGGGTATTTCTTGCGTGATTTTATAAGATTGGTTAAATTTCATTCTTAGCTATTTTATGGGATAAATACTACTTAAAAGATAGAAAAGGACCGAATTCAATCATATTTAGTTACCTAATTCAAATTGTAGTTTATCTATTAGTGAGGATTTTCGAGACATTTAGAATGTAGCAATTCTCTTATAAAAAGAAAATTATGTAGAGAACAAAGATAATTCGAAGATGAAGTGACTGAACTTTGAAGCAGAGCATTAAGACGTAGTTTTGTTGACAAGAAATGAAAATTAATCTGTGTGAAGTTCAAAACACCTCGTCTTAAGAAGAGTAAAATGAACGATGTAATATTTCCATAAGTGTAAAATCATTCATTATTGGGACTTTTTATGATTCTTTGAAGAATAGAAGTATTAATCGGCTTGCAATTCTAATTCCTCAAGGTTGTTCATGAACACTAACAATTTCTTCTTGATTGATGGAGAAACCAGCAATTTTTGGTACAGAAAAAGAAAAGAACGGAAAGAAGATTCTAAAGAAATAAATAAGAATAACAGACACTAAATAAACCTCTGTTGGAAAGATTACGAAAACAAGTCTACAAGTGAAGTGAAGCCTCTCTTCTAATCACTAAGAAAATGTATATGTGTCTAAGCAATTATCAGCTCTCTTGCTTAAAACTTAATGTATCAGCAATGAGTGCCGCATATGTACCAATACCGCAAACTATCTGATCGTACTACCTCATTTCACTTGCAAAATCAAGCCTCAAATGCATAATCTCATCTCTCACCATCCAGCAAATTGGCGGCTACTTTGTGTACAGATACACCAAGGTGAAGACAAAGAAGCCTGACATCTGTGTAATTTATCGAGATCAAAGGATCAAGCAAGATGGAATTTACCAAATGATTCATGGTAGCGTGACACGAGAGAAATATGACGGTTATCATACTAGACCAGAAACTATAACCGCAGCGAAATAGGGAAATAAAATATTTTGATGGAAATGGAATGAACTGATATAGGGCACTAAAAGGAAAAAAGGAAGGATGGATAAGAATTCCACAACTTTTTCAGGCAAAATAAGATCACTCCTTAGACCAGTTTTAGGGTATTTAGAATCATGAAAACAAAGAGATATGAATTGAAGAAATGGGAAAGGGGAAAAAAGCATATTGTTTATGTATTCCTTGAAACGCAAGGGAAGATATCCTAAAATTCAAGATTTGCAAACCAGATTCAACCAGAGAAAGCAAAAGCTTGAGCTGCAAACAGTCAATAGAGGTTTTTGACATCAACAAGCAGATCAATGCAGAAAGATAGAGAGGAAGATACCATTGAAAATGATGCTCCATAATATGGAAGAGCAGCAGGTAGGAATCTTTCATACTCATTATGTCTGAAAGGTCGAACTGGAATCTGCATGTTTTTTAACATATATAGGTATTCAATCAGAGAACTAGTTACACGCAGAAGAAATTGGTTGTTGATAAAATATTAGATATGTAACACAAAACAGGTGCTTGATATTAAAAAAATAAGCCAGTTAACTTCAAGAACAAACAAGAGAAAATTAGCACCAAGCAGGGTGTGACTTTTTGGATTTGCAGCATACTACTAGTTGCAATCTCTTAAAACTGGCTCCTTAAACTGAGAATGGAAAACTATTCATCAAATGGCTATATTAGATCAAATGGAAATGCTGGCAAACTTTGTATAGAATATCAGAAAAAAATACATGCAAGTTTATATGTACATGGTTTCAGAAATCTAACAGCAATTGTAATTAGTGATTATATGTGTTCAGCAAAAGTACCCAACAAAATTTCCAAATGCCTCATAATATGTAACACCTTATTTAAAAGAACCTATTGGATCTATCTAGTGATACCACCATGTTCTTATTTCATCATATCACAGAACAGGCTTAACAGCCAAATCATTCACCATATCCTACCCTTGCATGCGGAAAGATCAGAAGACAAATTAGAATTCACGATAAAGCCTGAGATTAAAATTGTAAATCTCCCAAGTGATGTTTGACTATAATTAACACAAATAAATTCACAGGAAGGACAAAAATATTAATCAAAACAACTCATTGTGGAATACATATGAATCAATGGACACATGATCATGACACAGAGAGGGAACTACCTGCTTTGATAGACTTAAGGTAGTATATCCAAGTCTCTGGTACTCAACTTTGAACTGGAAAACACCATAGACATCGGGAACCTTGAAAGATGTATAATAAAGGCCCTGTAGAAAATGACTGATTGATAAATATAGTGTACATGCTGCAAAGAAAGCATCATGGTCAAGTTTTGCATACTAAATTAAACAAAATAGCACCTTCTGATTAGTTGACAGGGTTTTCAGAACATATGGGCTCATCATGTAGAACTGAACCTGCAGATCATCAGCCACATATGGTTCTCAACTAGTACCAGACCACTCATATACTTCCACATAGTAATCCTTCAACCAAGTTAAAGTGTTGCTCGTCAGCTTAACTGAACCATGTTACTTCAATTTATTTATTCTCGTATGCAGTAAATCCATCAAAAGACTGTTACCAGGTCGTCTTTGATTCTGTACATTGAAGGTTCATCAGTCTCACCAACTTTATTATGCCTTACGTTCACAGCCTGGAAATATGAGGATCTCCAATATCAAAATTAAGAAAAGGTTCCAAAATAACAGTACTGACACTAAACTGTAAATAATATCAAACAGGTTAGTTAATTCACAGAAAGAGCAAACCTTCAGATGACCTCTTTCATGGAACACCCATTTGCTAAGTTCAACAAAAAATTGCTCATTCCCACTTTTCACATGTCTGTCATAAAAGAGATAGAATTGTCAATTTTATCTTCAGATAATTTTATAAAAAATATTCTTCAAAGAGGAAGACCTTACTAACTATATCATAACAAAACTATATTCCTGATAACAGTACTGAGTCTACTGACAACATACATTCACACTACCCGAGATACATGCCCCAAAACCTCCCCCTCTTATGAGATTGCAGAATCACTAGCCACTATATAGATCTGATCTCTTGATGCAATCGCTGAGAAAAAGAACCATAAGGCCACAACATACCAATTTACCAACAACAAAAATTCCACCAAAATCAAATCAAATATAAAACTCATGCCAACTTCAGATACAGGATTGCAATCACTCACTTGGTAGTGCTTCCAGATTTCTGCACTCCAGAACGGAAAAACCTGAACAAAAAAATCAGTTTCCATCAATTGTGTTACAGCATGTTAATTGACTAGTGTTAGTACTAACCTGTCACTGAACATGCTAAGTGAGCCAGATATCAGAATCCGAGCATTGTTTCTTGCCTGAAAACAAAAGAACTATAAATTTCTCATAGGAAAATTAATATATCAAGGTGTCTTCAAATAATAATCCAAGTTCACAAACCAGAAGATGAAATAAATATTTGATTGTGCACCAATTTTTTTAACTTCTATTGCGTACACATTCAAAGACAGTTTATGCACTGGTGGGAAGGAATATTTCTTAGTTGCCTACCTCTTGACAAGGAAGGTTTGTATTAAATTTTACCATAGGGTATATATTGGTTAAATGCAACCAATTTGGGCCTCTTCCTAAAGAACATATGCCAAAGAAAACCAGCTAAAGTTCAGAAAATTTACGTTGTAAACTTTTGATTGAAGCACACACCTTCAGTTTACTAGTTTGTTCTCATGAATACCAAGTCTGGGCATAACCTATATAAACTAAAGCTCAACGATTAACTATAAATCATGAATTTCCTTCGCCCAAACTTGGCTTTGCTCATATTTATCTACTATAGTATTCAGAAATTAAACGAGAGTTTCACATTCAATGGGTTGGTCATGAGAACGAAGCAAGATCAACAATCAGTTAAAGCAGCAATTCAAAAGGGCTTTAAAAGGTCACAATAACACTCTTGCTGGCCTGTGAAGAAACAAATGCATCAACATCAAAGAAGCATATGTACTACCGCAAAAGTAACAAAGTGTACTATGAGTGAAGTTTCCACTGACTAGTTTTTTCCTTACGGTAGTTGGATGTGGTAAAGGTGCACCACATCAAATAGAAAACAAGTAGTATACTATAGAGGTGGGATGCTGGTTTCTTCAACTAAAACAACTTTTTCTATTAGAGGAAAATTTGAATCCAATCACTTACTAGAAAATCAAACCCAAACAAATGTTTGGGAACATTCAGCAAGTTACCGGGTGGGGCATTGATGAAATGGTATACCTGGACTACAGAAACCAAAGAGATTGCTGACCCAATCAAAGTGGGTGGACTTGATAACTTGGATTTTGATTCGCTGAGTATGCTGCAGGTGAAGCAGAGAGAACTTTAGCACCTGCAACATAAAAGAAGCTATGTATGATATATCAAATTGGATAATATCTATATAGACGGCTTCTATGCTTATCCAATATAAAAATCTTACCAAGTTGTTTATGGATTTATTGAGTGACCAATTCCTTAAATAGCACGGAGCCTGCAGTAAAGTTGGGGTGGGAGAAGAATGAACACATAAGCATCAGGGATTGTTTGGGTGGCTTCAAGGAGCCTTTGAGTTTTGACAAAATATTAAAAACAGTATTATTCAATATGTCATATGTTAGATGATATGTATAATCAATGCTTCTTTTGTGGGTGGTGGGGTTGGGAATGGGAAGAGCCGGCCATAAACAGTCAAGATTACTCTGGTGGAGAGGCAATAATCCTCAAATAATTACTTCTTAAACACAAAAATATCGATTCAAAGTTTGCTGGAAAAAGGACTGAACTAATATCAGATTATTAAAACCTTAAAATGCATTTCAAACATAAATTTTAAAACAATAAAAGTACGTACTTAGAAAACTGTTGATAATGTAAGATATCCTTGATGGAAAAGAGCCTCCAAATCAACAATAAGTTAATTCCTCAAAAGACAGATGGATTTTCTTTACCTTAATAAATCTGCGAACCACATTTTCCTTTTGTTAAATTTCTTTTCTTTGTAACAACTGAAAACTTATTAAAAATTGTCGCCAAACAAATAATTCAATATTTGAAAAGCAAAACATAGTCCAGAACAAATATAATAATAAAATTTCTAGACCCAGCACTACTCAAGTCCACAAAGGCAGCTAGAAGCAGCTAACCACAACAAGCAGAATGAAATCTATCGTGATCAATATGCTATGGAATATATTTCAATGATATCAGGTAGAAAGCTGTTGCAATAGTTGACCAGGTGACAAAGAGAATACACAAAGTAAAGTGTGTTGGCCTAATGAGGAGTGGTTAATATCTGAGGTCAAAAGTCTCACGCTCGTGTTCACCGTGACATGGCCTTTAAATTTCTTTGTTAATTAACCCCAAAAGAAGAAGAAGAATTAACCTCTATTTTCCTGCTCCCCAAGATAACCTCGGAATTAATGGAATCATTGCTGGCAATCAAAGTATGATCCTTCTGTCTCTGAAACTGCATGGTTTGTATGGTCAATTACCATAGCTGCTGGGTCCTAGGATCCACACACAAAATTAATACATTTTCCGGGTGGTATATGAGAAAAATGCTGCATCAATTTCAATTATTAAAAAATAAAAATCGAAGAATCATTCTAAATAATAACAAAAGAACATGAAGAATATGCTAGAGAACCAGAATGGCAGAATAACTCTTGCCTCATCGAAATCAACCCCGCACTCCACAGCTATCTCTCTAATCAAATCTGACGCCGACGTATCGGCAGCCATAATCAAATCATGACCAGAATCAACAAATTCTAGCAATGACGCGGCATCAACGGACCCACCAAACCCTAATTTTGAACCAAGCACAAGGTAATAATAAATTCAACGTGAATTTAAAAATCAATCGTCTATACAAGCAATCTAATTAGGACTTCCACATTCGCAATAGTGCAATTTGTTCACTTACGATCAATTGTCGGGGCGAAGAGAACAACGGCGTCATACAAATACCGTCCATATCTCTGCAGAGCGAGCTTGGGATCATCGGCGAGCTTGAAATCGAGATCAAGTCCTCTGGTTTCCAACGACTTGAAGAAGATGGAATGCGACGACTTGATCGCAAAGTCGTCCAGGAGGACCAGAACACGGCGATCCGTGGGCCTTTCTTCAGAGAATGCGGCGCATAGAATCGTGAATAAAGGAACAGAAACCAAGAATAAACAGATAGATCTTCTGATCATAGCGCTCGATCTCGAAAATTGGAGTTTCCGGAAATCACACTTAGTGTGTGAAGAGTGTCTTTGCAGTCCGACTCCCAGAAAAAAATTAATTTTATTTAACGGACGAAATAAATAATCTATATATATCATGCTTCAAAATTGAGATAATTTGGTGGGAAGGAAGAAGACAAGTCCGTGGGTGTCGGGTGGGATTCTGCGTCCGGACCCCAAATCTTTAAGGTGACGGCGTGATGACGGTTGGTACGCAGGAATGAACTTTGGAATGAAACGACGATAGAATTAATTGAATGAAATATGTGATTCCTATGATTGGTATGTATATGAATGAATCTAATAGAAATGAAATAAAACAAATAAAATAATTATTTTTTATAATTTATGTTATTATTATCGTAATAATAATAATATCAATAATAATAATAATTAGTATTAATATTTAGGAATATTATTAATACTAATTAATAATAATAATAATAATATCAATAATAATAATTAATTATAATTACTAATTAATAATTATTATTAGTTAGAAATATTATTTCTATTATTATTAATTAATTATTATTAATACCATACAGGAGCAAGATCAACAATATTATGATTAAAGAGGTAGATCGAATTGAGAACAGAGCAATATTGCTCGATTACGTGAAAATAGATCACCATCGCTTTAGAATATCCAGATCAAAACATCTCGCACCAAAACCGCCCAAGAATAGCCTTTCAACACGGCTTTGATAGGATACGCCCAACCACTGTGCCCAAGATCGCGCCCAATACAAGAACCCCGACATCAAGCTCGGCACCGACAAGTTCGGCCCATGAAGACTCTAAAATCGGTGGGAACGCAGAAAGCTCACCCATATCTAAAAAATCCTAATTCAAGAAGGATAGGATCTCGAATCCCAGTGGAGAGAAGACTTGGATTCAAGATCTAGGTCAATACATTCGTGTATAAACAGAGGCTAGATTAGACGAAATAGATCATCCACACTCTTTGTAATCGCCTTACACCTCAAATACACAAACTCTCTCTCCCGTGGACGAGATCTTATTCATAGATCGAACCACGAAATCTGGTGTTCTTAAGCATTTATTTCCTTACGAAATTAAGATCGATCACCGCGCCCTCTGGAAATGAAATTTTATGTTTTCGATCAACCACCGCTTACGTGGAAATAATCATGACCAGTACACACCGGCCGTCATCCAGACCGTCACAAGAACAACAACAACCGACGGCGAAAGGAACGCCGAGCTCAAATGGAAGAGCCCAATCGAGAAGAAACCCCAAGGACATATCCAAAGTCACAACGAGCACGGACACCCGCCCGCAGGAGGCGAGTTACCATAGCGGCGAAATCGCAGAATAATCCGAGGGAACATCCGCTCATAGTAAACCTCGACGACGCCAAGGGATTTCGAGAAAATAAGGAGCTTTCTCCACTCGGTGAAGCATGTGGTAGGCCACGCCCAAGAACGGAATGCCAAGCCTCATCTAGATACGAGACATCACAACAAGAGGTTTGGGGCCCAAACCGACCGCGCGAGCGAACGAGCAACGCGGAGAGGACGTCGTGATCGCCGCGAAGCCGGCCTCGATCGCGAGAATGAATCCATCCAACAACTCCGCCCGATCTCCGCGGACGAGCAGCGCAGAAAAGGCATCGTGGCCGCCGTGAAGTCGGTCCGAGTCACCTAAACGAGTTCGATCGTCGAACTCCGTCCCAATCTCCGAGGACGGCTTCGATGGATACGGAAGATAGTCACCCGCTCTCAAATAGATACTAACACTTCTCCCTGATAAATACCGTACCAAGCATCGCCCCTATGACGGATCGAGGATCCACGTAACTTCCTCTCGCAGCCCAATACAACATGATCAACCAACGCCTCACCGGTTCATATGTGTAAACTCTTCCCGAGTTACTCGTCGACAACGCCCGCAGTGGTTCGACGGCTTACCTACGGAAGCATCGGCCCTATCGCGACCGATGGCGCCCTTCCATCAAGGTTCTTCCAAAAGGCGGAGTCAAAAACATCGCTTCAGACACCTCCTCACCATAAGGCGAGCCGTAACGAGTCCATCGGTGACTTCACGACGAGGTTTAACAAGGAGTGTTTGAAGGTCAAGACGTAACGACCTATTAGTCATCTCGCCTTCCAAAACAAAGATCTCGCCGGGGCCTTATACCGAGAGATCGCTGGCACGAACCCCGATCGCGACAGAAGTGGCACATAGCCAACCGGTTCGCCAAAGCGGGCGAGGCCGACAAGAGAAAGCGCGAGCGCATAAGGCAGGACCTCGGAAAAGGAAGAAGAGACGAAGGAAGGAAGATCGAACCAAGGCGGTGACGCCTTGAAAGATTACATCGCCCGATAAGGTCCAGCTCGGTCCGCGACGCCTGGAGCGACCTCAATACACCCCATCGACGAAACCGAGGGCGTAAATCTACGACTCCATATGAACATGTTCGAGAAGCCTCGACCGATGACGGGAGGAAGAGGTGCCACCCATGGATAACATCGCCATTCCATGAGGATTACGGCACGACATCAAGAGTGCAAAGAGCTCATGGGTAAATAGAGATCTGGTTCGTGACGGATCCTCAAGAAATACCGAGACAGTCGCTAAGTCGACCAGAGTCGCCAAGCCGACCGAGTCAAAAGAAGAAAAGCGAGGAAGAGGGAAATTGCGCCTACAATAAAACGTCGCAACACCGACGAGGAAGGAGATGACGAGCCCCAATATGACGGGTGATCTCCACTATTACGGAGCTCCCCGTGGAGTCACGAAGTCCTCCCCAAGGCCGATGCCTCAAGTCCTAAAACCGCGAACCTACCAACAAGAGATTCGAGAAGGACGAGGCGATCACCTTCTCCGAGGACGACCGCACCGCGACAAGACCCCACCGTGACGCGTTGGTGATCCGTGCAAGGGTCGCAAATAAGTTGGTAAAACGCGTTTACATCGACAACAAGGCGTCGGTGAGCATCCTTTTCAAGGAATGCTTGACAAGCTAGGAGTAGAAGAAGCGCACCTCGCAAAGTATCACCGCCACTCGGCTTCGTCCGAGAAGAGACGCGCCCGAGGGATAATCGAGCTACCCGTCACGGTGGGAAAGCACCAACGACCTCGACCAAGGTGGTGCGTCAGAATAAGGCCCACCGCCGTATAACATCATACTAGGGCGAGATTGGTGAACGCCGTAAGGGCGGTATGCTCAACGTACCACCCGACGATAAAGATACCCACCACGAGGGGAACAGCCGTGATCCGAGGTGATCGTGCAAGCGCGAATGTATGCAAGTTGCTTTACGAGGTGCCGGACCTCGGTCCAAAGACCCACAGCATAGCAATTAAAGAAACCCGAGGAGTTGAGTCGAAGACATCGCCACTCCCCGACAACGGTGGAAGAGGTCGATTGTACAAAGATGAGCCATTAAAGGTCGCCCAGTGTTGGTTTCACCACGGCACCGGGTGAAGGATCGATCATCCAACTCTTAAGGGAATTTCGGACGTGTTTGCTTGGTCTCCTCGACATGACCGGAGTCTCGCCGAGTATCATCACCACCTACTCAACATCGACCGAAAATAAAGCCGCTCGATGTATAAAGAATTTTCGCACTTAACGGAACCAAGTCATTCATGACGAGGTGAATCACCAAAAGCACGACATCGCTCGAGGTCAAATATCCGACCGGATAGCCAACCCGGTGATGGTGAAGAAAGGAGGAGGGGATGGCGAATGTGTATTAACTACACCGACCTCAATAAACATTGCCCAAAGGATTGCTATCCCTCCCAACATCGACAAGAAGGTCGACGCGTGGTCGGATACTGAAGTCTTCGCTTGGACTTATACAGGATATCACCAAGTCCCGATGGACGACGAAGACGCGTCAAGACAGCCTTCATTACCGACTTTAGTCTTTATGATAAAAGATGCCATTCGCCTTAAAATGCAGGGCTACCTATCAAAGGATGGTGGACAAAATATTTCAGCCCTACATAGGTCGAATGTGGAGATACGTAGACGACATCGTCACAAGAGCAAGGAAGAAGCCGCGTGTGTTGCCGACCTCCCATCGCCCTCGACCTTCTTCAAAAATCAACCTAAAGTCAATCCCCGAAATGCATGTTTGCAACCGTCCGAAAGTTCTTAGGTGTTGGGTTTCACAAGAAGGCTAAAAGCAAACCCGCCCAAGGTCCAAACCATTTTAGATATGAAGATGCCAAAGACCATCCATGACGACACAAGCTAACAGTCAGATAGTCAAGATCGAGCCGCTTTCTTTCAAAAGTCGCGATAAGCAGCTACCTTCTTCAAGATACTCAAAAGCCCCAAATTCTCATGGGATGATGTACACAAGTCCGCCTTTGAAGATCTCAAGAGCTACTCGCCAAACTCCCACTCTATCCGTCTCCGAAGAGGGAGAGGTCCTTTTCTCCTACCGCCTCGGACGAGTCTATAAGTGCGCCTTGCACGAGAAGAAGGACGCCAACTCCCAGATATTTTATCATCGAGCACTAAAAGGCCCTAAACGAGGTATCACCGGAGAAGCTTGCCTTAGCATTGGTAATGCCGGCGAGAGACTACGCCCATACTTCCATGCACATCCCATACAAGTCCTCACCGACTACCCACTTCGCAAGTATTGACGAAACCCAAGCCTCGTGGAGAATCGCGAATTGGCAATCGAACCGGGCGAGCACGATATATCTTCTCGCCCGCCAGCCATCGCGGGTCAAGCCTCATCGATTTCTTGCGAGGCAAACTTCACGAGAAACCAAGCCCACCGAGTCCAGACGGACAATGCCGGCCGAACCAATGGATGAAATACCAAAGGAGGCTGCAACTCTACGCTGACGGGCTTCGGGAAAACGGTAATGGAGCAGAATCTTACTCCTAGGCCCGGACGGCCAAGAGATCACTCACTCACTTCGGTTCACATTCAAAAATACGAACAACGGTGAGTATGAAGCATCGATCGCAGGACTTCGCCGCCAAAGTCTCGAGATACGAGCCGCAGAAGTTCACAACGACTCAAGTCGTCGTGAGCCAAATGTTGGGAAAATACGAGGCAAAAGCGATGTAATGAAGAAGTATCTTGAAAAAGCAAAAGCCCGCAATGACTTTCTCACACTTCCGTGATAGTTCGCATCCCAAGGGAGCAAAATAGCCGAGCCGACATCTTAGTAAATTGGCCTCGCCATCAACGAGCCCGCCAAGAGAGAAGTCCAAGCGTAGCATAGACGATGCCGATAACGGGCCGAGGTCAACGTAGTCTCGATGAAGAACCCAATCGATGACTCTCATTCAAGAGTACCGGAGAAGGCGAGTCGCCCCACGACAAGTCGAAGCTAGGAGGATCCCGAACAAATCTCTGCGATATACAATTGAGCAGGGGTCCTATACAGAAAGTCATATCTCCAAATCTCTTAAGGTGCTTGGGTCCGAACCGAGCTAATTACGTTTCTCGAGAAATACACGAAGGATCGTATGAAAGCCACATCGGACCCCGAGCCTTGTCAAAGAAAGTCATGCGATGGGGATACTATCGCCAACAATGTTCCAAGACTCAATGGACCTCGTAAAAAGTGTCCAAGTGTCAAATCCATGGAATGTACCAAGGCTACCATGCACCGACCTCACCTCCATACAGAGCCCTTGGCCGCTTATGCAATGGGGATCGACATTGTGGGCCCTTTGTAAAGCACCGTGACAGCCCAATTTTAATTGTTGCGATCGACTACTTCACGAAGTGGGTGAAAGCCGAGCCTCGCGAAAATCACAAGCAAGAACGCCTCAACTTCATCCGAAGAACATAGTGTCGCCGTCAGATCCCTCATATCCTCCTTTCGGATAACGGAACACAATTCACCGATAAGACATTCAAAGATTGGTGTCAAGAGCTTCGATCCAACAAAGTTCACCTCGCGGCCCATCCTCAAGCAAATGGTCGACCGGTTACCAACAGACCATCGTAAAAGGTCTAAAACTCATCTCGACCGAGCTAAGGGCCTCGGGTGGAAAATTTACCACAGTCTTATGGTCGCATCAACAACACCAAGGACCTCGAACTGAGAAACGCCTACAGCTTTGGTGTATGGAACCAAGCAAAGATCCCGATGTAAATTGAGTATCGAGTCCCGCACTATCGACTTCTCTCGTCAAGCAAATGGGGAAAATCTACGAGCCGATCTAGACCTACTCGAAGAAAAGAGAGACCTCGCCACATCAAGGAAGCTCGACAAGCAACAAGTAGCTCGGTATTACAACCGCGTGTCAAACACGACAATTCCAAGTGGGCGACCTCGATCTCGAAATAATGAAGTCAAGAAAGCCGCAGCAGCCTCGCAAGTCGGAAGTCACATGGGAAGGACCTTACCGGTCGACAAAGTCCCCAGTGGGCCTATAAGCTCGCTCAATTGTCCGGTGAGCAATTACCCAATGCATGACACATCATTCATCTCAAGAGATATTATGCATAAGTGCCAAGGGTCAGTCCGGTTCGGTCGTGTCTTTAAAGTCCCGCTTAGAGTCCGAGTCTTATTTGGTGGTCGCGCGCCTTTTATGAATAAATATTATTTTTGCAAGTTCTACTTGTCACTAATGCATAATTAATCTTCACATTATCCTCACGGAGGACGAATTCCTCGACGGAGGTCGATTACATTCGCTTCATACGAAGATAAATTTAAACGCGCAGATGCCTACATACGAGATCGACACCTTCGCTTATTTCAAGCGCTTCTATGTAGATGAAGGGACCACCCTCCCGATGACCTCGGCAAAAACAGAACCATTCCTACATACGAGATCGACACCTTCGCTTATTTCAAGCAGCCTTCTATGTAGATGAAGGGACCACCCTCCCGACGACCTCGGCAAAAAAGAACCATTCCTACATACGAGATCGATTACCTTCGCTTATTTCAAGCGCCTTCTATGTAGATGAAGGACCACCCTCCCGATGACCTCGGCAAAAATAGAACCATTCCTACATACGAGATCGATTACCTTCGCTTATTTCAAGCAGCTTCTATGTAGACGAAGGATCACCCTCCCGATGACCTCGGCAAAAACAGAACCATTCCTACATACGAGATCATATTACCTTCATTTATTTCAAGCGCTTAGTTCTTTCTATGTAGTCAAGTAAAGGGACCACCCTCCCGATGACCTCGCAAAAACAGGAACCCCTACCTTCGATCGTTGGATTTGTATCGAAAGCGCTTTGGTTGAGCTTGTATACAATGTTTCGTTACCACTATTACAATCTCCTATCCGAATTGAATACTTGATTGCATATATCTCGTGTCCCCTTATCTCATATATAAGTTAGATCATACGGTAGAAGATCACGTAAGTCCGTATGATTGGTCAAGCTTAATGAGATATAAAAGTTTCACACCGAGACAACTTAAGGACGAGTTGTCGGTTTAGCCGCAGATAGATAAGAAGTGACTGACTTAGTTGCTTGTTTATGCCGGTACGCCTCCCGACGTATTGAAGGATCACAATGAGATGAGTTCTTCTTTCGACCGTCGTGAAGAACCAAGATCTCGGTGACTTACGATGATCTAAACCTCGATAAGGTATTAGGTGAGTATGAGTTGTTGTCCATCACTTTGACTTGTTATGGGTGAGGGTTATAAGTTCTAACCCAAGATTCTCCGCATCTTGGGTGGTGGCAAGGTTTCAGATGTCACGCTAGTTATCTCAGACGAGTCACCGTATCCGCTAGGATGATGACGCCCTTAAGGAGCTTAAAGGTTTATTGTACTAAACCCCGCAGTTGAGTTAGCTCAAGTACAATAATAAGGTCGAGTGGTACTACTTATGAATGAAGTTATTAATTATTTTAAGCAATGTAATGCTATAAATAATTAATGCACGCTCGATATCTTAAATACGGGATTCAGAATGTCTAAGTGCAAGCCCGACTCAACTTCGTAATAAAGGGTAAGTCAACATTCTTTCTCTAGTGGCATGATCGAATGTTTATAAATTAATTTATGTTCGGGTCGAACATAAGATAATTAATTTATTTGAGGCCCATCTTTATTCCTTGCATTTGATCCTCGGGTGGCCCATCCAGCCCGTAAGCTCTTGGAAATCGGCGCCCCTATTGCTCAATTGGCAAGATTTTATTCTCTTTATCCCACAAGGATATTATTATATTTATGGTATATGCATAGATCCTTTCCATATAAGATTATGGTAATAATCCTGAGAGTATGGAAATAATCCCGAGAGTATGAAAATAATCCCGAGATTATGGTATTTTTCCATATAGGATTATGGTAATTTCCATATAGGATTTGGTAATTTCCATATGGGATTAAGGTAGTGCATTATAAATATAAGGTATGAGATAAAGTCTAGGTTAATGCACACATAACAAAAACAAGAATTTTCGGCCACCCCCTCATAGAGTTGAGAGAGTTTCGAATATTGTGAAGTGAGAGCAAAGGGTGAATTTTCCGAAGCATTCTCCATAGATCGCCCTCACTCGACGCTTGGAGATTGGGCATCCGGATACGCCCGTAAGGTCAAAGCACGAGTCTCGACCGCTCGATCCGCTCATCCTGCTCGATCCACCTCCACGTATCCAAAGGTAAACACGAGAAAACCCCTACGTGTTGCGATTAATTATATAGACGCATGCTAGGTTTATAATCAATGTATGGTGAATTAAATATCCAAGATGGATCCTCGGGCGAGGCTAAACATATGTTTTCCTACACTGGTATCGAGCCCGGGATCGAATCTTGGCTCATTGATTAATTCACGCTGATTATTACGTGTGTTTTATTAATTGTGGATCCGCTGCTCATCGTGGCTCGCTTATTATTTTGTTGGTTTTGTTTTACACCACGAGAAAATCCGTGGTTAGATTAGATTTTATTCGTAAATCTTATCTGTAAAAGAAGAACGAAGACGAAAGAACGAAGAACGAAATGACGGGAAAAACAGGTCTCTCGGCAGTCCCCTGGACGGTTTCTCGCGAGCGAGCCTCGCGGTCGCGAGGGAGATCGCGAGGGCGCGGGCGACGGGCGCACGAGATCCCTGGCGCCACGCGAGCGAGCGAGTGGTCGCGAGATTCGATCGCGAAGCAAAGCGAGCGAGCGAGCTAGCGGCGACGGGCGCGTTGCCAAGAAACCGGCGCAGCCATGAGCGACTCGCGGTCGCGAAGTTTCGGCCGCCGGTGACGACATCTCTCGGCGGATGTTCGACGCCGGGCGTGGCCAAGACGCGCAGCCGACGGGTCGCGGTCGCATTAGCGATCGCGAGGACACGCGAGCGGCGGCGCGCGGCGAGGTCGGGCTGGCTGGTCGGGCTCGCCTTCAGCGCCGCCCAAGACATGATTAGGCCGACCCGCCCGCACCGTTTTTCCACCCAATCCAGATTTTCCGTCCGTGCCTGCACGCGAGGCCTGTCAAGTTTAATTTCGTACTTTGTATATCTATGTAATAGATTAGATATAAATGTGCGTGTTTCACGATCGGGCGCTACGAACGCTTTATTTTATTTTATCGCTCATATGCATGTCGTGATGTTTAAATTATGCAAGCATGTTATGTATGTTTATATTACGCTGACAAACCTTTAAGTGTTTTACGAATTGATGCGCATAGTAAGCATGCTAGGTTTATCGCTTTATCAAGCATATTTTAGAATTTCGCGAGCATGTTTTACATGTTGAGTTCTATAGAAAAGCATGCTAGGATTACGTGATCTGCATGGACAAACCTTTTGAATAAAAAGACTAAGCAAGCAACCCGACAAATTAATTTTTCAAATTAAAATGTCAAGACCTCCACTTTTGAACTCTAAACAAAGTGAGACGACCGTGAGTAAACGCCCACACGCGGGCTTGCTTGCACTGCTTATCATAAGTTTGTTAGATGAGATTTCTAAATAAAACATTTTAAATCTATTGAGAAGTGGGAGTTTCATGTAAACGCCCACACGCGCGTGGTTTGTATGTGCGATTTTCATAAGTTCTCTAGACATAGATATAAAACGAGATAACAAAAGAGTTTGAATTGAAGCGGTATGGTCCGAGTGAGTATGTCAATTCTAAGAATTCATTTTCATTGTTAAAATGTGGTCATTGCTTAGACATCACCTCAAGTACAACTTCCCGCGAAGTCCCTTCTTGCGATAGTGATGTGGTCTAGTAAGGTCCAATCGTTAATTTCATTTGTCATAAGGATAAGTTGACATGGATTGAAATTAAACGACTAAAAGGTATATTTTAGTCTGGTCGAGGGGTTCATGTAAACGCCCACACGCGTGGCTTGCATGTGGGATTCCTCGGGCGATTGGAGGTTTCAATTAATATTGTTTTATCAAAAGATTACAATATTATTGTTACGAATTATTTGCGATCGTATGCTTATGTGTTTACATTATCGCTTCGATATGTCTCTTACGCCGATTATCAATATGCTCGCACAAAACCGTTATCCGTCCAAATTTTATCGAGTGGAAACGAAACATGGAATATGTTCTTATCATTTGAAGAACACATGTTTGTTCTCACTACTCCTAAACCCGATGCCTTATCGACGATCGACTAATGAGCAATGAGAGTCAAGCGGACTTTGGAATCACCAAACAATATGGCTAAATGCTATATGATGACTACTATGTCCAAAGGCTTGCAACGAAGATCGACCGATGGTAGACGCGATCGATATTTGGTCAAGTCTCGAGTAAGTTTGGGCAATG
This sequence comes from Salvia rosmarinus, assembly GCA_036937905.1. NCBI lineage: Eukaryota > Viridiplantae > Streptophyta > Magnoliopsida > Lamiales > Lamiaceae > Salvia > Salvia rosmarinus. The sequence continues at coordinate 82,608,653 of CM072815.1, read as the reverse complement.
GATCGACATCCGCTCCACACAATGAGAGAAATCTCATGCGTAAGATGGAAGAAGGAAGTTCGGTCCATGAACATGTCTCCCACACGACTCATCTCATGGATAGTCTTGATCGGTTGGGAGGAGGTATTGACGACGAAGCCAAGGTCGATATCATCCTCAATACACCGCCAAGTCTTTTGAGAACTACAGAATGCGATCATGAGCAAGACCGAGTTTACACTTAGTCGGTTGCTTAATGATCTCGTGGTCATGGGAAGGAGTTATGGGAAAAGGAGCACATGCTCTTGCTAGCACATCTAAGGGCCCAAAATTTTCGCTGCAAAATGGAAATAGAAAAGGGGTACCAAAGGTGGTAGAGGCAAGGAAATAGTGGGAGTAATGGGAGCAAGAACATGGTTGCCACCGAGGCTTGAAGAAGCTCAAAGGAGAAGGGCAAGTGCTTCAGTCTTGGTAAGACGGGCATTGGAAGGCCAAGTGCCCTATGCTCAAGGCTCAAGGTACGCCGCTTGCTTTAGTAATGGAAACATGTTTAGCGACTTGTTCTACCCATTCTTGGGTAGTAGATACGGGCGAATCGATCATGTTTGTTACACCTGCGGGGTTCCTCGCGACAAGGGAGTGTTTGATGGCGAGATAACGATCTCCATGGGCAACGCGCGAAAGTCGAAGTCATTGCGGTTGGAGATGTTTTTTATGTTTTGGGACAACAGCTTTAGTTTTGAAAGACGCTTTTATATGTGCCGGATTTTCGGCGGAACCTTGTTTCGCTTTCAAATTATTTACTCATGGATATTCTCGTTATTTTTGATAGTGGTGTTTCTATCATAAGAAATGACGGTTATCTCGTGTCAGCACGTTATATAATTCACTTTATACTATTTCACAAACATAATACCTATAACTATGTCAGCATCTTCATCAAACCCTAAAAGAGAAAGTTTTCTTCAAGATGATGACTACTTTTCTCTCGGCATCTTAGATTAGGTCACATCAATCTAAATAGGATCCAAAGATCGCTAAGAATGGAACGTTGGGTAATCTCACTGTTATCTGCTCCCACCTGCGAATCCTCAGATAGAAGGTAAGATGTCGACTGACCCTTCAAAGCGAAGGGTTATAGAGCCAAAGAAATGTTGGAGTTAGTCCATTCGACTGTGTGGATCGATGTCCACACAAGCTCGTGGAGGCACGAGTATTTTGTCACTTTCATCGACGACACTCAAGGTACGGATACGTATACCGCTTCACCGCAGTCCGAATGCTTTGAGAAATTCAAAGAGTTTAAGGCGGAAGTGGAGACGGGCTAGGTAAAGTATCAAGTCATCAAGCGTTCGATCGCGGTGGCGAATACCTCAAGAACGAGTTTATGGACTATCTAGTGAAGTGGGGATTACCTCCCAACAAGATTTCACCGGCACACCACAAAGAAATGGTGTGTCAGAGCGAAGAAATAGGACTCTTTTGGAAATGGTTAGATCTATGATGAGTTATGCTACATTGCCTATTTCATTCTGGGGGTATGCCTTAGAGACGGCGGCATACTTGCTAAATCTAGTACCGTCCAAGTCACTCGAAAAGACCCCTTTCGAGTTGTGGTTTGGGCGAAGCCCGCTTTAAGCCACATAAGGATATGGGCGATCCAAGACACGCGTCTTTGAACAAGAAAGTCGACAAGTTGGAGGCTAGATCCGACGCAAGTCGTTTATCGGCTATCCTAGAGGAACGAAGGTGGTTTATTCTATAGTCCTAAGGATCGAAGGTCATTATTAGCACTAATGCCCGATTCTTAGAAGAGGATTATATGAAAATCATAAGTCCAAAGTTGAAATCATTCTTCAAGAATTAGAAGATGATCGATTCCACCACCGACAGGCCAAAGGTGCGAGATGTCGAGTCTAGTGGGAGGATCGACACCGGATACTTCAAGAAATTGAAGTGGGTCGAGTTCCACCGAGATACCGACCGCATAAGTGGTACCCACACAAAGTTGTGCAAGTTAGAGAACCACAAGTATCTCGCACCCACCGCTGCTATTGTGCTCAGTAGAACCTCGTCAGAGTGGGAGGTTGTTCGTCAACCCGAGCGATTTATGTTCGTGGGTGAATCTTCGGATTTAGTCCCAGCAGATTTAACATGCAATAATCGACCCATGGACATACAAGGAGGCGATACAAGATATTGATGCAAGATCATGGCACACCGCTATGGACTTAGAAATGGAGTCCATAACGGCTATGGATGTATATGAAAGACACTCTACCGGATGGCAAGGAAGCCATAGGTAGTAAGTGGATATACAAGAGGAAGAGAGATTCCGATGGAGAGGTTTCGCTTTCAAAGCCGGGCTTGTGGCGAAAGGGTACACTCAGATTGAGGGCATCGATTTCGACGAGACCTTTCACAGTAGCAATGCTCAAGTCCATCGTAATTCTTCCGCCATAGCAGCCCACTGAACCTAGAGGTTTGGCAAATGGATGTTAAAACCGCTTTTCTAAACGGTTACCTTGAGGAAGGTAGAGACATCTATATGCAAAGAACCTCAAGGTTATGTGGTAAAGGGTGAAGAGCATCTAGTATGGAGCTTAAGTCCATTTATGGACTTAAGTGCCTCCCGATCATGGAACTTACGCTTTGACGGGTGGTAAAGTCCCATGGATTTACCCATTGCTTAGCGAGAGTTGTGTGTATCGGTTAGATGTCAACGTGATGTGGTATTTCTTGCACTTTATGTAGATGATATCCTTCTAGTTGGCAACAACGTGAAGTCATATCGACGTAAAGAGTCATATCCGATCGGTTTCAAATGAAAGACTTAGGAGATCGCAGTACATTCTTGGGATCAAGGTTTACCGAGATCGCAAGAAGAAAATGTTGAGCTTATCTCAAAGCGCCTTACATTGATACCGTGATTACTCGCTTTAGTATGCACCGCCAAGAAAGGATTGCTACCTTTCGCACATGGCGCTCCATTATCTAAGCGCGCATCCACCCATGACCGCATAGGAGATAGAGGAAATGAGACAAGTTCCTTACGCTCCGCCGTAGGGAGTCTCATGTACGCAATGCTATGCACGAGGCCCGATATCCGCTATGCGGTAGGCATAGTAGCTAGATATCGCCTAACCTCGACAAGCTCATTGGACTGCAAGAAGCATATACTCAAGCACCGAAAAGGACTCGAGATTATAGGCTAGTTTACCATGCGATAGTCTAATGCCTTTGGGTTATATGCACCACGGATTTCCAAGCCGACCGTGATGAGAAAAAGTCAACCTCGGGCTATGTGTTTACCTTGGGAGGTGGAGCCGATCCTCAAGGCGAGTGCAAAGCAATGATGCATTGCGGACTCCACCATGGAAGCCGAATATGTAGCCGCCTTGGAGGCTTCTAAGGAGGTCAGATGGTTCAAGAACTACCATAGATCTAGGTGTGGTACTGGTTTGCCCAAGAGTATCATAGTTCATCGTGATAACTCGGTGCAGTGTGCAAACTCGAAGGAACCACGGACCCACAAGGCGACCAAACACATAGAGAGAAAGTACCATGTCATACGAGAAATCGTTAGACGGGTGACGTCTTGATTGAGAAGATTGATACGACGGAAAATCTAGCGGATCCATTCACGAAGAGCCCGCCGCAAAAGTCTACGATGGACACGTTAGAGGACTTGATTGCGCTGATGGCACCCACTTAGAAAGGAAACTTTTGTATAAGTGGGAGAAGCAAAGTGATGGTTGTTTGTAATAGCTAGTAGAGACACATTGTATACTAAAAGTTTGCTTTAGTATAAGTGGGAGATTGTTGGATTTGTATCTTGAAAGCGGTTTGGTTGAGCTTGTATACAATGTTTCTCGTTACCACTATTACAATCTCCTATCCGAATTGAATACTTGATTGCATATATCCGTGTCCCCTTATCTCATATATAAGTTAGATCATACAAGGTGTAGAAGATCACGTAAGTCCGTATGATTGGTCGAGCTTAATGAGATATAAAAGTTTCACAAACCGAGACAACCAAAGGACAAGTTGTCGGTTTGAGGCGCAGATAGATAAGAAGTGACTTGACTTAGTTGCTTGTCTATGCTTTGATGCGCCTCGACGTATTGAAGGATCACGATGAGATGAGTTCTTCTTTCCGACCGTCGTGAAGAACCAAGATCTCGTGACTTACGATGATCTAAACCTCGATAAGGTATTAGGTGAGTATGAGTTGTTGTCCATCACTTTGACTTGTTATGGGTGAGGGTTATATGTTCTAACCCAAGATTCTCCACATCTTGGGTGGTGGCGTCTTGTATGTCACGCTAGTTATCTCAGACGAGTCACCGTATCCGCTTAGGATGATGACGCCCTTAAGGAGCTCAAAGGTTTATTGTACTAAACCCCGCAGTTGAGTTAGCTCAAGTACAATAATAAGGTTGAGTGGTACTACTTAAAATGAAGTTATTAATTATTTTAAGCAATCAGAATGCTATAAATAATTAATGACGCTCGATATCTTAAATACGAGGATTCAGTAATGTCTAAGTGCAAGCCCGACTCAACTTCGTAATAAAGGGGTAAGTCAACATTATTTCTCTAGTGGCATGATCGAATGTTTATAAATTAATTTATGTTCGGTGAACATAAGATAATTAATTTATTTGAGGCCCATCTTTATTCCTCGCATTTGATCCCAGGCCGCCCATCCAGCCCGTAAGCTCTTGGAAATCGGCGCCCCTATTGCTCCTTTGGCAAGATTTTATTCTCTTTATCCCACAAGGATATTATTATATTTATGGTATATGCATAGATCCTTTCCATATAAGATTATGGTAATAATCCCGAGAGTATGGAAATAATCCCGAGATTATGGTATTTTTCCATATAGATTATGGTAATTTCCATATAATTTGATAATTTCCATATGGGATTAAGGTAGTGCATTATAAATATAAGGTATGAGATAAAGTCTAGGTTAATGCACACATAACAAAACAAGAATTTTCGCCACCCCTCATGAGTTGAGAGAGTTTCAAAATTGTGAAGTGAGAGCAAGGGTGATTTTTCCAAGCATTCTCCATAGATCGCCCTCACTCGACGTTGGAGATTGAGCATCCGGATACAGATCGGAAGGTCAGCACGAGTCTCGACTGCTCGATCCGCTCATCCCGCTCGATCCACCTCGACAAATCCAAAGGTAAACACGAGAAAACCCCTACGTGTTGCGATTAATTATATAGACGCATGCTAGGTTTATAATCAATGTATGGTGAATTAAATATCCAAGATGGATCCTCGGGGCGAGGGCTAAACATATGTTTTCCTACACGCACGAGAACGGATTCTTCGCTTATTTCGGCGAAATTCTCACGAGATCTAACTACCTTCGCATATTACTCTTGTTCAATACAAAGTCAATACGAAGCAAAGAAATCATTCTTATTAACAAAAGATGTACAGTTACATATTACGAGGTCGGAGCGGATCGGGAAAAGTCGAGCCAATCCCAGAAAAATCGAATTCAAAGAAATCATCTATACTAATCCTACCTCTACCTCGACCTCGGTCTACACCACGGGCCCCGCCGCCATGACCTCGATCACTTGAAGATGCAGCTCATGAGCTCGACCTCGGTCATTCAATGACGCCCGGTTTCACCCCTTGAGGATCCACGTCGCTCAAGGCAATAGCACGCCTCGAGCGCCGCCACTCCGGATCGCCATAATTTGATCGCTTATTCTCGTCCGAGTAGATGAAAAGCCTCTCGTCCCCGCCGGGCAGTTCTTCAAGTCGTGGTTGTCGAGCAATGACGGTTTTGAATATGCTCCCGAGCCTTTTAATTCAGTCGGCCGCCCGTGAATTGCCGTGAGGTTCGACCATATTCGCTACCGGCATTCTCGCTGACAACGGGCGGCAACCTCGACAACCTCGCTTCAACTTCCGGATCGCTATCCCACCATTTCGTGGATAACCTCCTCGTACTCGGCATGCTCCTCGCCTATCACCTTGGCCTTCTCCTTGCGACCTCGAACGCCTCCTCCATTCCAAAAGGCGAGCCTCGAGCTCGCCACGCCTCTCCGAGCGGCTTTATGCTTGACATCGACTCACCATATACGACCAAGCCGCCTTTATATGTAGGAGTTCGACCTCTTTCAACTCAAGAGCCCGCGACAAGTCTTCAATTCGATTCAACCAAGGAGAAGCATCAAGCATTTCAGGGCGACAACTGAATAAAAGATAAGTGTTTTCATATAAACTTGTGATTCTATTAATATGCCCTTAGGCAGAAAACAAGTGTACATTTACATTCAAAAAAAAAAAAAAATAGGGGGGATCAACTGACCCTCCAAGCTTCACCATGTCCACTTCACCGCCTCATAGCCTCGGATAGCCTCCGCCTGCCTTCGGCTCGCTCGGGTTCGGCCTCTTGAGAACTTCCGAGCCTCGATGCCCTTCGCCTCAATCGCCTTCCCGACCCTTTGCATGATCAGCCATAAAAGCGTCGGTCGGGGTCCCGATCCACGGACAAAGCGAACAGACTCGCGACGTAAGAACCGAGAAGAGACAAGGCTCGCAAAGACGGAAGCTCCTTCGTGCCGCGGACAAGCACATCAAAATAGCCCGCCTCAGACATCATCCTCGGTCTCCTCGCATCCATACTTGGCTTTATCCAGTGCGGTAGTCCTCGGCGACCTCTTCAATTGCATCCGAGACGGCGCTTATTAAGGACCTCGGTCGCGTCGAAACCATCCCGAGAAGCTCGCCGACATGAATGACCTCCGCAGCGGCGAGAAGTGTTTTCCCTCATGAGCTCGCCATGTCCGCCTCGACGGCGAACTTGTTCCATCTCAACCTTCATCAAGGCAACCTCGCCTCCGCCGCCTGCCCTGCCGCCTCTGCCGCCTCGGCCGCCTCCGCCGACCGCCCTTGCCGCCGCCTCAATGGTCATCGATCCGCCTCGCTTGAAGAGGTCCGGATCTTAGCCTCGGCCTCGAAGTTCTCGAACGAGGAGGTCTTCTCCTCCACCTCCCGAGCATACCGGCCACCCCATCAAACTGCAGAATGCTTTTCAAGTAATCCGATATAAGATCGGATACTTTAGACACCTCACCGCCACGCCCCGAATTTCATACAATATATACATCGTGTCAAGAACACAATTTTTATACTACTACACAAAGTATAAAGACAAGTACAAAACCTCGGAAAGAGACGAGACGCTAACTTGGAACCAATGATCTCAGACTCACCTCGGCAACCGAGGACTCAGGATTACATGCTTCCGCCTCTTCAAGCGCTTGAGTGGTCATGGTGAAGGGATCTCAAGCCTCTCCGCTCATTTCGGGCATGTCCTCGACATCCTTCAAAGTCGAGACGGCAATTTGCTCGCCGCAGAGATCGGCCCTTCCTTTCTTCTTTTCTTATAAGGTTCACTACCGTGAAATAAAATAGTCAAGATCAACACGATAATCATGGAATAAAGAGAAAATAGAAGAAGGGCCTCACCCTTCACCGACTCCACCCCTCAAGGCGGGATCATAAGGGCTAAGCCTCGCCACGCAAGGTCGGCCTCGGAGAAGACCTCGTCAACAAGGTCAATTTTGTCCAACGCCTCCAGTCACCGTAGTCCGTGTCAACGATCACATCGGCGATCTTATCGATCGCTCGACGAACTCATCGAGCCCTCGAACCGACGTAAGAAAACTTCTTCTACCAGTTCGAGATCTTAGATTTTGTCTTCACTTTGAAATTTCTACGGGTGATGATAATACCACCCCAAGTGGCCTTCAATTGCAAAAATCGGAGAACCACTCCAAGGTCAAAGGAAAATTATGCCTATAGCATAGACCCTAGTTCGTCAAATGCCGAAATGAATTGGCGTGAGTTGGGCAAGAGATATGCCAAACATCTCTTGGAACTCGACGACACGTAAGGAAAGGAAGACGCAGCACCAGCCTTGAGGTCTGCCTTCATACATCAATAATAAACCTCCGGAGGGCACAAGCCCTATCCTCCTGACGGGCAACGAGATCAACATCAAGAAATAAAATATTGATGACAAATATTCCTTATATCGAAATGTTCAAAGTCGAAGAAAAGAAGACACTTTGCCACAATCCCCAATAGTGGGGAATCGTAGCGCATATACGTATGAGGAACCTTAAGGCGGTGAAAACATGCATATTCACTAACGAATCGACGGGGAAGACACAATTTGACGCCAAAGCGACTCGCTATAAGAAGAAGTAGTCATTACTTACTTTTGTTTATCGATGAAGAAGCGCAAGAAGCTTCGGACGCCAATGGCGAAGAATAACCGCCTTCGCAGAAAGCAAGGAGTTTTGAATATTGGAGAAATGTGGAAGGCAAAGTGATAGGAGATATTGCGTATCAAGGAAGACATTCCCCAATATGCACTTTATCGGAATCCAACCGCCGCCACATTTAATGCGCATTAAGTGCGTATCCGCGTCCAAGACTCAAAGAACGGCGAAAATCCGTCTTTGGCCCCGCTTAACGCCTCGACGGTGAAGCCATTCGAAGACCTCGCTTAACGCCCGTCGGTGAAGCCGATCGGAGACCTCGCTTAACGCCTGTCGGGTGAAGCCGGCCAGAGACCTCGCTTAACGCCGCCAAGTGAAGTCATTCAAAGACTTGACTTAACGCCTCGACGGTGAAGCGGTCGAAGACCTCGCTTAACGCCTACAAGACCTCGGCTTAACACCGGCGGTGAAGCGGCCAAGACCCTCGGCATAACGCCGTCATGGTAGCCGTGACACCTCGCCAGAGATACAAAACAAACATGACCTCGGCAGACACCTCTGCACACAAAGATACGATATACGACGCCGGAGCATCGACACGCACAAAGATGATAAAGAAAAGAATGTCAAAGATCGTCCAAACCCCGTCGTCATAAACAACCCCAATCCAAGCATGACCTCGTTTAGCGTCTTTTGGGGTTGTGATAGGATACGCCCAACTACTGTGCCCAAGCATCGTGCCCAATACAAGTAACCCCGACATCAAGCTCGGCCGGACAAGTTCGCCCATGAAGACTCCTAAAATCGGTGGGACGCAGAAAGCTCGGCCATATCTAAAAACCATAATTCAAGAGGGATAGGATCTCGAATCCTAGTGAGAGAAGACTTGGATTCAAGATCTAGGTCAATACATTCGTGTATAAATAGAGGCTAGATTAGACGAAATAGATCATCCACACTTTTGTAATCGCTTACACTCTCAAATACACAAACTCTCTCTCCCCCCGGACGAGATCTTATTCATAGATCGAACCACGTAAATCGTGGTGTTCTTGCGTGCATTTATTTCCTTTACGAAATTAAGATCGATCGGCTTTGAAATGGGCAAAAGTGCGGATCAATGATCTTACGATACCCTAAACATGCCTCGATACATATTTTCAACCAACCTCCATAGCTACGACTTTAATCATCGTATTGTTAATCTTACTTCATATGATTTCAAGTTCCATAATGAGATAATTATATAGCTTAGATATAATTTATCACATAAGGATTTAGCCTATAAGGCTATCCATAACAAGAATAAAATATAAAATTTAAATACAAAAGAAGAGTAAAGAAAACTTACAATAATTTTCCAAGCTTTATTTATTCTTCAGAAATATTTTTACAATACCACTATTTCTCACTCTTATATTTCTACACTCTAATATTGTAGGCACTCTTCGCACACACTCTGCTCACAACAAACACTGAGCCCCTATTTATATACACATGGGGAGAAAACCGACAAATGAAAAAAAATCTATCTAAAGTGGCAAAATTATTGCCATTACACTATACTAGGGAGTAAATAGTAAGTCGCACAATAGTACTCCACGTATTATTGGAACAAATAGTAGGCCATAGTGCTTGCACATATTATTGGGACATTGTCCCCACGTTATCGACATGATAAAGTTGACGTCCTTTTGTTGGTTGATGTACTCATTAGTCCAACTGCTTTCTTCACTTTATTTCATCAAGTCTTGAGCTTATCTTTCATTTAGGCTATATCAAAGCCAAATCTTCTAGAGATTATCTCTAGTTGTCTTCCTCTAAACCGGCTCTCCATCCGCTCGCTTTGTTGTGGCTTTTTCTACCACCTCATATTTTGTAGATTCTTTTCATATTTTTGTAGGATCATTTATTGATCCTTCTTTGATCATTCCACCGTGATGATTTGCACAGATATTTTGTTGGCATCATATCCTCGCATTTAATCTTCTACAATTTTCAATCGGATATTCCATCCATTTTTATTCACCTTCATAAAGATGTTCTTCAAGAATATGATTCAAAAAAATAATTATGATGTTTGTTGATGAAGCTCGCTTTGAGTCTTTTATTTTCCCAAAATGATTATAGATATAACAATTTTCTCCCGGCTTTGATCGGCATTCCTTCAAAGCTAAAAATCCATATTGAAAATTATGCATCCTTAAACTCCACGTATGAAGATGAAGATACTTTTCTTTTTGATGATATTATCCACCAATGTATCTTTAATCGCATTAAAATATCATCCATAGATACTTCATTAGGATCTTGAGACTCCATGAATTCCATTGATGAATCGTAATAATGAGACATTGTCTCTTCTCCTAATTTAGACATTAAATCTTTCTTAACTTCATCCATATATTGATATATTATCTATTCTTCGATAAAATCCAGATTTCATTTTCATCTTCCTAGTGATATAATCAAAGGAGATGGTGATAATTTTACTCCGAACATGACTCATTTCTTCATAAATTTTAATTTTTCTTCTATGAGAAGAAATGTATCAATACCAAAATCTTTTGGTTTCGGGTTTTCTTTATCATTTTATCCTGAATTTTGAGTAAATGCTCTTTTATACATGGAATCAAATCTTCCGTATAATCAAAGATTGGAGCCCACTTCCATATCCAAGGAATTGAAAATTTATAAAAATAATATAGAAGATATCGCTTCTATACATTTATTTTCTCCGATATTCCGTAATTCTAGGTGAAATGTTCACCCATTTTTCAAATTTTTCTTTCCATTCTTCGGTAAAATACTTATTGATGTTCCAAATTTTGCCACCATTTAGCAAACCATATGGGAATTTCATGGTTATAAACCTCTGCACAAATTTTATGAACCAATAATGTTTTATCTTGTCATTCTCATATAAGAGAATATTTTTGAAAGAATCCATATAATCCCAATAATTATACTTCACTGAAGTTTTTGTATTAGGATATATGTATTCTTTTTTGCCTTAATGAAGATATTCCTCATTCTTCAATAGATATAATCTTCTTGACTATGATTTTACTGAAGTTATAAACTTCTTCATTTTTTCCACTATGGAAATGAACTATTTCACATCCATTATTTATGAGAATATTCTCATAATAAAGTCGAGACTTATATACTCTTCCTGCATATGAAGCATTCTCCATATAACTTTCCATTAATATCCATGGATTATTCTGCCATTTCAAATCATTTTCTTCCAAAAGTATTATAACCTTTTGAGTTTTATTCATAATATATGTATTGTTTTTCATCATTCTCATTTCCAACTATATTTGAAAATGATGGTTGTGTATTTTCCGTGATGAAGAACTTTCTTTTTCCTTTGTTTCTCAGATTCAAGAAACTCTTGATATTCCTTATCTTCGATAAATTTGAAGCTATAAGCTTCCCTGCTTCCATGTTGAATCATAATATCCGGTTGTTTTCCTCCGCCACCTCTTCCTCTATAAAGGAAGTTCCTCTACCACGGGAATACATATCTGAAAAATTCATTGTATATATTCTCGAGTTAAAAATCAGGAAGACTATTTTCTTGTCCTTTTTATAAATAATTTCAAAATCAAATGGAGCTAAATGAGCTAGACACCTTGCAAACATTTGTTTAGAAACATCATGTTTAAAATCTTTATTAAACATAAATTTAGCGATCTACAACTGCTTTAATAATAAATTTTTGATTATATAAATCATTTTGAAATTTTAACACACATTTAACAATAGCAAGAATTTCTTTAGCTACAGTTGCATAATTATTTTGTGCATTATTCCATTTTCCTAAATGAAATCTAACAAGATATTATTGTTTATTTTAAGGATTTACCTGTTTAAGAATTCCTCCGTATCCTATATCTGAAGCATCTGTTTCAATTATTTTTTCCCAATTTGGGTTGCTTAACATTAAACAAGGAAGAGTTTTAATTTTTTCTTTTATTTTTTTAACATCATTTGTATGTTTTTCTGTCCATGGGACTGGTAATTTTTTAAGTCTATCATATAAAATAGTTGTATCTATAGCAAGATCCTTATAATATGGAGAAATATAATTTAAACTTCCAAGAAATCTTTGTAATTGAGTTTTATCAATTATTTCATTAGGAAATTTATTTCCAAATTCAATACTTCTGTTAATCGGAATTATATTTCCTTTTTCAATATTATGTCCTAAAATCTAATATTAGTTTGGAATAAAGACATTTTAGATTTAGATATAACTAAACCATTTTTTATAACAATATCTTTAAATATTCTTAAATGTTTAAAATGCATTTCTATATCTTTAGAATAAACTAAGATATCATCTATATAAACAATAATAAATTCACTATAAGGAGTAAATATATCATTCTTTATTTTCTGAAATTCAGAAGGTGCATTTTTAAGACCAAAAGGCATAACATTCCATTCATAATGTCCTATAGGAACATTAAAAGCAGTTTTATATCTATCAGATTTATTTATTTGTATTTGCCAATATCCTGATTTTAAATCAAATTTAGAAAATATAACAGAATCATATAATCTATATAATAAATCTTTTTTATTTGGAATAGGATGTCTAATCCATTTTAATACTCTATTAAGTGGTTTATAATTAATTATCAATCTTGGTACTCCTCTTTCCTGTTCACTATGTTTGTTAACATAAAAAGTAGTGCATGACCAAGGAGACTGTGAAGTACTTATTAATCCCTTTTGAATTAATGATTCAATTTCTTTTTTACATAATTCTAAATATTCAGAATTCATTTGACAAAGGTCTAGCTTTTGTCGGAATTTTCTTTTCATCAAAATCTTCTTCATAAGGAAGAGAAACAATATGTTTCTTTCTATCCCAAAATGCATTAGGATGATCATTACAAATTTCAATAGAAAATTGGTTTATTAATAATTTTATCTTATCCTGTAATTTAGGATTTTGAAGTTTTTCTTCTATTGTAATTATATTCAATTCTTGTTTTAAAAAACTTAATTGTTTTTCTTTTGAACTAATATTATCATATAATTCATGCAAAACTTTTGTAATAGGTTCAGTGATAAATTTTAAAATTATATTATTTCCTTTAAAAGTTCCTATAATCCCTTCTTTATCAACTTTTATTAAAGCATAAATTTTTGTTAAAAAATGTGTTCCAAGTATAACCTGGTTAGTAATATCTTTAGCAAGTAAAAAACTTGTTTGTATACAATTTTTATTTATACAGCCATATGCCTTAGGTAATTTATAATTAATTTACAATTTATTTCCTGCAGCATGTGATAAAGTATGAGTAGTTTTATGAAAATACCTAGTAGGTATCAATCATTCTTGTATAACATTCAAATCACCCACTATCTACTAAAGTCGTAAATTCTTTTGAATAATAATTATCAATTAAGAGTGTTATTTTATATACCATTTTGTGATATAATCATTTCTAAAGTAGATAGAAAATTTTCATCTTTAGAAAATTTTTCTTTATCAATTTCATAATTATGTTCTATTTGAGTTTTTGTTTCTTCATTATTTTCTATTCTAGAAATTCTATAATCAAGACTTAAATTTTCTTGTTTTAAATTACTAATTTCTTCCTTAAGATTTTTAATCTCATTTATAATATCTTTAAGAGAAGTAGGATTCTCTTCTATTTTTCTTTGTTTTAATAATTTATAAACTTCATACATCATGTAAGGTTCTTTAGTATTATTAATTTTGTTATTATCAATATTATTATTATTCCTATTATTATTAGAAGTACTAGGAATATTTTCTATTTGATCTATTATTTTAGACCTTAATTCTGGATCTTTTATTAATTGTAGTAATTCTAAAAAATTATTATTTGTTAAAACATTTAATTGTAAGTCTTGAAATTGTGAAAGAATTTTATAAAATTCTTTTCCTTCATTATCTTCTGATATTTTCTTTGGACAAGATTCTCCAAGAATACAAGGTTCACATTCAGATTCAGATTCAGATATTAAAGAATCATTTTCTATATTATCAATTTCTTGATCCGATTCAGATAGCTAGAGTAAGAATATTCTTGAATCGAACTTTCATCAGAATTTAATAATATTTTTGAAAGAGTTTCTTTCATATCTTTATCTATGTCAAGATTATTAATCTTTTTCTTTGTCCAACAATTATTAGCATAATGACCATATTTTCCACATTTTCTACATATTACAGATTTTCTTTTATTCCTATTATTTCCCAATTTTTTATTATTTCTTTCATCTTTTCTTATTTTTCTTTGATCAATTTTTTCTTAGAAAATCTTTTCTTTTCTTGGGATATTCTTTATAACTCTTCATTTTATTTTTACTAGATGATGTTCTAGTTGGCATAGGAATTTTATTCATAGCAAATTGATCACAAAATTATCCCAATTGTTTCTTTTCTACCAAATTTTGGCGTTTCATTTGTTGATTTAGCTTTATTTCATTGCATAAAGCTAATCCTTCTTGGATACATATTCCTATTAATTTACCATAAGTATAATTTTTGGTAAGGAATTTCATTTAAATCTTTTCTCAAGATTCTTCTTATTCTTTCAGCAAATAAGCTAGGAAGACCATCTATAAATTTTGACTTCCAATGAGAACTATTACATTCAGGTAACTCCAAGACCCTTCTTAAGAAAGTATCTTTATACCATCTAAAATCTGTAAGTGTTTTACACCTAAGATTTTGTAACAAGGTTCTAATATTTTCACTATTATCTCAGATATCTTCCGTAAAATGTTCTACAATATTCACTATCGTGTATAAACCGCATTTTCTTTTATTTCATTTCCTTCCTGCTTAACAAGATTTAGAATATCATCTTTTCATTTTGTGAGAGATAATGATCCCACCATCATTTTAATTGTCCCAGAACTCGCTATTATCATTTTAGCAATTTCTCTATCTCTATTTCCATTATTTTTACATATAGTAGAATACATTAATATTCTATGCATTGTGTTATGTATTTGTTGATGTACAAACTCATCTATATTCCATTCATAAATATGATGTCCACTATAACTATTTGATATAATATCATTTGATTCTTCTATTAAAACATCTACAGGTGTTGGTCTTGGATAATAATATTTTCCTGTAGTGGGTTTATCAGCCCATTTTGATAATTTATTAATTTGATTATCATAGACTTTTTTATAGTCGAATTTCTATTAATTCTTCTCTTATCTTTTATCTAATGTACTGATTTTTAGCCCTTTAAATTTTCTTCAAGAAATACTTCTAATTCTTTCATTGATTTTAATTTAAAATTTTTATTTCAAGTGGAGGTTGAATAGTTGGAGTAGCAATTTCTACATTCTTTTCTTCAATAATTTACCCTTTTACTAACTTATTATCATTTATAATCTTTATTATTTGTTCTACTCTATCATATAATGATGTAATTTGTTCACCCAAAATATTTAAGTATAAATTTGTATAATTATTTTGTTCTAGTATTGTATTTATTTGTTGACAAGTTACATGAAGATTGTTATCTTCTAATAATTTTGCAAAGGCTAAAAATTATGAATTTTTCATTCTTTTCAATTTGAAATGATTGTTGTGGTGGATAAACCCGATTTAAAATTTTTCCATTATTAAGTTTATAATTTCTTTCTAAAATGTAAATATACCGTTTTCTACATAAGTTGAAATGAACCAAGGGACAAATGGTATTATCTTATTATTTTTTGTACAGAATTTATAAAATTCTTCTTGAATATAATATTTTTCTTCATGATTAAAATTTTCAAAAAACCTTTTTTAAAACGGTTCCCATTTGGGTGTATTAAATTCTAATTTTATAATTTTTCTTACCAGTGAACCGGACTAAAATTCCATATTGTTTCTAAAACCATTAAATATTAAATTCCATTTCTGATTCGGTTATATCCGCTTCTTTAATATTATTATTATGCATATTAATTCCTTTTACAATATTATTTTTCTTTATATATAATTTATCAATTTTATCTTCTTCTGAAATATCTGATTCATATTTTCTCTTATTTGAGATGTAGATGCCCTAGATGGCGTAAAGGTTGTTCTACCTTATAATCTAAAGGTGAAATATAAGAATACATATTTAAAGATTTTTCCAATTTGGATGATAATGATGGTCTACTATCTTCAAACCGTAATATTACGGATCCTTCGGTGTTTGTATTACTTTACTAGATTATTTTTACTACGATTGAGGTGTAATCGCTTTTCTATAGTCCAATTTTCGGAAAAGTTATTTCTTCCCATTTTATTTTTCTTCTTATAGTAATATTAGATTTACTAAAATTAGTTTCTATTAGAATTGTTTCATATAAAGGTTTATCAACTCTTTTACATTGTGAATTTAGTGTAAATAATGGTTTATAATAAATTCTATAACATATAGTTATTACTTCGCCTCGGTTTATAATTATAACCATGAGTTTTAACATTTAATGTTAAAGAATCTAAGATATTAACATCAGGTAAAGAAAGTTGTAAATTTGGATAAATATCAAAATAGACTGGACCATGTGCCAGACTGGTTTGTATAATTCCCATTAAAGATTGTTTCCAATTTAAATTCTTTCCATCTCTTAAAGCTGCTATAAAGCTTTCTGGTAATCCTTCTAATTTTAAAGGCTTAAAGGTAATTTGTACTAATCCTATATGAATAAAATTATGAGAATGTCTATAAGGCATTAAATCACTATCTTGAATCAATTTTAAAGTCAATTATTCACCATGTAAAGCAATTGTTTCTTCCGTAGTCTTAACAATTTGTTTTAATCCAATTTTTTCAAAAGTACCAAGTTTATATATCATGCTTGGTTCAACTTTAGGAATTGTCCATTTATTTAATAATTCTAGATTTTCAGGTATATCATATTCTTCTTTCATAATCTGCTTTTAACAAGATTTTTCTTCTTGCTAAATTCATGTGAATTCAGGTATGTGATAAATCATATCCTAACTACACAACTATCTCCACCATGGCTATGATACCATACAGGGAGCAGGACCAACAATATTATGATTACAGAGGTAGACTGAATTGAGGAATAGAGCAATATTGCTCTGATTACAGGAAAATAGTATCAGTCATCAGTTTAGAATATCTAGATCAAAACATCTCTCACCAAAACTGCCCCAAGAATAGCCTTTCAACATGGCTTTGAAATGGGCAAAAAGTGCAGGTCAACAGATCTTACGATACCCTAAACATGCTTGATACATATTTTCAACCAACCTCCATATCTACGACTTTAATCATCGTATTGTTAATCTTACTTCATATGATTTCAAGTTCCATAACAGAGATAATTATATAGCTTAGATATGATTTATCACATAAGGATTTAGCCTATAAGGCTATCCATAACGGTAAATAAAATATAAAATTTAAATACAAAAGAAGAGTAAAGAAAACTTACAACAATTTTCCAAGCTTTATTTATTCTTCATAAATATTTTTACAATACCACTCTTTCTCACTCTAATATTTCTACACTCTAATATTGTAGGCACTCTTCTCGCACACTCTAATTAAAACAAACACTGAGCCCCTATTTATATACACATTGGGAGAAAACCGACAAATGAAAAAAAATCTATCTAAAATGGCAAAATTATTGCCATTACACTATACTAGTGGAGTAAATAGGAAGTCAAACAGTAGTACTCCACGTATTATTGGAACAAATAGTAAGGCCATAGTGCTTGCACATATTATTGGGTCATTGTCCCCTTCTTTTTCAAAGTTGATGATATTATTGTCCTTCATTGTTGTGTTGCTGCACTCTTATTAGTCCAGCTGTTTTCTTCTCTTTATTTCATCATTGCCGATCTCATCTTCCATTTAGGCTATATCAAAGCCAAATCTTCTAGATATTATCTCTAGTTGTCTGCCTCTAAACTGGGCTCTCCATCTATCCGCTCTTGTTGTGGCTTCTTTTTCTGCCAGCCTCGTATTTTGTAGCATTCTTTTCATATTTTTGTAGGGTCTTTTATTGATCCTTCTTTTAATCATTCCACCAGGATGATTTGCACAGATATTTCTGTTGGCATCATATCCTGCACAGAATCTTCTACAATTTTCAATTGGATATGTCATCCATTTTTCTTCACCTTCATAAAGATTTTGTAACAAGGTTCTAATATTTTCACTATTATCTGTATATCTTTCTGTAAAATGTTCTACAATATTTACTATTAGTGTATAAACCGCATTTTCTTTTATTTCATTTTCTTCCTGCTTAACAAGATTTAAAATATCATCTTTTCATTTTGTGAGAGATAATGATCCCACCATCCTTTTAATTGTCCCAGAACTCGCTATTATCATTTTAGCAATTTCTCTATCTCTATTTCCATTATTTTTACATATAGTAGAATACATTAATATTCTATGCATTGTGTTATGTATTTGTTGATGTACAAACCCATCTATATTCCATTCATAAATATGATGTCCACTATAACTGCTTGATATTATATCATTTGATTCTTCTATTAGAACATCTACGGTGTTGGTCTTGGATAATAATATTTTCCTGTAGTGGGTTTATCGGTATTTTGATAATTTATTAATTTGATTATCATAGACTTTTTATAGTCGTAATTTCTATTAATTCTTCTCTTATCTTTTTATCTAAGGTACTGATTTTTAGCCCTTTAAATTTTTATTCAAGAAATACTTCTAATTCTTTCATTGATTTTAATTTAAAATTTTTATTTCGTGGAGGTGAATAGTTGAGTAGCAATTTCTACATTCTTTTCTTCAATAATTTCACTTTTACTAACTTATTATCATTTATAATCTTTATTATTTGTTCTACTCTATCATATAATGATGTAATTTGTTCACCCAAAATATTTAAGTATAAATTTATATAATTATTTTGTTCTAGTATTGTATTTATTTGTTGACAAGTTACATGAAGAGTATTATCTTCTAATAATTTTGCAAAGGCTAAAAAATTATGAATTTTTTCATTCTTTTCAATTTGAAATGATTGTTGTGGTGGATAAACCTGATTTAAAAATTTTCCATTATTAAGTTTATAATTTCTTTCTAAAACATAAATATACTGTTCTACATAAGTTGAAATGAACCAAGGGACAAATGGTATTATCTTATTATTTTTGTACGTAATTTATAAAATTCTTCTTGAATATAATATTTTCTTCGAGATTAAAATTTTCAAAAACCATTTTTAAACTGTTCCCTTTTGGGTGTATTAAATTCTAATTTTATAATTTTTCTTGCCTGTGAACCAGGACTAAAATCCCATATTGTTTCTAAAATCATTAAATATTAAATTTCATTTCTGATTCGGTTATATCCGCATCTTTAATATTATTATTATTATTATGTATATTAATTCCTTTTACAATATTATTGTTCTTTATATATAATTTATCAATTTTATCTTCTTCTGAAATGTCTGATTTATATTTATCTCTTATTTGAGATGTGGATGCCTAGATGGCGTAAAGGTTGTTCTACCTTATAATCTAAAGGTGAAATATGAGAATACATATTTAAAGATTTTTCCAATTTGGATGATAATGATAGTCTCTATCTTCAACTGTAATATTACGGATCCTTCGGTGTTTGTATTATTTCTACTAGATTATTTTGTACTACTGATTGAGGTGTAACTGCTCTTTCTATAGTCCAATTTTCCGGAAAGTTATTTCTTCCCATTTTATTTTTCTTCTTGTAGTAATATTAGATTTACTAAAATTAGTTTCTATTAGAATTGTTTCATTTAAAGGTTTATCAACTCTTTTACATTGTGGATTTAGTGTAAATAATGGTTTATAATAAATTCTATAACATATAGCTATTACTTCAGTTCCTGGTTTATAATTATAACCATGAGTTTTAACATTTAATGTTAAAGAATCTAAGATATTAACATCAGGTAAAGAAAGTTGTAAATTTGGATAAACATCAAAATAGACTGGACCATGTGCCAG
Source organism: Salvia rosmarinus (assembly GCA_036937905.1). Classification (NCBI taxonomy): domain Eukaryota; kingdom Viridiplantae; phylum Streptophyta; class Magnoliopsida; order Lamiales; family Lamiaceae; genus Salvia; species Salvia rosmarinus. The sequence goes on along the minus strand of CM072815.1, from coordinate 82,588,394 downwards.
ACTGGTTTGTATGATTCCCATTAAAGATTGTTTCCAATTTAAATTCTTTCCATCTCTTAAAGCTGCTATAAAGCTTTCTGGTAATCCTTCTAATATTAAAGGCTTAAAGGCAATTTGTACTAATCCTATATGAATAAATTTATGAGAATGTCTATAAGGCATTAAATCACTATCTTGAAGCAATTTTAAAGTCAATTCTTCACCATGTAAAACAATTGTTTCTTCCGTAGTCTTAACAATTTGTTTTAATCCAATTTTTCAAAAGTACCAAGTTTATATATCATGCTTGGTTCAACTTTAGGAATTGTCCATTTATTTAATAATTCTAGATTTTCGTATATCATATTCTTCTTTCATCTTGCTTTTAACATTATTTTTCTTCTTGCTAAATTCATGTGAATTCGGTATGTGATAAATTATATCCTCACTACACAACTATCCCCACCATGGCTCGATATATATACGGGGGCGGGACCAACAATATTATGATTAAAGAGGTAGATCGATTGAAGAATGAGCAATATTGCTCATTCCTTAATTCGCCTACCTCTTTAATCATAATATTGTTGGTCCCGCTCACAATTATTATTATTATTATTTTAATATAATTATTTATTGTATTTATTGTTATTTATTATGTTAATATTATTAATAACTATATTTTTTATCACTATTATTATATTATTATTAATAACTATTATTTATTTATTATCATAAATATTATTATTATTATTATTTTTTATTATTAATTTTACTAGATAAAAAATAAATAAAAATAATTTTTTAGAATAAATAAATAAATTTGGCTAATCCCATATTCATGCTAATAGCTAATATCATGGGGGAGGGGAGGAATGACTAATCTCATATTCATGGTAATAGCTAATACCATTTTTTGAAAGCGCGCCAACTTAATGGACAACCCAAAAATGAAAACGAGCCAACAATAATGGAGCGGAGGCGATATCATGAGATTCAATGTGGTTACCGAAACCACAATAGTATGACATGCTACGTCAAACAACAATGCATGATATTAATAATGTTAGTAATCGACACAACATAAACAATTATTTATTGTAACAAAACGAAATTCTTCAATGAATCGACGTCATAGCTGTTTGCTAATGTTACACAATCACAAATAGAATATTACTGGATATATAAATGCATACCAAAGACAACCATTTATTGTGTATTATAAAAAAAAGTCAAAAAATACAACAAGCCACTAAATAAACAAAATAAAACATAACTCAAAAAATAAATAACTAAGTGAAGCATAGTTCAAATATACAAAAACTCTCGTACATCTATTCTCACGGTACGGATACTATTAACTACCGCTAGTTAATATAAAATCATCACGATTAATAGTGCGTACAGTCATTTAATAGATATACTGAGACCGACTCATTCAAATACATTTGTTGGATTCAACCGCAAAATTGCCAACAAATAATTGCATGAAATCATTATATATCCCAACATTTTTAGGAACTAATTTGTAATCCGATGTTTATTTTTAAAATTTCTTATCACAGTCATATTTACTAGTAATAGTTTGTGTTGGGGGGATGCATCTTCAACAAATGTTTTTTTTTTGGTACGAATGTAGTAGTACACTTACTTTGTTTACAATGCAAAATACAAAAATGTTGAAGTCGTGAAATAACAAAAGAAATGAATTTAACTTGATAATACAAAACAAACTTGTGAAACTTTGAAATCGAGTTGAGGATTGCCCTCTTTCCACAAGATGAGTATGCTCTAACTAGCTCTCACAAATATGACGTCTCGTTTCCAAAATAAAAACTACGTATGTCCTTCTAGTAACAACACCATACGATAGGAACCTTCAACGAACAAGGACAATTAGAGATGTCAATGAGTGGATTTTACCCAGACCGGAACCAATAAATAAGTAACGGTTCTGGTTCTGGAACCGACCTATTAGACACTGGATCCGGACTCGGACCATCAACTATGGGTCTTAAGTGGTTCGGATCTGAACGGGTCCGGTACCAGAACCAGAACCAGACTAGAACAGGACAAGAACCAAAACTAGAACCGGAATCGTTGTTTTATAATTTAATGTGTTATGAGTGATTTTGAATCGATATGAATAAAACTACTTCATTGATAAGCCTATTTAAACTTAGACTTGTCAATATACGAGTTTTACTCAGACCAGAACCAATAAATAAGTATGGATTCTGGTTCTGGAACTAGAACCAGATCCGGACCGGACCATCAAACTATGGATCTAAACGGTCCGGGTCTAAAGCGGGTCTGGAACCAGAACCAGAACCGCTGCTTTAAAATTTAGTGGGTTTTGAACGGTTCCGGATCGGTCCAGGTAAAACCCACCCATTGACATCTCTAAGGACAATGATGATGTCATAGTTTGCACTATGTGCTAGTTCTGGTAGTTGCACCACTTATCAGGAGGTTCGATGACCAAAAACGAGGACAAGAACATATCTTGAAGACCATGAGCTAATATGCAAAATCTTTGCTATCTTGGAGGTTGATGACCGAGAACAAAGACGAGGACAAAACTTGGAGATTATGTGTTAATGTTAAAAAAGATTTCATATACATATTTTTTTAGATGTTGAATGCAAGCACAAAGTTTGTCATATACGATGCCTAGACTTTTGCCCACGACTCCTACAATAGTCGATCGTTACGGGCATGGACACATCAAGGCGTTGAGCACATGTCCATCTAAGGTTAGAGCAAAATATTAGTTGCAAGATATAATACCACGACCTAGAACCAAGCCCAAGACCACGAGTTGGGGCCGATCGAATAGCACACGTTAGAAATGGAACTCAGACACAGAGTTATTACAACTAATTTTAACCAATATGAAATTAATTGTAATACTTTAATGTGAATTCCACATTATTTAATAGAATTCCACTTCAAGTAACTATTTTGAATAAGAGCAGTATCCAGGGACAGGGGCTTGGGCCCCCAACTTTTTTAAAAAAACAGCTATATATTTAAATGTAAGATAATATTGCAAAGGTTTGTCCTAGCCTAATGGTTAGGATTTTATTTGAACTTTGGGAGAGCCGAGTTCAACCCTCAGCGCATGTCTCTTTTCTCCTTGTTTTTTCTCTCTTTTTCGTTTCCTTTTTTCTCCCTTTCTCGTTTTCTATTTTTCCTTTCTTTTTTTTTCTCTTCTTTTTCTTGTTTCCTTTTTTTCCTTTCTTTTTTTTCCTTTTTTTTTTTTTCTCTCTTTCTTTATTTTTGGTTTGTGTTTTCTCCCTCTCTCTATATTCCATTTCTTCTCTTTATTTCTAATATAATTTGTTTTATATTGATAAAATAAAATATGTATGCAAATAATAACATTATGTGAATTAATTCTTAGCTAAATATATGTGATCTCTATAAATATTTAACATTTAATAACTAAATCTATTATAGTCTAATGCGTTAGGATTTTTATCTCTCATTTAAGAAATCTTGTTCGATTCCTTTTAGTTACATATTTTCTTTTTTCTATACTTATTTTCTTTTATTTCTTTTTCTTTCTTTTTCTTTCCTTTATATTTTTACTATAATTTGTTTTATATTGATAAAATGCTATTTCTTTTTCTTTTCTATAATTTATTTTATATTTATAAAATAAAAGATATATGCAAATAATAAAGTTTTATATGTGAATTAATATTACCAATCAAATTTCTAAAAGGATTATAATAAACTCAATATATTATTAAATTATTATTATTTTATAATTTTATTTTATTATCTTTTAAAATTATAATTAATTGGGCCCTCCAGACAAAAATTCCTGGCTTCGTCACTGGCAGTATCGTATAGGCTCGCTTAACGATAGGTGCATAAGAGACAAAACATAATAAAATACTTGTAAGTGCCCTCTTAAGTGGATATGTGAGACAATATTTAATAAAACACTTAGTATCTTATAAAATTGACAGAAGAGAGGTCACATACAATGAGTTAGAACATACATTTTTCTTGGAATAAATAAATATACCACGATAATTTACTCGGAATGCAAAAATCCTCAAAATTACTAGAAAAATAAGTCAAAATAAGGCTCAATCTCACTCTAACAAATGCAAAATATCCTCAAAATTATAAGAAAATAAGTCAACGTCAGCGCAATCTAACTCTAACGAAACCTATTTTCCAACAATTAAAAGATAATTCAGCCCCAAAAAATAAAAAGGATTTTTTTTTTTTTGGTATCGTGAAATCATGACCGCTATCTTAGGTCTTCGTTCGGTAAACCCATTCGCCTCGCAAGCGCGCAAAAACCATATAGGACGAATGAACCATACTTGGAAAATCGGTGTGTGACTCAAACCCATAGGCGTTTGGTGGGGTTCGAATCTACGACCTCTCTACCACAAAGAACCCACTTTAATCATTAAGCCGTCACTATGGAACCAAAAAAAAAAAGGAAATTCTAGATTTATGATATAGAGCGAATGGCATTACGAAATCGAAGAAAGGCGCTCCATTGCTCTCGTGCGCGCTTATAAGTTCCATTCAGTCTGTCACTAGCTAAACTTCCATAGTTCTCACACTACACACATTCAAACTCTCTCCGCGACAATCCGTTTCCCCCAATTTCCGTGGCCGATTCCGCCAATTTCCGCCGCCAAAGCACAACTGTAGCGTTTCCACTTGCTATCTATATCCGCAATTAGTTACGAAATTAGTCAATTCTTCATTTTAATATTTTTTGGGGTTTTAATTCAGCTTCCGTTGCCTTTTGCGAATTATATTGCTTGAAGATTTGCGTATCTGCACGTGGTATCTTATGATTTTTCAATTGTGTTCTGGATAGATCGGGGCGGTTTACAGTGTCTCAGTTTCAATTATTCTGGTAGCTTGCACGTTGAACTACAAGGGTTTAAGGTTAAATTTTATGCGAATTAATGTTCTTATTCAATTGGCAATTGCTGAAAATGGATTACTAACGCACTCACTGATATTTTATGTTCAGTTTCCAAATGAGTACTAATGTATCTGTATGCGGCGTTAAAGCCTGCTAACTTTGGTGGACTACGGAGGGAAGTTGCCTGATCAGGAGGCAGGTCACGTATGTGGACGAATATTTTCAAACTCGTAAGTTTGTTAGATTCACAATTTGCTACAGTATCCAGTGAAGTTGAATGTTAATATTTTTAATTCATTTCGGTTGCATAATAGCAGTCTTAACGCTTCTAGGTATCTCTTGGCTATTTTATTACACAGGAGTCCTGCCTCATTCAATTGTATTGTTCGGCGTTCACTTGTCATTGTTATATGCTCAAATTTGGATATGATGATATTTTCTGATTTATAGTATGGTGCGGAAATTGTATCTCTGAGTTGTATTAGCCAACCCTTCCAAAGTCTGATTTGTTAATAGTGATCCTTTTTCTATGTGCTGCACCAATGTTGTAAAAAGCTTAAGGCGGAACTGAGGCGTTTTACCTCTGCGAGGCGAGGCGGTAAGCCTCGAGGCGGTCCGAGGCGTAAGCCTCGTCAACAAGAACAAGAACAAAAAAAATCCAGTTTTTTATTTAATTGATTAAGCAAACATGAGTGAGAACGAGAAGAAAAAGAAAAGAACGAAAAAAAAAAACTGATCTGGCGGCTGCCGGCGGCGACTGGCGGCGGAGGCGGCGGTGACGGTGGCGGTGGTGAGGGAGGAGTGAGTTGGAGAGATATGGCAGTCTCCTCTTTTCTGATTTTTCTTCTTTTTAATTTTAATGTTTAGAATTCAAATTTAGAGTTTTAACCTATTGGGCTTTATTAACTTAGCTTGGGCTCTAAAAGGTTAGGCCCAAAATATTGAAATTCAACCCTAATTTGATAAGAGTGAACCCTAAAAGATTAGGCGCCTCCTCCTTCCTCCAGAGCGCCTCTGCGCCTCCGCGCCTCCAAGCGGCCTGAGGCGGGCGGCGAGGCCTACGCCCGGAATTTGCAGAGAGAGGCGGCCGCCCCAGGGCGTTTTCCGGCCGCCTCTGGCGATTTTTACAACAGTGTGCTGCACGTATATTAAGGACTCTAGACCCAGCTAGATAACAAAGTCAGTCTGATACCTTCACTGCGTTTCGATTTCTAGGCTCTTGGATTGCTGTTATACTTAAAAGGATCATATCATGACATACTATGATGACTTTTCTTGATGTGAACTACCATACTGATGCATGACTGAACTTGTTCATATTGGGATTCCACCCCGATCAACGTTAAAACACCACATTATGGATGAATTTAATAGTTGCATCTTAATTTCAGTAAAAGTGTAGGGCCTTGGTCTACTTTTAGTTTTAAAAACTAGTGATAAAAAAATATGGTTTAAAGTCTACATATATATAGTTGAAGAATATCATTTCTAAAAACAGTCTGGTTGATGGAGCATCTTTCAACAAGCTCCCTGTTAACCATGCTTCTCTGGTATTAGGATTTCATTATTTATAGGTATGTGGGAATCATAAGAAACTTTTTTGTTTTCCAGTATCGTTCTTTGTTTATGTTAAATCAAAGGTGGAAACATGATGTTTGGGCAAAATACTCTATATTCATAAACTCATCAAATCACTTATTTATACAAAAATGTCATAATCCAACTAGGAAATTTAACATAAGAGTTCTAACTAAACTAGAAAACTACTAAATTGCTCTACAAGCAATTATCATAAACGAATATATTTCTAACACTCCTCCGCAAGCTAAAGCATATATTTTAATCATGTCTAACTTGTTACAAAGATAATCAATTCTAACCCCAAAAAATAGAACGAAAAGGAAAAACGAAAAGAAAAAACATAAACTTGAACTTCAATTGAAATCTTGAACATAATTCATATCTGATCCAAACTGAATTACACACCAATTAGATATAGACCCAAATAGGTATCCAGATAACTCACAAATGTCTTACCCAAACTGAATCCCACGAAAATCAGATGTTGACCTAAATAGGTATCCAGACAACTCACAAACGTCTGAACCAAACTGAATCCCACACCAATCAGATGTTAACCAAATAGGTATCCAGACAACTCACAATTTTGAGACGAGCAAAAACGCAACGAACTAAACTGAATTCCGACATCAAACAAGTTCATGTACCAAAAATCAAATAGGACAACGAACAAATCTCACACCACACCGGTGCTGATCCAAACAAGTATTCAATTCAAATAGACACATGACGTTGAGGAGAGTCGAAGGGGACCGGCCAGAGCAAATTCTTGTTACAGACGTGCCCTGCAAGCAATGTTGTAAAAAGCGTGAAGCGGGAGTGAGACGTTTTACCTTTTTGAGGCGAGGCGGTAAGCCTCGAGGCGGTTCGAGGCTTAAAATAAAGAAAAAAAAAATCCAAAAAATTATAAATAAAGTATAAAATAATATATAACAAGTCCAACATTAAATTAAAAGATTTTTAAGTCTTAAAAACATCAAAATAAAGACATAAAGTGGGCATAAACAAGTAATTCATCAAAAATTTAAATTTTGAAGTTATCTCATTCATCATCATTATCATCATTCTCTTTAGTCATCTCCTCAACATCTTCATCCTCTTCCTTTTCTTCCTCATCAATCAAATTCATTTCAATCCTTCTTTTTTTTACATTTGCTTGAATTACATACAATGTAATTATGTAAGTAAATAAACATTTTAAAAGTTATAAATAAAAAGTTATTTCACATATGACATGAAATCAAAAACATCATTTTAATTTGAGAATAACATCACTTAAACAATGTAATAAACAACTCACACATACACATCAACTGACTGAGTTCAACGGTGATGATTCATGAATCATGATTACACACTTGACACATATCATATACAAAACAACAATGTTGTAACAACTCATACACACACATATCATATACTCCATCCGTCCACCAAAATTGTTCATTGATTTTGTTGGCACAGGTTTTAATAAATTGTAATGAGTGTAAAGTAAGTGAGTATCAAAAGGTGTGCCATTGGGATAATGAATGAATATATTAATAGATTGTGAGTGTAAAAAATGTGGGTCATATGTGTTTTTTGTAAATAAGTAGATAGGTTTAGGGTAAAATTGTAAAGTTGATGTTCCAAAAAATGAAAGTGAACATCTTTTGTGGACGGACCAAAATGGAATTAAATGCACGAATTTAGTGGACGGAGGGAGTACTTAATAGTAATACTAACAATAACACTAACAGCTCATACACAATAATACTAACAGTAACATTAACAGCTCATACATAGTAATACTAACATTAACACTTAATAGTAATACTTACACTTTACACACATTTACACTTCACATTTGAAAATAAAGAAAAATGAGAAAACTGAAAATAAACAAAACTGACCTACGTGCGGTGGCGACGACGGCTAGCGACGACGACTGGAGACAGGGCGGCGCGGTGTTGTGAGGGAGGAGAGGGACTGTTGGAGAGATGGTAGAGAAGCTGTCGCGAACGACCTTCTTCAATTTTTTTTTAATTTTTTTTTTATAACTTAGATTAGGGTTGAGCTTTGTATTATTTCGTTTGGGCTCCCCTAATTTGGGCTCAAAACCTATAATTGGAGACGTAATTAGTCTGCGAACGCCTCAATTGTGCCTCAACGCCTCCTCTACGTTTTTGCGCATCGAGGCGGCCCGAGGCTATCAGTGAGGCTGGCGTGCGGGAATTGCAGAGAGAGGCAGTTGCCCCGGGGCAATTTCCGGCCGCCTAGCCTTGAGGCGTGCCTCGAGGCGACCGCCTCTGGCGCTTTTCGTAACACTGCTTGTACGCGCGAAAAACTGAACTGCATAGCAACATTGTTCACGCGTGTGGGACCCACACGAGCCGACTCTGGCAATCGGACTTCCGGCGAAGGTTTGACGGACTGTGGTGCACCTCCCTGTGGCAGAGGTGTCATCCGGTAAAGCTCCAAACTCAAAGGGGTAGCTTTTCCCCTTTTCACCAAAAAGCCATAATTTTCAAATCTGAAATCCTAATTTCAAACTTCGAAATTTCGAACGCTTTGATCTGGAACATAGCTCTGATACCATGTTAAATCAAAAGTGGAAACATGATGTTGGGGCAAAATACTCTATATTCATAAACTCATCAAAGCACCTATTTATACAAAAGAGTCATAATCAAACTAGGAAAACTAACATGAAGAGTTCTAACTAAACTAGGAAACTACTAAATTGCTTGTCAATTACCATAAACAAATATATTTCTAACAGTTTCACATGTGGAAAATCGATATTTACTATCATCTAATATTCCACTCTGCAGTTCAGTACTGCCATATGTAGATAGTTTCAAAATATAACTGCTTTATTGCCTTCTATTATTATACATTTTTGGATTGGATATACCATTCATAGCTTTGGCACACTGGGGTGTTAGGGTGTGCTGAAGTCTGCGTGATCCCTTTTTACGTGTCACATGTCCTTGGAATCTGCTATTCACTCACCTGATCTTGGCAAGATTCCATTATCAGGAAATTTCTCTTCTAATCTTAGACATTCCACATGGTAAAAAATGTTTTCCCTTAAGAATTAATGAGCCTTCCCCTCATTCATCAATTGCATCTGCTGAACTCTCTCCACAGAATATGTTATATTGCGCCTTAAGGCGATTACACAGAAAATATTTATTAATTTTCTTATGATAGTATATATCTTTTTTGATGAGAATTTTGTTGTATTGGTGTTTTTTTCTTATTCAAATATTACCATATGTAAGTGTTTGTTTCCAACCTTTTCCCAGGGTGGTTTGCATCAGATATCATGGTTTCAGTTTCTTCCCAATGAATTTGATTTCAGCGCTCTACCTGATAAGAGGTGTCCTCTTGGTTCATCTTTTGCCTGTACTGTTGAATTAATTGTAAGAGATATCGGCATGAGTTTATTTAATTAATAAATAAACTTGAATAATCAAAGTGTTCATGTCATTGTTCAAGATTTTTCATACATCTGATTAGTTAAAGAAATAAAGTTGACTAATTGAATAGATTTTGGGGAAGATTTTTTCAAAATCTTACCTGTATCATTGTTCGAGACTTAGAAATAGGAGTAATGTGCTGTAGTAAGTCTTACTTTTCTTCAGGGAACCAAAAATTGGAAAAGAAGTGTGCGTGTCACATGATTTAGATATGTGCTGATTCCTCTCATTGTATTACTCTAAAGTGCGAAGGTGGACCCGAAAGATGCAGCAATGTCGGCAGTGCTTTCAGCACATCTGCAGCTGCAGAAGGAAGGGTTTCTCAGCGCATGGACTAATTCTTTTGTTGGACCCTGGGATCCTTCTCAGGGTTTGCATAATCCTGGTAAAGAATTATAAGTTTATTAATAAGAAATGAACAATGCGTTCCTCATTCCTGGTACTCATTTTATTGATCAGATGAAAAGATTAAGCTTTGGCTTTTTCTCCCTGGTCAACACTCCTCTGTCCCTGAGAAGGCAAAGCATGCAGTTGCCAGATTGAGAGGTATATCTCTAATTTAGTGATTTCATGTTACTTACATTTTCACCTCACCCATAGTGCTATTACATGTATTCACTCCTTAGATAAAATAATGGTCGATTTGTTTGGTAAATTAAAATATACATTTTTCATTTCAGTGCTCGCATCTGGATTTTGGGTGTCTCCTGGTGATTCTGAAGAAGTTGCTTCTGCCATATCACAGGCTTTAAGAAACTGTATAGAAAGGTTGTTCAATGTCTCTCTTTTAATTAATTGATAAGCATAAACATTAGTTAACAGCGCTTTATTTCTTTTGACAGAGCTCTTAGAGGGTTTTCATACGTACGATTTGGAGATGTGTTTTCAAAGTATCAGCCATTTACTCAGAATGAAGAACTATTCAGGTTCACAGATGCTATTAGTGTTGGTCTTTTTAGAGTCTTAAGTGTCTGATTTTGAAATTTGGTACTTAAATGAATATTTGTAGATGTGGGTTTCACTAGCACAAGAATTTAATGTAGTAGATCTGGGTACTCTATATTTTATAATTTATATATTCAATATCAGATTACTGATTAACTATGATAACTTCCATGCTGTTTGCTGTCTAGGGAAGCATTTAGATTTATAAATCTTATCATTATACTGGGAACTGGTTTTCCACAAGCATATTCTTGTTGGCTTAAATACAATTTTAGGTCTGAGACTCTGAATTATTAATTGCTTTCATGCTAATGATTTTGTCCATCAGCAGGAAGAGATTAGTGATGTTGGGCCAATCCACTTATAAGGACATTTATACCTAAGCTCTAATTTTCCAGCTCATTATTATTTGGTTTTATAGTCTGTTGTCAACCCCCCAAAAAAAAAAAAAGAAGAAGAAAGAAAACAGCTCACAAAGTGGGTTATGCTGTACTGCTGTTGGCTTCTTATAATGCTATCCTTAATGACTGCCGGAAAACTTCAATAGGCTGTTGTTAGTCTATAGTTGGAAATAACACCTGCTTCATTAAATTGAGTTGCTAACAGCCTCCAACTTCATTAAATAACACCTGTTTACTGATACCAAGACTTGGTGGCACTTTTTAAATCCGAGTCTAATTTCATTGTCAGATAGTTATAGGAACAAAAGCCTAACTTATTATAATATAGGGTAATGAGCATATATTCTAAAATAAAGGCCCTAATTTCAACATTGAACTTAGATTGTATGAGATTGTAATTGTGTTTGTAGTTAGGTTGACTTCACCTTTGGGGACTTCTCATCCCATTTTATTACCTAGTTATTCGATTTCTAATAAATTTTGTTTCTCATACAAAAAGGATTGTTTTGATCTCCATGCCTTTACATCGTTACCGTTGAAAGAGTATATGATGCTGTTGCCAGCTAGGCAAGTTTTAGTGGGACAGGGACACTTATGCTTGATATTGACTTAAAACATGAAATGAATGATGAGCTTAGAACAATAAAATATAAAGATATGTAGGAGAAAAGTATAGAGACATGTAGGAGAAAAGTAGTAGTTATCTTTATTCATCACTGCATAAAGCACCTATATATAATACAAGATACTAAGGTAGATTGGGTACATAACCAATGTGGGATAGTTCACCTATATATATAATACAAGGTACTAAGGCAGATTGGGTACATAACCAATGTGGGAAAGTATTCTACAACAAGCTGTTTCCTGTTTCAATGGTTTGTGCTGTAACCAATATCAATCAACAATGGTAGATTAACTCAAACTGTTCCCTTTAAATTTCTTGTTTTCTTTTTCTGCAATATTGTACCTGTCTTAATGTTACATTCCTACTCAAGCTTTGATCTTGTGGTCTTCGAATTGTGACAAATCTTGCATAAAATCCACCTCCTGAACTTGTATTTGTGTCCTGTAGGAGGGGTCAACCTGTCGCTGAGTTTATCTTTGCTGCAACGGAAGAAACGATATTCGTCCATGTTATTATATCTGCTAAGTTAGTCTCTTGCATCTTGGTATTTTAATTCTATCTATATTTACCAATAGCTTTAACACTGTGGTAGTCCTTATATTTGGTCTGGACATGAATAAATGCGTTATTAATTCTTATGAACATGCATTTTCTGGCTCACTTTAGGCATGTCAGAGCTCTTTCAAATGGTGACATCGAACCTTTCCTCAGCAGTTCTTGCAGGAGTACCAACGACCGAATTTCAGGTGTCCTTTTGGTATAATAGTCTGTTTTCTTGTTACGTTTGACTTGCATGAGTCAGATCTTCACTCTTTGTCCTTTTTGCTAATAAATTGGCAAAGCCAAGACCTTGAAATACGTGTTAGACGTTGTCTGCTGCTATATGAAGATAATGCTTCTAGGATACTGCTGCTTCTTTTGTGTTTTATTCATTATCAAATATATCAAGCTATCAAGAACTTCGCAGCCTGTGAGTGAACTACTTAAATCCTCATGCTAGCAACCATTTGTGTTTTTGCAGTTGTCGTTTCTCCTCATGGAATGCGTGGGAAGCTCACGGGATCTTGTCCTGGTGATCTTGTAAATCAAGTGTATCTGAGGTTTTTACAATTACTGTATTCTGCATTTAATTCATTTTTACTTTTTAAGTTGATTATTATAGTACCTCTTATCATTTTAACTGATGGTACACCTTTTTTTTTTCCTTTTCCTGGGAAGTTGTATTCATAACTATCCTTACATCTGGGTTTGATCTTACTCATTTTTCTTTCTTTTAATTGATAACTTTTATGTATTTTACAGCTCTGGAAAGTTTAGAGATCCAAATGCAACTGTAGGTCTTCCTTCCAAAGTTGCTCTAGGATCTGGACCACCAGCTCAACTAAGGGTACAAAATTGCTATGTTGAAGTAACCCTTGGTTGTCAAGACAAGATGGTGCGGAATAATGAGAACTTAAATAGTAACTTTTCTCGGCCTCATGACCCTGAGTCTTCAGCTACCAGACTATGTAATCAGAGGTTGCCTTTAGACAAGCTTCCGGTTTGTGAAAAAAAGTTTGTCTATCCAACAGAGGCTGTCCTTGTTCCAGTTATGCAGACATCTTTTGCAAGATCATCTTTGAAAAGGTATTATACTTGACATCCCTAACCCTAGACAGTACTTGCATATGCAGTTTACTCACACAGCTTTGTACTTTTCAGATTCTGGCTGCAAAATTGGGCTGGACCGTCTTTGTCGGCTTCAACACTTGTTATGCATTGGTTAGGCCTAAAGTTTCTAATCTATTCATCTGACTTCCATTTATTATAGATCCATCCCTGAAGTTGTGCTTTTAATTTGTTTTGATTTTGGCAGTGATGACAAAGTTGATTCAGTGGATGGATCTTCTATTGAACCAAGTGGAACTCACTCTCACCATGGTTATCGTAGTAGTAGTAACAGTAATAGTAGTAGTTATGGCAGCATAAGTAGTTCCTCCATTGACAGTGATTGCAAGGCCCTGGGAGCTGGTGATCTTGAGGCAGATGCAGATTCTTTGATGTCCAGACAGTCTGGTTTATCTTCCTTGGGTCAAATGCAGAATGATGTCCTTCAGTTGGTAAGCTCCTCTTCTACTTCTCTCTCTCTCTCTCTTTTTTAGGGTATTTGCTTTACTGGAAAATGAAAGGATCTTTATTTTCTTTGTCCAAACTTTATTATTCTTTGTAGTTTCATGTTCTTTAGCTTTGTCTTATCTTGTATTTTGTTGCTTTCTTTCAGATACCTTATCCCTTTGTTCCCTATCTTATTAGTATTACCAATCAAAATTTCCTTGTTTCCTATCAAAACTATTTTCGTGTTAGTCGATGTAGACGTGAAGTTTTAGTTACTCTTTCCCCTTTCAGATTTTCCTTTGATGTGATGTCTTAACTTTGTAGATTGTAATGTTTCGTATTTTTGGGCATCTGATTTTTTATTTCAATTTCCTGCTCAGGGTTCTAAAAGGCCACGCAGTGGGACATCAAAGTCATTTGGTCAAGAAGGAATGGTTTTGAATCCTTCCACGACTGATTATGGTACCATGGAAGCCAATGTGTCCATTAATGGGGCTACAAATGAAAATATTGGATCTCAGTGGGGATGGGATGATGATGATAGAGGCATGGGGATGGATATTCAAGCACTACTGTCGGAGTTTGGTGATTTTGGTGACTTTTTTGAGAATGATGCTTTGCCACTTGGGAGGTAATTCTACATCTTTTATATGCTCTACGGATAAAGTGATATCAGACAGTACCTGTTTGGCTACTAGGAAATGCCTATTTTTAGAGCTAGGCAGCTAACCAGATCTTGCATTTCATTAGTTAAGTTTGGTTTCTCTTTTTGTTCCATCTTTAAATAATTTAATTCCAGATTCACTTGTGTGATCAAAGGCTTTCTAGGAAAAGAAGGAAATGGTTGAAATCCATGATATCCAATAAATCTAGATTTTTACAAGAGTCATCTCCACCAAGTCCAAATCTATTTCTTCTGCAGCTTTTCCTTTGTAAAACCCTATTTCCTTGCCTATCACCTTTCAGAATGTTTAGCTATACAGATGCCTAAATTTAGTTACGTGATAGGAGAAGATGCTTGTGAAATTGTTGTTTTGCTTTGTTGTCTATGCGTACAGATTCTCATGAGCACCTAGTCCACTACCTGCTAATGGACCCAGATCATTAATTGACATCTGGGAAGATGATTACCTGAAACCGACCGGATAAAGTTTGGTTGGGACTCAAAAACCTTACACTGAATGCCTACTTCTACTGGTTGAAGCGAATTGATGTTATGACGCAAAAGAGATGCAAAAGGGTTGAGTATGAATATTAGCTTGTTGACGGCATCTCAATGAAGATCTCTTTATAAATAGTTAGTCCATATCATAGGTAGCCCAAGGAAGAGAAACTATATAATTTTAATGTGGTTAAATCTAAAGCATGGGATCTCACAGGGGCGTACTCGTCCGGGACGGCAAAACGCTGAAATCGTCCCGGGGCGATTTGGGAAGTGACGATATTGACTTTTTAAAAAAATACGGTCAAAATCGTTGACCAAGAAAAAATACGTCAAAACCCTAGTTTTTTTTTTAAAAAAGACGAAGGTTCAATCTTCTTCACAAATTCGAACCTGATTTCTTCACAACCTGGTTTGCCTTTGCTTGGGCTCGCCGTCGCCGGGTTCGCCGCCGCCTGGGCTCGCCGTCGCCGTCGCCGTCACCG
The DNA here is from genome assembly GCA_036937905.1 of Salvia rosmarinus. Classification (NCBI taxonomy): domain Eukaryota; kingdom Viridiplantae; phylum Streptophyta; class Magnoliopsida; order Lamiales; family Lamiaceae; genus Salvia; species Salvia rosmarinus. The sequence goes on along the minus strand of CM072815.1, from coordinate 82,572,746 downwards.
TCGTGTTCGAAGGTGAAGCTGTCGCACTCTCTGTTCATCGTGTCCGAAGGCAAATAGGCAGACAGCCTGGGCTCGCGTCGCCGCTGCTGGGTTCGCCGTCGCCTGGGATCTCCGTCGTGTTCGAAGGCGGCGCAGCTCTGTTCGCCATCGCCGTTGCCTGGGCTCGCCTTGGCCTCTGCTCACCGTCGCCTCTGTTCACCACAGCTGCTCGCCGCCGTTCGGTCCGGTCAGGATGATGAAGATGAAGATGAAGACAATACCAAAGAAGGCGCTCTACGGGCCAGAGAAGTCGGAGACTCGGAGCCCTTTCTTTTGTAGGCATAGCGCTTCGACTCCTCTTTTTTTTTGGTCATAGGTTGGTTAGTAAATGGAATATATAAATTGAGATTTTTGATTATGTGGTATTTGTTATGTATTATATGGTATTTGTATATTTTTTGATAAATAATTGATATTTATTATATATAAAATATATATTAAATATAAAATACAAAACGTATTTTTGACGTATCGTATCTTCATTTTTGGAAAATTGACGTATTTTCGTCCCCGTATCGTATCGTCCCCATATTTCGTCCCCGTCCCCGTGCTTCATAGGGTTAAATTGAAATGAGATTTCTCAACGGAAAAGGTAAAGGCGTGAGTAAAATCCAACTTGTTGATTGAACACGCAAGAATGCTTGTGTGATTGAGGTTGTTATTGCTGTCTTGTACTTGCTTAGTTATAGATTTTATAAATTTATGTAGTGTCATTATCATCTTAATTCTGGAAGTTCTGCAATAGTAATCAGCTCTTTTATTAGGTATATCCGTATATATCATCATTCCCGTTATAAATTTGTTGCCCTGTGGTAGAGAAACATTACGTGCTCTTGATATCCCTTGGGTGGGAGTTTGATATTGTGTGTTTATTTTTGAGGTATGATGCTGAACTTGATATTACCCTTTACAATATTTCTTGGCTTGTCTTTTCTTTTAGCAATTAAGCTTAACCTTTAGATAACAAAACTGGTGTTTCCTTGTTTATACAATGAAGCCTCCAGGGACAGCCGAGTCTCAAGATCTCATGTTTCCTGCGCCTGATGGTGGTGAATTGTATAGTAGCCCCAGCACCTCGGTGATGGATGTGCCAGATCGAATGCTTGTATCTGCAGGTTTTCCATCATTTGACAACTTCAACCACCTACAGGCTCCTGACTCTGTGGAAGATTTAGTTATCAAAAAACAAGAAACCACAAAAAGTTATGGTCCCAGTCAAGTTACTTGTATGCTTCCATCTTCCAATGGTGAGTTTGATCATGTTGTAAAGGCTGAAGCACTGATGACATTTTCTCCAGAATATGGGGGTGTGGAAGCCCATAAGAGTGAAATTGCCTCTGCGATTTTTCGAAGCCCTTATGTTCCAGGATCTTGCAAAGTGGATTCTTCATCAAGCTCAAACCATTATGTGTACTCTGCAACACCTCCTTCCCCTTGCTGTAATGGATCTCATGAGAAATCCACATTGCCAGCGAGTGAGAAAGCATGTGCAGAGAAGAAAGAATCATGTTCTGCTTTGAAGTCAAAAAAATATTACACACATGTGGAAAGAGGAAAGCAGCAAACTGGTGGAAGTAATAATAGCCTTGGCAAAGGTGAAGTTGGAAGATCATCAGCACAGATTTTTGCTTTCAGTCAAGCAGATGTCAAACCTGTCTCAACTAAAGCAAGTGACAGCTCACAAAAAGAAGATAATTCTCTTCCATCCGCTAGTACTGTCCTTGCAACAGAGATTGAATGCCTAATGTGCCAGGTTTCCATGTGTAAGCTGCGATATACAATGCTGTCTTCCAGCAACCTTTCACCTGCTAGCCTAAGTGGATTATCTTGTAGCAACATTCACAATCTAGGCCATGTTGATTCAAGCACTATGGTGGACAATATATCAAGCAAATCTGAGTTGCAAAAGAAAGAAACAATTCCTGTTAGGATAGCTGGTGATGTAGATGGAGGAATGCTAGATGGGTGTTTGACTGCACCAGTTGGTGTCTGGCGATCTGTTGGAATTCCTAAAGTTACTAAAACGAGCTCATCAAGTATGGAGGTCTGTCCATCCATTCCACATAATTCATTCATGGAAGAAAGTATGCTTTCTTATGGACTGCGACAGCCACTCCAGGAACTTCTTGATGGTATTGCGTTGCTTGTTCAGCAAGCTACTTCATTTGTTGATGTGGCTCTGGATTCTGATTGTGGTGATGGTCCATATGGTTGGCTTGCACTTCAAGAGCAGTGGAGGCGTGGATTTTCATGTGGACCCTCTATGGTACATGCTGGCTGTGGGGGGCTTTTGGCTTCTGCCCATTCCCTGGACATTGCTGGAATGGAGCTTGTTGATCCACTCTCAGTTGATGTGAGATTCTGTTATTTGTTTCATTTCATTTTTTTGGTATTGAGAATTTCGATTTATATAGACAAAAAATACCATCGTTCTCTATTACCTTTATTATATTCTCTGTCAGTTTTCCTAAGTAGTTGGCTCTATGAAATGTGTACTTGTTACTATGTGTGATGCACATGCATGGGTGTGGATACACTTTTTTGTTGTTTGAGTAGATGGGGCATACGAGTTTTCAGTCTTAGTTGACCATTTTTGAGACTAAATCTTATCCCAACAGAATCTTGTCTTATTTATGAGTTAACCTTCTGTTTTCTAGAACTCTCATTTCATTGCCGATTAAGTATATTACTGTGTGGGTAGGTTGTTGCTGATGAAAGCAACTGATGGATGGAGAGGAACTACTTGTATTATATCTCTAATGGTTACAAAAACCCTTAAGATTTCAATGGTTATTCACTCAATATTCAATAATATGTTGCTACTATGCACATGTGGTCATTGTTGAGCTTGTTATGACAGTTGAAAGATGAGCACCAAAGTATATTGTGGATAGTTTCTGGATAGTATTGTAATTGTTGTAATAACCTCGGTGTAATCAGCATCATGAAAGTACAAATTCTTTTGTCATTTAGATGCTATTTATTAGTATTTCATGGGAGCTTCTGAGACAATACCCGATTCTTATGAATCTATTATCATGCTCAGGTCCAAGCATCTTTAACAATTGGTTTGCTTCAGTCCGACATAAAAGCAGCACTAAAATCTGCATTTAGCAATGCAGATGGCCCTCTTTCTGTTATGGATTGGTGCAGGGGCCGTAACCCATCCAATGAATTAGGGATGACTTACGATGGACAGTCTGCAGAGTCTATTGCTAGTGCAAGTGAATGCCGAGATTCATCTAGTACAGTAACTTTATCTGTTGGAGATCCCATGAGCCCATCTCTAACCTCTGCTGGTGGAGCATCTGGCCTCAAGGGTATTATGCTTATGGTTCAATGGTTCTTTCACCTTTATATTACCTTTTCAATAGTAATTCAGTTGCCATTATAGGTGATGGAACCAGAGGGGATGAGGGAGGTACTTCTCTGATGGAGTTAGATCAGCAACATTTCTCACGGATACGGCCTACACTATCTGTTGTTCCATTTCCATCCATACTTGTTGGGTATGCATGATTACCTTGTACTTTTGGTATATGCTTCTTTGATATACAACTAATTGAGAATGGAGATTGAGTTCATATTTGGCCTACATTCTGAAATATTTCTACAAGCTCTTATAGGACCGTATATACAGCATTTGGGTTTAGAGTTGAAAGCAATACTGGGAACATTTACTATGTTATTTATGTCGAAGATTTGATCTTCTAGAAATTGGAAAAAGCAATGAAATTGTTAACTGAAGATGTTCAAGGACATTGTAGTAGAGTGTGAGCTGGTAATTATCTTAACCATATTAAAATTTTGGAAGACCGCTTTGCCAAAATGATTACTGAACTGAAGTGTTTCTATTTTATTTTTTATTTGTTTATATTTGGCCTTCACTGAAATAATTCTGTAGATCTGATATTATTTACGTAATAAAAATAAATTTGAAATATAGTTGGTAAAAATTAAAGATTTTGTAATCTTTACTTATAGTGCAGTAACCTTTGGATTTCTTCTAAAGATTCCTGGCTTCATCTTGATGTTTGCTTAGAAGCTAACAAGAGATTATTCTTTTTTCCTCTCATATCTGATTCCGAAAATAGAGGTATTTATTACCATTTTAATCCACATGCCACTGGATCTTCAACTTTAGGATGCACATTCTACCTTATATTTTATTACATAAAATATTTGATGAGGGTATTATTTGTAATAGGTACCAAGATGATTGGCTCAAAACCTCAGCCAGTTCCTTACAACTCTGGGAAAAGGCTCCTCTGGAACCTTATGCGACTGCGAAACATGTAAGACTGGTTAATCTGTTTGTTTATCAACTTCGATGCTCTTTCTTCCTCTTTCCCCTTCTTGGTTTCAACAAGGCCTGGAAACTGCCCTTTTGACTTTTGATTTTACTTTGATACTATAACTGATTTCTCTCTTGTAGATGAGCTACTACGTAGTCTGCCCAAATATTGATCCACTTACCACAGCTGCTACTGATTTTTTTCTACAGCTTGGAACTGGTTAGTATCATATTATTTATATTTCGTTGAATATTCAGCCAAAAGATTTTTCTTTTTCTTATGGTAATTATATATAGTCCTGACTCCTGAGAAGTATCTAAAATGATATTCTGATATGCTGCCAACTATTTATAACTCATGATATTTTATCTCTATCTATCATAAATAAAAAAAGAAAACAACGGCAAATTTTGCATTCTTGTGTTGAATTTTCACACGCTCCTGTGTATTACTTGCTCAATATGTCTGAAGAACTTAACCTCTGTATATATGCAGTTGATAATGAAGGTAAGCTGTTTTATATCTGCACTTAGTTGGTTTTTGTATCTGGGGGGACTTTATTTGAGCATTTAGGCTTTAAATAATATCATTCTCAGAATATGTGGAATATTTTTGTTGACTATTGCATCATGAAATAAGTCATCTTTTGTTTGGTTTGTTTCCCTCATTTTTACATTTTAAGAAATATATAGGAGAAATGTATTTATTGAAATCGGCTCCAGTTCTTTGATGCACATTCCTTGGCTGTAATTTGACATCACCACAAGTTTTGTTCCTTCACATGAGCTAGTTCATTCTTATAGTTCGTCATGTTAAATTTTGTAAATCTTTCTCTCGCTAGCTCGAAAAGCCATATCCTATTGATGTGTTTTCTGGGCGGATAGCTAAAATCTCCAATCTCTCTCTCTCTCTCTCTCTTTCAGTTTATGAAACCTGCAAGCTGGGAACACATGCACCCCAAAGTCTGGGAAATGAGATGGATATAGATTCTGGGAAAATATCACCTGGTTTTGTTCTTCTTGATTGTCCACAATCAATGAAGATAGATACCAACAATGCATCTATGTTGGGATCAATCAGTGATTATTTCCTTTTCCTATCAAATGGCTGGGACCTGACTAGCTATTTAAAGACTCTTTCTAAGGTTCTTAAGACCTTGAAATTCGGTTCGTCTGTGACAGTGAATGCCAAGGAAGGAAATGGCGGACCATGCACTGTAAGTTCTGAATTCCATGCATTTTTTTAATAATACCATTCTCTAACATCTTCACATTCACAATCCGACCCGTTACTTCATCTCAGTACCAATTTTGTCATCTGTTTGCTACTGCAAATCAAGACATGTGGTGGTTCAACTACCTCTTATGTATCTAGATGAAGAAGCTTTGTTTATATGAGATCTTCTGTTTGTTATTGTGTGAACTAGACTTCAGGGTCTCAAAATCTTCATCATGCTGTTGACTGATTGACGACCTCTACTAGGAAGATGTATAACTTTTTAGGACTGCCACCATGCGTTTTTTTGTAGTCCTCTTCTTATGTTACAATTTGATTTTCTTGCCTGTACATGCCACATGATCATATTAAAAGTTGCAAAGGGTTGACGCTTTTAACAGTTTTACTTTCCATGCAGAATAAGATGTTCCATAATATGAATTCCTCATAGTAAAATACATTGTTAGTTTGGAACTATTATTTTTCTCCTTTTCCTTATTTCTCATTAGAATTTTATGTAGCGGGTAGACATTTTCATAATGGTTTTGTAATTTTAATTCCTGTTCATTGAATCAGGTAGTCTATGTGGTCTGCCCCTTTCCAGAGCCTCTTGCAGTCCTACAGACTGTGGTTGAAGCTTCTATTGCTATCGGATCAGTGATTCGGTCTTCTGAAAAAGAAAGGCGATCCATGATGCACAATCAAGTTGCAAAAGCTTTGAGTTACCCAGCTTCTGTAGATGAGTCATTTTCAAATATTTCGACTCTTACAGGATTTAGCATCCCAAAGCTTGTATTGCAGATTGTGACAGTAGATGCCATTTTTAGGGTCACTAGCCCCAAGCTAAATGAGCTCATCATTCTAAAGGAAATTGCTTTCACTGTTTATAATAAAGCTCGACGAATTTTGCGAGGAGCCTCTGGTGAGACGATGTCATCATTATCTGTGTCAGGAGGTTCTCAATCAGTCTTGATGCAGATGTCTCCATCCGTTCCTGGTATGTGGAAGGATTGTGTTGGTTCTCGAATTGGCGGACCTCCTCTTCAGAGAGAGTGAACTTGACACAAGCCTTAGACAGGGTGCTTGGGACAACTCTTGGCAGACAGCAAGGAGTGGGGGACTTGGACCAGATCCCAGCAGAACTGGAGATATCTTTCCTCTGGATGATATTCGTTGTTTATTTGAGCCACTTTTTATTCTTGCAGAACCTGGCTCCATAGAGCGTCGGCTTTCACCCTTTTTTGGGAATTCGGCGGATTCATCAAAGCTGTCAGATGATTGCACAAGTAGTAGCTTTGTGCAAAATTCTACTGCTTCAAGAACTGGAGATAACGGGCCTGTTTCTCAGCATGATTCCTTGGATTCAGATGGTTTGGCATCTGGCCACCAAAAATCACTCCCAAGTCTGCATTGTTGTTATGGGTGGACTGAGGATTGGCGTTGGATGGTGTCCATATGGACAGACTCAAGAGGAGAATTGCTTGACAGTTGTGTTTACCCCTTTGGAGGAATCAGTAGTCGGCAAGACACAAAGGGTCTGCAGTCCCTCTTCGTCCAAATGTTGCAACAAGGATGCCAGATTCTTCAAGCTCCTGATGTTGGTGTAGCTAAGCCTAGGGATCTCGTGATTACACGAATTGGATGCTTTTTTGAGCTTGAGTGCCAAGGTATTAAATACACTCTACATTTGCTAAACCAACTTATTAGAATTTTGTCCGGTATTGGGATTTTCTATTTATTATATTTATGCTTCTGCGTCACAATTGTTGGATAACATTTTGGCTTATCCCAGTATTCTTGCTTTTCAGTTATGTAAATAAGGTTCGAGCAGTAGAATCATGTAGGAGCAATAATTCCCACTCATAAACAACATAATTTCCCTAATGTTGTCATGTTTGCTCCACCATATAGTGTTTGTGGTGGTATAGTTGGAATTTTAACATCTGCAATGCGGTGATATCATTTAAGCTTATATGTCCAGTCAGCTAATCATCTCCTAAGAGTTTGACATTATGTTTCTGCTTTTTGATAGTATCCTAGTTGGTTAAGATTGTGAAAGAAATTTGAATAAATTGATTGTTTGAGTGCTAAGTTCCTCAAACAGCTTCTACCTGTTTTGACCTTAAAGGTACCATCTTTTGCAGAGTGGCAGAAAGCTTTATATTCAGCTGGGGTTCTGATGTGAAAAGTGGTCTCTGCAGCTCCGTCGTTCCTCCCTGATGGAATGCCAGCTGGAAGCAACGGAAAATCTTTACAACAGCAGGAGATTAGTTTAATGCAAGAGAGGGCACTGCCCTCTTCACCAAGTCCATTGTACAGTCCTCATTCTAAATCTTCTGGATTCATGAAAGGTGGCATTTCACAACCTTCCTCGAGGAAGCAGCTAATGGGCGGGCATGCAGTGTTAGACAATTCGAAAGGCTTACTGCAATGGGTGCAGAGCATCAGTTTTGTGTCAGTCTCAATTGACCGTTCATTACAACTGGTGTTCCAAGCAGATTCATCTCCTGGTACTTATCGATTCACTTTGATATTCTTTGCTTTAGATTTGCATCTTACTGAGTTTCATCACTGTTTTTAAGTGCATATTTAATGTCACTGTTGTTGCTAAGTCTTGGGGTGTGTTGTGATGTGTCTAAGCAACTCTGTAGAACTTTGACAGTTGTCAGGACATGAATTTTGTCTCCAGGCTTGTGCTTTTGTCCGACTCCAAAAAGATTTGGAGTCTCGTATGAATTGGAAGGCACACACCAAGCAGAAACGCTCTTTATTTGAGGAATTTACTTAAGAATATAGGACAAGAATAGTTTTCCATCAATTAAACCAAATATTTAATAAGTTATGTAGGTCATACTACTCAACTGACGAAACAAATGTCTTTTCCTGGAAGGCTTACATTAATTGGTTTAGACTTCTCGTGTGTAATTTGCCAACTCAATGTTCATGTGTTTTAATCGATTTCATGTTTTTGAACTGTGAGTTGAAAAATAATCATGAGATCTAGTTGAATACTGTTATTTCTTTGCATCTTGTACTTAAAAGTTATTAGGTTCTCAAGTTATTCAGTTACATGATTACATCTCACGATAAATTAGCTTGGATACTTAAATAACTAGAGAATGAGAATCTCTACCTCTGTCTTCTTATTTTGCCATATGTGCTCTTATTATCACGGTTGGTGTGTTTTCCTGAAGAGATGCAACTATTTTAGTGATTGAGATTTTTGCTTTTCTTGTTGTTTCCTTTGTTCGCTTGTGAATGCTCTTTATTTATGTTATTCCTATTAAATGAGGATTTCAACCTACTAGCTACATCTTATTAAGAGTTTCTTTAGCGAAGCTGTTTTTGCCTAAGAATCACATTGTTGCAGGGTCAAGTCAAGGTAGTACCACGTCAGGTCTGTCTGGCTATCTTGAAGGATACACACCTGTGAAGTCCCTCGGATCTACATCCGCATCCTACCTTTTAGTCCCTTCACCGAGTATCCGCTTTCTGCCTCCATCTGTTCTTCAGCTTCCTACATGTCTCACTACAGATTCCCCGCCTCTTGCCCATCTTCTACATAGCAAAGGGTCTGCAATTCCCTTGTCCACGGGCTTTGTTGTTTCAAAAGCAGTACCTTCAATGAGGAGAGACTCAAGGAGTTTGTCGAAAGAAGAATGGCCTTCAGTTCTCTCTGTTAGTTTAGTCGACTATTTTGGAGGCAACATTTTCAGCCAAGACAAGTTAGCAAAGGGTGCCAATAAGCCAGTAGGGCGAGGTGTGAGCTCTGAATCCAAAGACATTGAGGTGGAAACACACATAATACTAGATAAAATAGCGGCAGAGCTCCATGCTTTGTCGTGGATGACTGCTAGCCCAGCGTACTTGGAGAGAAGATCCGCTTTGCCTTTCCACTGTGACATGGTTTTGAGACTCCGAAGGCTTCTCCATTTCGCTGATAAGGAACACTCACGGCTTCCAGAGAAGGCAAGTGTGTAGGACCTGACATGATATAGAGGTATTGTTTGTTTGACCTCTCATAATGTGAATAATTTAGTCGTAGCTAGCATGTAATGAGGCGGTGCTGATTAGCAGCCATTAGTTGTAGTGACAAGGATAGATAAGCATCTAGCTAGGGGCGTCACCCTCAGAAATTCATGCGAGTTCGTCGTTCATCAGGATAGTCTTGACTTGTAAATCGAAGCTAGTGAATAGTGGAATCCCATAGTGAGATGTGTAAATAACCTATAGATGCAGATTGACCATTTTTGGCATTGGTTGGTCCAACTGAATACGATGTGGAGAGTGATGCAATTCAAATGTGTATATTTCCATGGTGGAGCATAATGGTTGTAAGTTGTAACATCCACCATTGACTGACTCTGGAAATGGATGATGGAACTTGTACTTGTGTTTCATGTGGTGTAACATCTACGACATTGATCCAATTATTATTATTATTATTATTATTATTATTAGTAGTAGTAGTAGTAGTAGTAGTTAATGCAGAAATATATTCACTAGTAAATGACTCGTGCAAACATTCTGTCACGAGTCCTGTCAAAGTTGCTTTCTTGTGGTTTTGTTTGTTTCCTTGAACGTTTTATGTGATTATTTAAGTTTAATTGGCTGAAAATTTTATTTTTCGGAATTCACTAATTGGTTCTGCTTAGCTATGTATTGAATTGCAATACTAACCGAGAAAATGGAAGGTCCTTTCAAATTAGATTGCAATATAAAGTTCTCTGTTAATGTTTTCGGGAAATAACATATTCTACAATGTAAGTAAAGCTATTTGCACAACAAAGGAAAAGGATACATGAACTAATTATGCATGAAGACTGCTCCGTTGTGACGTTGTCCATAACATTACTAAATCTTAAGAATTACCGTTGGAATAATTTATTTGAGCATTGCACACACTAGGAAATTGTTAATTTAAATATTTAATCATTTTTCTTCCAATTGGTTGACATCATCACGCATTTGCTCAAGTGATAGGTTTCACATTTACCTAGTCCAAACACTCGGATGCACATAATTTAAGTTTGATCAAATTAGCAAGTTGGCCAATATTATTTGCTAAAATCACGATTTAATTGACGTCTTCCTTTCTTTTTAAAAGAAAAGAAAAGTTGACAACTTCTTAAAGAAGTGAAAATCCATAAGCAAAACTTGAGATTTTCTCCACAAGTTAATTTTTAGAGTTATTCTTAGTCGATATTTATGTATACCTATCTCTAACGGCCACTTGTATCCAAAATATATGAAAGAAGTCCTCATATCTGGGCAATGTGGAAGCTTTATGCATACAATATGCCTCAAGCTTAGGAGATCAATGATCTCATGAATGCATCTTATACTTCAGTTTTCGGTCTTGTCATTTCTAAATTAATTTCATAATCTAATTAAATATAACATCACTGACTCCACATAACTATTCAACAAACATTGAACTGAATTACGTAAAATTTTATCAAAAGGCATATTTCTGCAGATACATCTTCATCAAATCAAGTCATGAAGAAAAGGTGAGAAAAACTAAACACATTACAGAACAGAGGAAAAAACAGCAATTGTTTTACCCTCCAAAACAACATTGAGATAAGTACAATTCAATGTGATTGTGACAGAAAAAACAAAAACAATCTGGGAATCCACAAGAATAGATAAGGAAATAAAAAATAAAAAATAAAAAATTCCTAGTTTCTAACCTTCTTTCGCAGATTTAGTACTCCTAGATTTCTTTAACTCCCAGGGAGGCAGACAGCCTTTGTAGTGTGACTGTAACACCAACGACGATATCGATACTTCTTTCTCCTTCGGGTGCATAGATATTGAAGAGAAGCAGCTCAAAGAGCTTCTCAGACTCTTCTTCTCACTCTCTGCATCTTGACAGTTCGCATCATGTCGCTCTGTGCTCGTTTTCAGAGCCTCCGGAAGTATGCAGTTGCAGTATGAGCCTATAATCGCCATTGCAGTGCGGAAAAAAAAAATCTTAGAAGGGATTTCAAATAAACTAGCATGAAATGGTTATCAAATCTACAACTGACGTTTAAACACATTTTCATAGATAAAACGTGTATTTGGGCATTGCCAGTTATGATGCATCAAAATGAGATGGATAATAGATGAGGGTAAGATGGAGATAAGATAAGATACCTATCCTTGCCAGCCTATTCACCCATTTTGGTATCCGTTTCCCAGTCAGCTTGTAGCATATGTCCTCGCAGAAATGGTTGCAGTTTTGACAACCAAGTGATACGTATCACCACAGTAATTCGCAGCTTGGTGCTCCATGAAATCCCTAACCTGGTGAGGGTTCAAATCGTTGTACCAATGAAAATTGACTTGGGAACCTGAATCCAGGGCATTGCCGGGTTCTACTTCAAACACGCCACTAGTAGGAAAGTCGTGGGCCAAAAGCATATTCAATGTCATACACTGCAAAACAAATTTCCTAGGCACTCAGTCTATGAATGTGAAAATAATCGAGAAGTTAACAAAGTAAAGCACAATAAAGCAAGCAGACATCACAAAGTAAGAGAATCATTCTACCTTCCACGCCAGAGTGAAAGATGCCAACTCCAGCCCAGTAGACATAGCCATTGATAGGAGTTAAATCGTAAACATTTAGGTAAACAGGAGTGTTCCTTGGGTAAAGCTAGCTGACCTAACCTTAGGAAACACGCAGAACCTCGTGGCTGATTCGCCTGCATCTGAAGAGGCACAATTGATGTCCAACTACTTTTAAATTTCGATTTCATGTTCAAGGGTGAAACCAGTAATGGCTCAATACGCAGTTTCAACCTGTGACATTATTTAAGATGTCAATTACTGTATGAGAATTATTTATCGAGATTGTACATAACCAAATCCGAACATCCATGCTTAAAGGGAATAGATCCTAAATAATTAAGAAATCAAGCATAAATTACCTTTTACTGATTTCTTTTGTACTTGCCCTTAAACATACATGTATAACTCAATTATATCAAGCCATTGAGATCATAATCCAGTTTATGGTAGATTAGCAATAACCAATTAAACCCAAGTTTCAAGGAAGAAGCTACTTCGAGTACTATAAAACCAAGGTAGGACAATAAATCATGTTTAGTTATGCAGTTTTAACGTCTTTCACGCATGATAGAACTTCATGCTTCAAGAATTTAAAGAACATTATCTTACCCTGATTGACAGGTTCAAGCAACCAAGGTATTCAAAAGAAACAATAAATTCCAATATTTTTCGCATAAAACAAAGCCAATACCCCAAAGGAACTAAATCTGATGTTTGCCTACGAATTTCTGTGCTGTATGAATGAAATCGAGTTTGTGAGTGAACAGTGAATTCAGAAGGCAGAGCTTCGAGTTAAACATTCTGATGCACCATTCCACAAAGTCCAGGATATATCTCAGCTAACAGCGACTTTTTTACAGAAAGTATCATTTGCTGGAACTATTACTAATTTACTAATTGCTGCCTTTTGTCTTTTAGAAGCTCTCAAGAATTGGCTTTTTACTACAGGAGCATAGCAAATCTTATCCTACAAGATTTGGGCTCTTTTTCCTTCTACAATCAAAAGGGTGATAAAACCAATAACTGAGTGCAATCAATATATTCTTTCATTTTCTTCAAAAGTTGTAGATTAACAATATCTGTTCCTAATAGAGAAGCCTACAGGAGTAAATCATTAACTAGACTTTAGATGCATGAATATAGACACCAAATTTGAGGGCCATGGGCACCATGCTTAAATGGAGTTCCTATTAAGCGTGTAAAAATAGAGAAATACACATCATACAGTTTCTTGTCTAACACATGAACACATGCAATAAAAGGACTGAGCAAAGGAAGTAGACCCTGAAGATGCTGAGTTTTTGAGACAATAATTCTTGGGAAAACAAGGATCAAACGAGTAAACATAAACCTTATCTACAAGAAATATGACTGGATGATTTTCCATTGCCAAAATCGAATACATTTGCTTAAGGATATGGCAAACTATGCTACCGCATTTCTGAAAACAGTATGAAGAAGTAAGGATAGCTGCCAACTCTATCGCATTAAGATATCACAATCAAACTACCACGAAATAGAATTCTATTCCAAATGTAGAATTCTGGAAATATCGACTCCAATTATATATGCGTGTGTATATATATTAATATATAGTAGCCCATTTTCATATTTCCAGACTAGGGCAGATGAAAGGTTAAAAATGGCTACGGAAAGAAAATGAAGGAGATAATTTAAGGCAGATTAGAAACTTTTAAGGTACATTGTCATTTTCTGACTAGGTGGTGAGCTAAATGATGACAACTTTAGATCAAGACACCAATCAAAGCCACCTTTCTAATCAGATTATTAACATAGATCATCATTTTTGCTAAGATCTCTCAAATTACAGAACATATAAAAGAAAAGTTGACCAAAAGAACTAAAACAAGAATCCCATCTGACATAGAACCAAGAACGATAAAACAACGAGAGAAAGAGATTGGATCTAAAATCCAAAACACTGAACCAAAATTATATCTTTCACAGGTTCAGCCATAGATTTCTGAAAATTAAGAAATCAAGAAAAAGAAAAAACATAGTTCAAAAAGAAAACCTTCCAATACAAGAAAATCACATTCACTAAAAAAAGCCAGCATAGAAAGGAACCAAATCAATGCAGCCAATGTAAAAAAGGGGAAATTCTTGGACAATAAAAATTTAAAGACGGTTAATGAAAAATTCTTACAGTTCAAGAAACAGAGAAATACTTACAAGGAAAACCCAATTTAATTCTTTACCTTAATAAAGAAGGGCACTCATTGTCAAGAACTGTTTCCTCCTCAACTGCATAAAAGCCACCGCTTGCACAGCAGAAAACTTACCTGAAAGAGGAGTGTACGTGACTGGACAATACGCATTATTTGCTGCAGACTCCGATTCACAGAGAGAGGGGGAGAGAGAGAGAGTATCAGTCCACAGCTGTCTTTTTGTTGATTCAAAGCCTAGTTGAAAGGAAAAGAAAACAAAATAGAGGGAAAAAGTTGACCTGTAAATGCCAACTTGACTGCTGACAACATTCGTAGATTGTAGATACAAGCATTTTTTTTCAGATTAGTGACAAATACAAGTATATTTTACTCCCCAAAAGATTGAAGAAAGAGAGAAATGGGTTTCGAGAAATTGAAGAAATGGGAAATGGGTTTATTCGAAATTGATTGTAGATAAATTATCTGAATATGATTAAATCATAAGTACATCGAACATAGTTGCTATATATTTCTATATTTGAAGAAATTCAAAGTCCCACTCAAATTTGAATTTTGTAAGCGAAATAGGATAAAACAACTGGAAAAAAGAATGAATGAATTATTTGACTTCGACTTACACTGCTAATTTTTTTATATCGGTTGATAAGTTTTAACAAAATTCAAATAAATTTGAAATCCATTAATTCCCCATTTGTAGCAACAGTTATTTTATTTCTCCCAAAGAGAAATAAAGAAACGGTCAAAGTATAGAATATTAAATTTGGTGAATAAATGGATTTTTTTTAAAGAATTTTATCCGTCATTTAGAAGCAGTATGTATGACATAATACTCTGCCGTCTACGTGTTGCCAACTATTGTGCAAATTGCAAATTGCAAATTGAGAATATTTAAGTGCCACTATTATTTACATCTTTACGATTTTCGAATATATTCCAATAATTAAATAGTATTTACATGGGTATATTTTCCTATATGTTTGAATCTCTGTATATTCTTGATAACAAGAAGATGAAGAATACTTAATTCTAAATTACTTGAGCAAGTTAGAGGT
The DNA here is from genome assembly GCA_036937905.1 of Salvia rosmarinus. NCBI lineage: Eukaryota > Viridiplantae > Streptophyta > Magnoliopsida > Lamiales > Lamiaceae > Salvia > Salvia rosmarinus. The sequence goes on along the minus strand of CM072815.1, from coordinate 82,557,395 downwards.
GAAGTCGCCTAAAACACTAATACATTTTAAAAGTATATGTCATATGTGTGTCCAAATTATTATCGAAGTCAAATCGAGTTAAACAGCAATTCACCCACTTAAATAGATTAACTTGTTAGAAATTTTTGAAAGCGCTACAGTTACAAATGTAACTTACAAAAATTAGAGTTAAAACAAAAGAAAAATACTCAATTCCCAAAGCGTAAGTACTTGTAATCCCTGGTTTTTTTTTGAGAAAAGTTCTTGGCCTAGAAGAAAAGAAAAGTATCAATATTTTACCCACTCAACCAATCTGATACCTTCAAAGTCTTAAAATACATAATTTATGTTTGGTGTTTCATCATTGGGAATTATGATTAATTTCTTATTTAATACTAATAATTCAACATGAATATTAATGATTTACGGCTGCATTAACATAAATATTAATTATTTAATTCATATATCTCATGTAACTCAAAAAACTAAATTATATGGATAATTTCAAATTCAAGTAAAAAATGCATAAATTAAGATTCTAAACCAATGACTATATATGTGAATTTGAGATAAAAATGTAATAGAAACGAACTGTCATTTCTGCATACTTTCCCCGGTTCCGTTGCTATCGCGGGTTTTACACAATCGATCGGATTAGATAGATATCCCTTCAACACAATATAGGTCATCGAAAGGATCTTGAGACCCACCAAAGTACGAAAGCCGTGATCTTTCAGAAAACGGATTCATATTCGAAGAGTGCATAACTGTATGGATAAGCTTACATTAACCCGTCAATTTGGGATCCATCCATTTCGATATTTTAAATTAGAATATCCCAACCGAAATTGACAATTAAGAGTTAATACGGACCTATTTTGAACAGCGAACCATAACAATATGTAATTGTAAATTAGAAATAAATAAATCGATTACTTGATTTTTTAGAAAATATGGTGCATAATAAAAAATTTATGACCATAGATCTTCAATCAAATTATGTCTGAAGAATAAGATTTACAGGAGGAACTAATTTCCAATTCTCAAACAAAACATTATTTGGAATTGGGATCCAAACTTTTGTTTTCAAGTTCCAAAACAAACTTTCGCTCTAAGTTTTACAAGTGCTTTGTCTTTGGGTCTATTTTATCAAATATTGTTGTTTTATAACACCAAACCTAGATTAAAAAGAATTAGATTATACAATATGAGAAAAGATAAACTCAATTTTCTGTTCATTTTGAGTGTATTTTGTTCTTTAATTCCTCTACTTTTTACTTCCTTTTTCAGAGTCTGGGCGAATTAAACGTTAATAATTCTTAGAGGATGAGTCATATCACTGAACTACATAGATTGTTCCAACTCAATAGACTAATTGGGCCTTGCCTTCCTATTGTGACATTGTCGAAATCAAAGGAAGAGGTATATCATCAACTCCAAAACTGTTAGTTGACACTTGACATGCATAAGTTTGTAAATCACTCGATCTTTAATCTTTATATAATATTACAAATCAAATTTCAACCAAGAGGTAAATATTTTCAAGATCTCATCACTTTTTGATTTCATTACCAAGTTGTTCTTTGCCGTTTTTGAACTTATCTATAATTACCAGGGCGATTAATTTATGCAGGATGAGGTAAAGAAGATATGTGAACCGTGTGAATTATAAATTCTTGAAGCGAAGGTTCAGAAATAGAGAAAAGCCAAAATATAGTTCCCTAAGTGAAGCAGATGCACAAGTCAAAGGGGTCGTTCTTATTTGTAACGTACCAAACCAAAAAAGATCCCGTGGTAGTCTACCTGTATAGTGAAATGATGCTATCTCATGCCAGTAAAAGTTTTGAAATCAAGACCTGTTGTATATCCAGCTAGGGAAGTGAAGGATGATTGCACAGAGCTTCAATAATGTCGTGGAATTTACTTCAACTCCAAACTTTTCTTCAGAAGCGTCTTCTGGCTTGTCAGCAATCAGTTCTATGTGAACAAGAATAATAAGAAACAGTTCTGCAGAATAAGATTAAAAAAAAATCTCAGTTAGATACAAAATATAAATTCTCAAATATGTAGTTTTCATGGATATGTAGATTCAGCATGAGTACAATAGAAAGTTTTCTTACCAAGATGAACCATCAGGGAAGGCCTCCAACACGTCTTGCTTCCCGTTCACATAGTAATCCATGACAGCTTTCATCCGCCACAGCTTATCAGGGTGATAATTTATATGGATTATCACTGGCCTAAGCTTGCGCAGTTGTGGGTTTTTCCGTACGGTTTTGAAGAGAACTTTGCTGTTCATGAACATGTAAAAATCCATGGTTCTTCTGGATGCATGAAGCCCCTCATAACCAGGATGTGATGGGTAGAAAAGCTCTTCGTTAAAGACTGCTTGGTCCCAAGCATTCTCTTGAGCCAGCCTACCAGCCACACGGTCTAAGAGCTCAATAGAGGGGATCGTAGGTCTAATATAGAAAAACCCTGAGTTGTAAACCCATATCCTCATTGTATGAGCATACCTAGCCCAACCCATTTCAGGTTCATCAAAAACATCATTGAATCCATAAGCTGTCATATTATTGTGACCGTCAGTCATGGACTCCACATCTGAATCCCTGTACAGATGCTCAAATGGATTTTGCAAGTAGACTATGTCAACATCTGAGAGCAGAACACTGTATCCCATCTGCAAGAACTCCTCAAGATCCGAAATTTCAATCCTGAGACAGCATGATTTCCTCCAGTTCTTGCAATGGACTCAGAGTTCTTATCTTCCTTTATCTCCTCTACATCTTTTTATATACGGAACGTCATTTGATTGGCAGAAACTGTAAATTTCCTCATCCAATGCAAAGACTAAGTAATTAGGTATACCCACTCTTTTGATATTCATGAACCACAACTCCAACATGTCCTTAACATTTGAATTGGCAAGTGTAACGATGACTTCACGATTCAAAGCAACTTCCGCGAGTATCTTGGCCAATTTTGGGTTGACAGATTCATCAGGTGAAACTGTGGGGTTGGTTCGCAATCCCTTAACAGTGCCAAAATCCCAGCCTTTGCTGTTCGCCTAACACCATCACCTGTTTATGGGCACTATCCTTCCCTTGCTCAGCAAACCGAACCTTCTCCTTCAACTCTCTGACTTGCCTTTTCAACTCTGCATTTTTCTCTGAAGCAGCGAAAAACTCTGATTTCAGCAAGTTGATGTGTTCTGATGATTCACATGAAGAGTCAATAACCTGGCAGGCGGATCATCCACAGGCATAATTATGTTGATTATGTTCGAGAAAATGGTTCCTCAAGGGTCAGCTGGTAACCAATCATGGAAAAGAAAAAAAGCAACCCCAAATATAGACAACCAACTGATAAGATATAAAAAGGATACCCTGATAAACTCCCTCATAGATAACCATCCCAATCTCCTTAATTATATGATTCATACGCCTTTTGCAGCCAACTGTGGGAACACACCAGCCTTGACACACACAAAAGATGCACTTTACAGATTTTGATAAACTACAGAAATCTTTGTGTTATATGCAAAATCATAACCAAAACAATTTGCATTGTTCTAAGAGACTAGCATGCATAACTTAATAGTAAGTCACTCGAATTGTTCATTTATGCATTCTTTGTGGTTGCACTAACAGCCTATTCCTAGATTCGACAAAGGAAGCTCAGCAAAAATGCAGCTACTCATCTTTTCTGCTGAAAAGAATTATATTTCATATTTTGTGTAGTCTGATCACCATCAAATTACAAAAAACAATAATAGTTTTTCCATCAAATTACAAGAAACAATAATAGTTTTTCTTTCAAATGTCATCACTTCAAAAACTGAGACAATGAGCTGCAGAGGAAGCTTCTATTCCTACGACTTACGAGCTGAGTTTTCAGTCAGCTCATGCAGCAGTAACGGAAGACAACACTTCATCCGGAACTATTAAATCATATATCATTACCAAAAGAAAGGCAATAAATTATTAGCATCAACCTTCCAATTCGAAATCAAACACGCAATTCCTAGTCAACGCTTGGTAAAATCTCAGAAAATCAACATTCAAGCAAGACTACGAACAGATGAGCAGTAAAAATAGTACCTCCGGATAGGAGACAGCGATCCGGCCGTGACTCAGCAGCGATGACGATAAGACGAAGAATCCGTCCGGATAGAAGAATGCTAAGACGCATCCGAGCAATATTCCGACGAAGATAGCGGCGGTGATTCTCGATTTGCGAAGCGATTGGCTGCCGTCCTTCTTCATCAGCGCAGCCTCTCTACGACCACCTATCATCACTTTCTCACGGCGGATTTGCAATATACGGTTACTACAGCATTATTCAACCGTATAAATACGAACGAAACAATAATTAACAGCTGATAATATCAACTACATAATAGTCTGCATTATTTCTCTACAGCGACTCGGAGAAGTAGACTTTCAGCCTGGGCCGCCGTTGAACATGAATTTATATTCATTTCCCTTCCCTTTTTAATATTACCATCATATATTCAACTAAAACGACTCGTTTGGTTTTATGAATAGAATCACATGTCTCTCAACATAATAAAATGGGGTTGTTTTTTTTAATGTTTTATCGAATTAATTGTTAAAAATTTCACAAGTTCCAATCCGATATCAGTTTTAGGTATGTTTTATAATTCATTGCAATAATAATACTCCCTTCCTCCCAGGCATTAGTCCCAAAACTTTTCGGTCCGCAGACCAAGACACACTTTATTACTCATTAATACATTCTCAACCACCTTTATTTAACTTATTTTATTCATAATCCTTCTCACTTAATCATCATTACCTTTATTATTTTTAATTCTCAATTTAGTTATGTACTTAATTTTTTGTCTAATTTTTTTTGAAATTGCTTATTGAAGTTAATTTTTTTTATTGATTTTTTCGGCCACACACCAATTTTTTTTTTTTATAAAGTGATAGACAATTAAAAAGAAGGAGAATTTGAAACATTAAATTAAAGTGATTACTCATTAAACATGAATTCACAGAATTAAATTCCTGCTATTTTCTTAAATTGAGAAACATTAAATTAAATTTCAACACATTAAATTAAAGTTCAAAACAGTAAATAAAAATCAAAGGATCATTACAAAGTGTACAAGGGGGACCCAACACTTAGTGAGAATTTTCCAAAAGTTTCGAACAATACAAATGAAAGGGGAGGAGTTCGAAACTCCCTCTTAAATTACCCAATATTTTGTCTCCAAAAATTCCAGCTAAAAAGATGGAGAGTTCGAAACTCCCTCTAAAAATATCTAACTTATCTACTCAATAAATACACTACACAAGCTATACAAATTCTCAAACTGCAACAGCTTAAACATCCAAAAGAGAAAAGATGGCCAAAACCAAAGATATTCCATCCTCTAAAGTGGCAGCCATTGTGCAATTCCTTCTTGAGGACATGAAGGACGGCAGACCAAAGAGAGGGAGGGTGAATGAAGCTGCATCAACCTTCGAAGTATGCCGGAAATCCATCAGCCGTATTTGGGCTGAAACAAAGAAGCAGAAACAAGCAGGTCAAGTAGTTTCAATAAAAAATAAGAGGTGTAATGCATACATAAAGAGAATTGAAATAGACTTTGAGCTTATTTCAAATTTGGAACTCATGCAAAGAAGCACCATAAGAAGATTAGCAGTAGGTATAAAGTGCAGCAAAAGTGTGGTTGGGAGATGGGTATCTAAAGGGCTGATCAAATCTCATTCAAATGCAATCAAGTCTGATCTAAGAGCACCAAACAAGCTCTTAAGAATGAGGTTTTCATTAGATGCATTAGAGTTTGATAGGGTTTTGAATGTTTTGAAGTTTAGAGGCATGGAGAACATTGTACACATAGATGAAAAGTGGTTTTACATGTCAAAAACTTCTCACAGATTCTACCTAATCCCATATGAGGAAGAACCTCATAGGGCCTGTAGAAGCAAGTTTATAACTAAAGTCATGTTCATGTGTGTCAGATGTAGACCCATCTTTTCAATGAAGGAGCGATCTATTGATGGAAATATTGGAATCTTTCCATTCACGTGTCTGTCCCACCAAAAGGAGGAAAAAAAGAGATCTTGGCACTATGGAGACCAAAACAATTGCATCTATCACAAAAGATGTAATCAAAGATTGTGTGATCAATCAGGTATGGAGATCCGAAGATAGATGTGTGATGACGGTGGTATGGAACTCAAAGATAGATGTTCATGTGACATTCCATGGAGAAATGTATGTTGTTGAGCTTCTTACAATTGTAACTTAGTTGCTCAATATACTTAAATGCACTACATGTTTATGTTCGATAATTCCACCATCATGTCAAAGTGGTCATCTCGGTCCAACAAAATGATTTACATACAACAAGACAATGCAAAGCCTCATATAAAAATGATGATCCCGATTTGTGAATGCGACCACAAAGAATGGCTTTCATATCATCATAACACATCAACCCCCAATTCACCGTGCACAAATGTGAATGATTTGGGTTGGTTTAGAGCCATCCAAAGCTTACAAACAGAGACATCATGCAAGATGTGGAGGAACTTGTGAATGCAGTTAAGAACTCATTTGAAAGATTATCTCCAACTACTTTAAACAATGTTTTTCTGAGTTTGCAAAGTTGCATGGTGGAGATTCTGAAAGTCAGAGGGCAAAACTCATACAAAGTGCCACACATGAAGAAGGGGACACTAATCAGAGAGGGAATACTTCCAGTTAACTTAGAGGTATCTATGGACTTAGTCAAGGAATGCATTGAATACCTACAAATGTCATGATTTGCAGAAGAAATGGGTCAAGTCATGCAAATGCTAGGGATTCAACACATTCCATGAAGAATAGCAGCCCTAAACTGTGTGCAGTGATAGTGTAGACAATGCTTTTTGAATGCATGGTATGCATGCTTTTGTTAATAGATAGTGTGGAATTGATTGCTGGTTTATTGTTTTTGATGGAAACTGTACTCAATGCCCCAAATGCAATACAAAGTGTTTTGTCTTAGGTTTAATAAACTTAAGGATTCAGATATGTAGTGTAGTAAGTGTGCCATCATAAAATGTCAAGAGAGTGATCACATATAATCATCATCACAGTACACAAACCATCAATTTTGCATCACAGATACCAGGAATCAACCCACACCATCTCTCCAACTTGCACAACTACCAGCACACAAAACAAGCACATCCATTACATAGCCAACACGCAAACCACATCTCACATTGTCATAGATGTGGAAAACAAACACAAATGAATGGAAATATTATCATTTCAGCAACCACATCTCCCAACACACAACAAATCAGCCCACACACCAATTGGGGCAACAATATCTCATCCACCCACCAATTGGGGCAACCTGGTCTCAGCCACACACAAATTACACACCAACAATATCTCAACCACCCACCAATTGGGGCAACCTGAGCTCAGCCACACACAAATTACACAACCACCCACCAATTGGGGCAACCTGAACTCAGCCACACACAAATTACACACCTACAATATCTCAGCCACCCACCAATTGGGGCAACCTGATCTCAGTCACACACAAATTACACAACAACATAGTGAAGAAATCATCACACACCAATATAGTGCAAATCGAACACACCAATTCATTAAACGCGCGCATAAAGAAAGATCTCACCCATTCCTCAACCGAGGTAAGAGAATGCACATCATAGGCTTAAGATCGTCAGGAATCTCCCTCATGTAAGCATTCAGCCTCATCTCCGCATTTCTCCAAGCCCTAGTCTCCACGGCATCGTCGGCCTCCGTCCCGTATGTGTCGGCTACCCAAAGTGCAGAGACCCCGCGTTCAGAGCCCTCACCCCCGGGAATCAAGGGCGCATCATCGGCCTCAGCTTGTAGGCAGTCAGGAGGGTCAGCCTCCTCGGCCCTACGCGCGACCCAAGACGGATCCAAGTTCGTATAGTAAGTGTGTGCACCACATCGAACCATAGGGTAGTAAGTAGACGGTGGGGAAGAGAAAGCAAGAACACGACAACCACAACTAGCGAATGGGTCGGCAAGGGGCAGAGAATTACCTACAAAGTCATCATCGACCTCTGCTTTCACCAGATCCATGGCGGTGGGTGGCGGATCTACGGAGTTTGAAGGCATCCCGTCATCGGCGCCTCGTCGATCGTTACGAGGGGGTGAAAACTTAGGGTTTAGTTCATCATCGGCCTCAACATTCACAGGAATGAAGGGTTCATCCTTCACACGACGGAGATTCATCATTGCGGGAGGGGTGAGAGACTGAAGGCAAGGTCTAGCACATCTAGGGTTTTCGCCGTAAATGGCGAAATATCGCCGTAGAGACGGGTAGAGAGAGAGAGAGAGAGTGGATAGAGGGTTTAGGGACTATTGGGCTGGGAGCTTCGATTTGCCGGGCAAATCTAGGGTTACGGGTTGACGAAGCAAAATCGCCGCAGAGAGCATCGAGAGGAGAGAGGGAGATGAAGCTGCAGATAGAAAGCAAATGAGTGAAAAGAGGGAGGGTCGCGTGTGGTTGGGCTGGGAGATTAGGGCTTGATTAAAATTTGTTAATTAAGCCCTAATCCGACCCAAAAGTGGTAATGGGACTAATGGGCTGGGACATCCCATTTAGGAAAGAGGGACTAATGGGGTGGGACAGAGGGAGTACAATTTATTAGTTTTACAAGCTCCAAATTTTGAGTCATCGATAATGATGCATATTTATTTGGTTACAAATTCACAAAATGTGTTCAAAACTAGGGGTGCTTATTTGGTTATTGGTTAATCCGGAATCGAACTGATAACTGATTTTTTATAGTTTCGTTTGGATATCGGTTATCTCCCTCAGATAAATTTCTGTTATCGATAAACTAGGGTCGATAATTTTAGACACGACACGAACACGCACGAAATTAACGGGTTAGTGTTCAACCTTATCGTGTCCGTGTCCTTATCGTGTCGACACGATAAGGACATTATAATTTCGTGTCGTGTTCGTGTAACCCGATAATTTTCGTGTTGCATTCGTGTTCGTGTCGGTTCGTGTCGTTTTCGTATAATTCGATAATATTATTATATATTTAATATTAATTTAATTATATTTTTTATTTTTTTATTTTTTTATTTTCTAATTTTGATTTAAATTTATCATTTCGTGTCGTTATCGTGTCGTGTAAACACGAAAAAATCGTGTCATATTCGTGTTCGTGTCGTGTTCGTGTCAGTACATTACGTGTCGTGTTCGTATTCGTGTCGGACAGATTCTTAGCCTGTCGTATTCGTGTTTGGCCTTATCAGGTCGTGTTGACACGATAACGACCCGACACGCACGAATTGTCACCTAAGATAAACCGATTAATCGATGATTATACCCGATTAATCGAAATTAATATATATATATATATATATATATGTATATATTTTATTTATCTAATCAATTATTAAATATTTGAAATTATTTAATTTAATATTATAATTTCGATAATATTTGAAATAATTTTGGTTATTTTCGTTAATTTCGATAATATTTATTTTTAAATTTTAATATTAAAATTCGATTAACCGCTAATTGAACCGACTAAACGATCGATGTCGGTTTCGATTAGCAATTTTTGTCAATTTTAATTTCGATTAACCAAAATTTCATTTTGGGTGGTTAACCGAAACCGAATCGAATCTCACCCCTATCTAAAACTAAGATTAAGTCAAAGCTAGTTAAGTTTTAGCAATTAACCCGTTTTTGGTACTCTAATAACTTTGTAACCTCAAAAACATCATATTACTTGCTTAGGTGGACACAACGATAATGTAAGCGTGTGCGGATATTAACACTTAATTTCTTTAATGTAAATGACATTTTTTAGTTATAGGGTTCAAAATAAATTACTTTTCTTCAATATAAATTACATATTTCTTAAATACAAACAATACTTTTAAGATATATATACATATAGACGTCCTAACATAATGGCATAACACTTTTCTTCAATATACATACAGGACATCTGCAAATATAGACATGCTAACAGAGTGACATGAGTTTGTGTTACTTGTTTATAAGACTTTTAAATAAGTTTAGTCAAACACCTCTAACTAAAATTTAAAGTCCCAGGTTAAAAACCATACACCTTTCGTCAACCGATTCATATATTAACCAGATTTCAAGAGAAGAAAACTTTAAAAGAAGTGATTTGCAAAGAGTACGACTAACCAATTGAATATTGTGATTGCAAATATAAATATTGAAATAAAAATATATTATTTCTGAAAGTCATCACAATATGATCTATTCTGTATTCAGACACAATTTAGAAGGGGGTTTAATTTTGACATCAGCAGACATTAAAGCAAAAGCTTCAACTACACAAGATAATTATTGCCAAACACATCATGTGTAACAACTAACGAATAATATAACCAATTAATGAGCATTGATAGTATCGGTCGTCTTAAATGAGAAATTACTATGCAATAGAATTCAACACGAACCAACACCATCATAAGCTCGACTAAGCAAACACTAAATTACAAACACAGGAAAGTGAAAAAAATATTGATAACGTGACAAATACTTCTGACTGTAACTATTGCAGCAAAGCATAGGAGGATCTTAAATTCCTATTCGTACAAATTTAAAAAAATATCAACATAGATGAAAATATGTACAACAGTGGGAAGAGTGATTTGGTAGAGCTAGAATTCCACAAACACTACACGCTTCAACTGATCTCATGCTTTCCTTGCATAACTAATGTTAGATGTCCATCCACAAAACTAAGCAGTATATACTGAAACAAACCTCTCAATCCCTATTGTCCTAGATATAACAACTAGAAACTCATCTTCTATTAAGTAGTTTATGTTATAAGCTAAACAAATTGTACGAATTGCAACTTAATTGTCAGTCTTCGTCGTCAGAATCTGAATCTGAAGTCTCCACATTTTGGGCAGGACCTCCGATTTGCCTTTGTGCAGGGTGCATTATTTCTTTAACCATTTGATATGCTATTAAAAGGAGGGTCTCATCAATAGGACATATACTCATACCACATGCTAATGTAACAACAGAAAACAAGCACCTGACAACAAAATCTTGATAAGGATTGTCCTCGTAACCTGAATTTCTGCTTCATGTTTTTTGGCAAATTTCACCTGCAGGAACAGATTAACATGTATTAATACTCTGAGCTATAAAAAATTGTTCGACTGCTAGAAGTTTCTGGAGAAGGGTCTTACGATTTCACCAGATAAGAAATTCACAATTTGATCAAGTCTGGCCTGATGCTTCCGGAGGAAAGGCCGCAGATGATTCATATACAACACACTTGCCCCCTACCATAATACGACATTAAAGAGTATAAACATTCATAAATCATCACAAAGGTATATCATCCTAGCATCTTGATCAAGCCTACCTCAAAAGGTGGCAGTTGAAGCCACACAAGAAATGCAAACTTTAAATGATAGTAGGGAGGACACCTGATAAAAACAAACAAAGCTCAATTCCAGAGGTGTTAGTAAAAGCTACAAATCAACTCAGCAGAAAGTAAATCCATCTTTTTCTCTCTACTGGGAGGGGGTCATTCAAATAGTACCAATAGAGAAGCTTATCAGTGAAGATCTCAGCAACAGTGAAGGATCCATAAGCTGCAACCATAGCACAATCAGAACGAAATAAAAGTCACAGTGACCTCAACAGGCTGAAATTTCCTGTGACTTCCCAGAAATAAACAAATGCATACAGAAAGCATTCATTATATTCCATTTTATCTGGATATGGTCTATAAAAGCATAAGAGTAATTCATGTCAAATTATTAGGTCATTTAGTTGAAGTATACTTCATCTAGACTTGTATGCATATTAAGCCAATTTCGTAGTTCAAAATATTGGAGAACAAAAGTTCTTCTACCGCAGTAAACATTTTAAGCAACATGTTATCAATATTTTGAAGGCAAAAGATGCCATATGCCAGGACTTACCAGACCAGTATACAAGCCACTTATGTTGGTCGTCTTGATCCTTCGTCTCAATGGCCTTGAATGTAGAATAAACAGGTAAGACAACTCCCACAGAGCAGCTGTAAGAAACATGATGATTATCAGTGAGGTAAACGCATTCATGTTCTATTTACGAACGACAAGACTCTAAAATTGAAAATGGTGGGAAACATATGCGCTCCAGTAGTAGTTTCTATGCAACAGATATAAAATTTCCTTCAAAAATATAATCGATGTGGTTAGAAACTGCCTGAGGATGAACCATATGCTGAAGAATCTCATTACACCTCTTAGCTCATCATCGACACTCATCTGAGAATATAATTCAAAACTCACCATGCTGTACGAACTACAATATTGGAACCAAGGGGACAAAGAAGTAATCGCAGCCCGACCTGCATCAATACGAAGCAATGATTATACATTTCAAGATATTCAAATGCAGATAAATTCAATTTGCAAATAACAATGCAGCATATAAACGCATATATGGAGATAAATCCTATCTTACTGTGTACAGATTCCATGAATGACGATCTCGATGCAATAATCATATAATTGTAACTACAACCGCATACACACAAGAAAGTTCGATATCAATCATCTTCTATTTTTCACTTGTTCAATTTTCCAGAATTCAACGAAACAAAAGAAAAAATAAACAGAAATGACATATTTAGGAATTCCTAACAGTATAAACTCTCCAAATTTCCTCAAAACTCAACAGAGATGAAGATAATTGTACGTCGGATGACATGTTGGATCCGAAGAAATTCATCATCAAGAACAGAATTCTTCACGAAGTTCCAATCTGTAAATCTCCAACGCAAAAACACTGAAAAACGAATTACCGTTGCTTTCAACACCCGTTGATAGGAAAACCTCTGTGGCTTGCCTCTATATGAGGTGCATGCAATTTTCAAATTATTAAAATAAAAAATTAAAAGAAAAAATTGATCATGAGATGCAATTTTCGAATTATTAAAATAAAAATCTGAAAGGAATACGCAAAATTAGGGCATTTGGATTCAGGTGTATCGTTGTGAAAAAGAAATTGATTATTTTGATGCTTACTTGCGAATTCAATGATTCAACATAAAATACCAAGTACTTAAAATAGTAAACATACAAACTAAAAATTTCAAGCTACTAACTGATTCAGCTATATAAATAATGACTAAAATAGTTAAGTTATGAATTTACACAAAAGTAATTGCTATATTATATTTAATAGATCAATGAGATATGTACGGATTTTAAATAATGAAGACATAGTATATATTTGGGTGTTTGGTTTTACTGATAAGACTTGATTGATTAGATAATCACATTTTATCATATATTTGGTTTGCATGATTAATCTCGTGAGAAATAATCTCCAATATCCATTGAAGTGATAATTTATCATCTTAAATTTTGAGTGATTATTTAATAATTATTCACTCCGTAATACAAAATTCCAAAAATACTCACACCAAGATTATTTTTGGTCATCATTGTCTCAACCTTTTGTATTTTTGCTATTTTAAGGATAATTTTGGTATTATATTATATTTTAGTCATTATAATTCAATTTATCATATTGATAGGATACGGCCTAACTACTAGGCCCAAGCATCAGGCCCAATATAAATGGACCCCGACATTAAGCTCGGCCCATGTGAGTTCGGCCCAAGAAGACTCTCGATCAACTACAACTCTAATCGCAATTGGAGCGTAGAAGATTCGGATGCATATCTAAAAGAATCCTTATGAGAAGACTTGGAATCGAGTCGAGTCGAACTCAACTTGGAATCGAGTCGAACTCAACTTGGAATCGAGTCGAACTCAACTTCATGAATATGTATAAATAGAGGCTAAATTAGAGAGAGGAGATCTACAATCCTCTACACTCGGATCGATCACTGATCGACTACACTTTTGTAATCGCTCCTCACATTATCAATACGAATACTCTCTCTCGTGGACGAGATCTTATTCATAGATCGAACCACGAAATCTTTGGTGTTCTTGTGCATTTAATTCCCTAACGAAATTAAGATCGATCATCGCGCCGTGCATGGGAAACGAAATTCTGTGTTTTCGATCAAACCTTTGTTTACAGGGAATCAATCACGACGATGAATACAAGAAGTCTTGCATCCAGAGCCGCTGTCGGCAACAACAGCAACAACGGCGACAGAACGCGCCGAGCTCGGCTTAGGAAAAGCCCGGTCAGAGATACGACCCCCGAAGGGCATGTCCAAAGTCTCGACGAACAAGGTCATCCCATCCTGCATGAAGAGGAAGATCACCGAAGTGAAAGAGGTCGCAACAACCATAGAGAGGAGCCCCAAGCACCGCCTTTGAATCTCGACGAGGCGGTTAAAGGATTCCTCGAAAAGAATAAGGAAAGCTTCCTCGAATACCTCAGCCGAGAAAAAGGTCGGCATTATCATGAAGAAAAGGACGCCGAAGCATCATCAAAGCACAAAGCAGCACAGCGAGGTGAATTCCCCAGCCTCCGGATGATAAGCGCTCATACCTCCACACGGGTTGGGGCTCAAACCAACCGTGCTAGGGACGAACAACGCGGGACAGGACGTCGTGATCACCGCGAGGTCGATCCCCATCACCAAAACGAGTTCGGCCGGCTAACTCCGCATCGCTCTCCGAGAGGCGGATTCGATGGATATGGGATGATCATTACCCCTTTCTCAGACGAGATACTCAACACTCCCCTCCCGGACAAGTACAGGGTGCCGAGTATCACCCCTACGACGGATCGGGATCCTCAAAACTTCCTTTCGCAATTCCAATATAACATGATTAACCAACGCCTCAACACCATCCACATGTAAGCTGTTCCGGGCTGGCGATCGACAACGCCACGGTGGTTCGACGCCACCTCCCAGTAGCATTGGATCGTATTCAAGATCTAATGGAAGCCTTTCATCGAAGGTTCTTCCAAAAAGCCGAGTCCAAGACCACATCGGCTCATCTCCTCACTGTAAGGCAAGGCCGAGGTGAGTCCATCAGCGACTTCATGATTAGGTTCAATAAGGAGAGCCTATAGGTCGAGGATGTAGACGACCTCCTCATTATCTCGGCTTTCCAAAATGGCATCTTGCCTGGGGCCCTATACAAGGAGATCGTCAAGTACGAGCCCCGCACTGCGTCGGAGCTATGGTGCATAGCAGATCGGTTCGCCAAAGCGGACGGAGCAGATAGGAGAAAGCGAGAAGTTCGACAGGCGAACCTCTCGACAAGAAGAAGGAGGATGATCGAAGGAACCGAGGCAAAGAATCCGCATAAATCGAAGAGAGGAGACCTCGCCTATATTAGAGAAGCTCGGTACAAAGTAGCTCGGTATTATGACCGCGTGTCAAATCCCGATAATTCCAAGTAAGCGACCTCGTGCTTCTGAGTTGAGGTACTTTTCTTTTATTCGTCATTTTCATTAATAAAATCTTTTCTTTACGTGCTTGAGTTGAGTCTTGCATATTTCATTTGTCACTTATGCATACTTGCATCTCCCCAATATACAATACCCTACGGAGGATGAATTATACCTCTTCTGGAGGACGAACTTTACCTCTAATGAGGACAAAATACCCTCGACGGAGACGACTACCTTCGTTTAATCGAGGACGAACTCAAGCGCGTGAGGGGACCACCCCTAGCAATAAAACTTGCCAAAAAAGGAACCCATTCCTTCGTACAAAGGTGAAATACCGCCGTACGAGGTCGAACTAAAGGGGACCACCCCTCCCGATAAAACTTGGCAAAAAAGGAACACATTCCTTCGTACAAAGGCGAAATACCGTCGTACGAGGTCGAACTAAAGGGGACCACCCCTCCCGATAAAACTTGGCAAAAAAGGAACCCATTCCTTCGTACAAAGGCGAAATACCGCCGTACGAGGTCGAACTAAAGGGGACCACCCCTCCCGATAAAACTTGGCAAAAAAGGAACCCATTCCTTCGTACAAAGGCGAAATACCGCCGTGCGATGTCGAACTAAAGGGACCACCCTCCCCATAAAACTTGGCAAAAAGGAACCCATTCCATCGCATAAAGGCGAAATACCGCATCGGGTCGAACCAAAGGGACCACCTCCCCATAAAACTTGGCAAAAAGGAACCCATTCCATCGTCAAAGGCAAAATACCGCAGCGAGGTCGAACTAAAGGGACCACCCTCCCGATAAAACTTAGCAAAAAGAAATCCATACCTTCGTAAAGGCGAAATACATTCAAGGATGAAGGCAACCTCAACCTTAGCCGACCTTGCCTCCGCCTCGCCTTCAAGCAGCCGACCTCGGTCTTCGCCACCTAGGTCGCCGCCAGAACATTCAAGGATGATGGCGACCTCGGCCTCCTCCTCGGCCTTCAGCAGGCCGATCTCGGCTTCGCCACCTCGGTCGCCGCCAGAACATTCAAGGATGAAGGCGACCTCCGCTTCGCCTTCAGCAGACCGACCTCGGCCCGCCACCCTCGCCGCCGCGAACATTCAAGGATGAAGGCGACCTCCGCCTCCACCTCGGCCCTCCAATGGCCGACCTTGCCTTCGCCACTTGGCCGTCGCCGAACCCCGACCTCCTTCTTCACGCATCCCGAGCCTTCACCCGACCTCGACACGGTTACATATTCGACTTGGCGAGCGCCTCGGCGGGGCGAAGTCAGCGACACGCGACTCGGCGAACGCCTCGGCGGGCCAAGCGACATTCAACTCGGCAGGTCAGACGCTCCACCTCGCCTGACTACGAATTCGCAAGGCGGCGTCAACCACCGCTCCCTCCATCACGACCTCACTTCTACGCCTTTTTGGGGGATATGATAGGATATGGCCCAACTACTAGACCCAAGCATCGGGCCCAATATAAATGGGCCCCGACATTAAGCTTCGGCCCATGTGAGTTCGACCAAGAAGACTCTCGATCAACTACAACTCTAATCGCAATTGGAGACGTGAAGATTGGATGCATATCTAAAAGAATCCTTATGAGAGAAGACTTGGAATCAGAGTCAGAGTCGAACTCAACTTGGCATCAGAGTCAGAGTCGAACTCAACTTGGAATCAGAGTCAGAGTCGAACTCAACTTGGAATCAGAGTCAGAGTCGAACTCAACTTGGAATCAGAGTCGAACTCAACTTCATGAATATGTATAAATAGAGGCTAGATTAGAGAAGAGAGGGAGATCTACAATCCTCTACACTCAGATCGATCACTTGATCAGCTGCACTTTTTGTAATCGCTCCTCACATTATCAATACACGAATACTCTCTCTCTCTCTCCGTGGACGTAGATCTTATTCATAGATCGAACCACGTAAATCTTTGGTGTTCTTGTGCATTTAATTCCCTAACGAAATTAAGATCGATCACATATACTACGTACAATCCATCAATTCAAATATACAAGATTAAATAATTCAAATAATCTCATCATATTATATCTTATAAATATTATCTATCACGTCCATCAAACCAAACACCCTCATATATGACAGAAGCCTCAGTTTCTGTGCTAATCTAGACGAATTGATATTAAATCACAATATATAGATTATGATTTATAATTTTTAAAAACCTAACATCTATGACACATGGTTATTGACATGTGAGTTGTCAAATATGGCCCAAAGCTAAAACACAATAATTATACTAGTTGTCAAATTAGCCCGTCCTGACTCGAAAAACAGCATATTGGACCATTTATTTATAGGACCGAGACAATTGGGGCAGCCAGCCAAACTTAGAAAACGAAACGCCTCAATAGGGCGGGCTCACTGGCTCAAAAGACTAAGCCTTCGGCTCGTGGGTTAGCTCGATCTAACTCATATTACGACTTTAATGCAATTTTTTAGGCTCGAAAAAATTCATTCTAGCTCAAACTGGCTCGACACACCACACGGCCCAATTGCATTCTATCTGACTAGACTACTATTCCTTCCACTTTAATACCTGCTTTACCGTAGAGTTCACTAACTTAGCCAAAAATTATAGTGAGTTGTCAAATCTAGCCCATAAAACAACAGGTCGAAATTCGGACCATGTATTGGTAGGACAGAGAAATTCGGTGCAGCCGCCCGATCTAGAAAATGAATCTGATCAATAGGGCTGGCTGGCTGGCTAGACCGAAAGTGTAAGACTTCGGCCCGTGGGGTAGCCCAAGCCAACGCATATTACGACTTCAACTGCATTTTTTGTGGCCTAGAAGAATCGCACCGGCCCGACCTGACTCGAAAATCACACCGCACAACCCAACTGCATTCTATCTAATAATGTTGACTACTTCTTCTGTTGAAATCAACGTGTATATATATATATAGGAGGATCAAATAGTACCCGGCCGTAGATAGTATGTAGTACTCAATCTCATCCACTCATCTCATAGATCCTATGGTTCGATTTTTTCGACTTTTAAGCTTAATTTCACCGATTTTCGCTTCATTAAGGGTAGATTAGTAATTTGATTTGTTATTTGATTGCGAAAAACAAAAATACATACAGCTTGAACTGCATAATGCATTTAAATGAACAAAAATGCATGCAATGAATCCGCATAATGTATGTGTTGGGCGCGCGCTGGCGCAAAGATGCGCTACCCAACGTCTTCGTGCAGTGCTCGCACGCCGCCCGGCTCGCTCGCGCCCGCTGGCTTGCATTTTTACGTTTTGTTAAATGCATGAACATGCTTTGTTAAATGCATGGACATGTTTTGATCAATGCATGAACGTGCTAAGTTAAATGCATGTTTCTGTTTCGTGGGAACATGCATTTTATGTTTTGTTCAATGCGCTTCATGTTTTGTTCAATGCATTTTATGGTTTTCGACACCAAATCTATCATCCATCATTCTCTAACAATTACGTCGCCTCTTTCACCGATTATCGGCGAATTCACCGTGAACCACCGTCATAACCACAATATTTCTCTATTCTTCAATCATCTATCAAATTCATCTTATAATTTTTTCTCAAAATCCATCAAATTTGTTCCTCAATTTTTTTTCTTCTTTTTATTTCTTTCAAAATCTGTTATTTGTAGTTGTTTGTGTATCTTGTTGCTGTTCGCCGGTGTTACCACCGCCACCGCCAATGCCGACTGCCTCCGGCGCTGCCCGTCGTCGTCTCCGACGTCGCCGCCGTCATCTCCCAAGATCGAGGAGGAGAAGAAGGGGTCGATTTGTTTCTTTCCATTTCGCCTCAAACTTAAAAAGAAAAAGAAAGAAATGAGCCGCCACGTGTCGGCATGCAGGTGTGGCCACGTGTTCAAAATGTGTGGTCTAGATTGAGTACTACATACTATCTCGGGAACCGTACTACGGGAACCCAACCCTATATATATATATATATATATATATATATATATATGGTCGTTTATCGTAAGCTATTTTGACCAAGATTTTGAGGACGAACATTTAATTTTGTGAAATTAAATGGCATAGGATCGATCTACGCTTTGAGTAGATGATCGTGGTGTATTCACATTCTCAAACCGATTTCCGTGAGTGAGAAATAGTGGATCAAAGTTGGTCACTTAAACATGGGTTATGTGATTAAGGGATAAGCATGGATTAATTAATCCTTATCCCACATTGATTAATGTATCTTCATTAATTGTCTATATAAGTGGTTCATTGAACACTTAGTATAATTATGTGCACAAGTGATGGGTCGAAAGCCCACGCCACACACACGCCGCGCCGCCGCCGCCCGCCCACGCCCGCGCGGCAGCTCGCCCGCCCGACCGTTCCGTGGTCCGTGGTCCGTGGATCGTGGATCTTGGATCTTGGTCTTTGGGCCTGTTCGTGGGCTTGCTTCGTGGCCCGGTTCCGTGGCCCATTGCCCTATATTTTGGATCAATGTTTGATCGAGCCGAAAGATGGAGTTGGTCCGAGCCCAACTCGTAGCCCAACCGTTGGGCTCTTTGTGCGATGGAGTTGGTCCGAGGCTCAACTCGTAGCCCAACCGTTGGGCCCGCTGCACTTGAAGAGACGTCCGGATACGCCCAACGAACCCGACGCACGCTGTCCGATTCGCCGTAACCGCTTTAACGCCCGATATGATGACTCATGAAACATGCCCACGTTGTCTCCGTAAACCGCCACAGACTCAATAGGGACATAACTCCGTAACACCCGACATCAATGCGGGTTTGACTCAAAGATGCTCCCCATGAGGGTGTGGCGCCTATAAATAGGACATATCTCCCAAAGATTAGTCACCCACCGCAAAAACAATTCCAAGATACCTAAGAGCACTCTGCATACATATTTTGTGTCCAAGCTCATCATCGCCTCCGTCCGCTTCACGGAGTTTCGTTGGTCCGCGCTGTCACCACTCGACGAGACGCTGCTTCATCTTTGAGACGATACGCCGTAACCGAAAGCACTACCGGGCGTATCTCGCCTTGCAGAAAGAGGCCTCTCGACTCGGCATAAGTTTATCGTTCGCTTTCATTTTTGTTTCAATTTGCACAAGTTCATTGTTAGTTTTAATCTCCTACTTCTACATTCTGCTTTAAGTCAGTCCTACGCCCAAGTTGTCTCGCTCGCATACACACTTTTCCAACAATCGCAAGACGAGATATCACTTGCCACGGGGAGTTGAGACATTAATTAACTTAAACTTTCAAACTAATACATTTTCTTGAGATGTCGACCGCCTCGCCACCGACCCGCCTCCGCCACCGCCGCCGCCCGCCACCCGTCTGCTGCCGCCACTCGCACAATTACTACGGCCATGTTTGGTTTGATGCCTTCGGTCAACCATTGGACCCTTTCGGGTCGATCGCTGGTTCCACTTTTAGTGGTTCAACAATTGGTTCCACTTTTAGTGGTTCCAGTGGTTCAATGACCGCACTTTTCGTTGGTCGATTGCTGGATCCATGGGATCTAACACCGGTGGTTCTCATTCGAGTTCCATGTTCCAAGACACTTCGTGATGCTGGTGGATCCGGTTTTGGATCGATCTCGGCGCCTGTTCATACCGCAAGGATGATGCCGCCCGCCGAGAAGCCGCCAAAGTTTGGAGGATCCCACTTCAAAAGATGGCAACAGAAGATGTTATTCTACCTCACGACGTTGGGCTTCGCCAACTTCTTGATGGAAGATGAGCCCGCCATTCCGGGCGCCGAAGTGACGGACTTTTATGTCCCAAAGATATGACAACCAAGACCGGCGACTATCTTTGTAAAAATTTTATACTTGGTCGTTTAGAAGATAGCTTGTATAGTGTTTATGCTGTTGTAACGACATCCAAATGTATGTGGGATGCGTTAGAAAAGAAGTACCGTAGTGATGATGCATGTACAAAGAAGTTCATTGTAGCCAAATATTTGACTACAAGATGGTCGATTCTCGACCGATCACGGACCAAGTGCAAGAGTTTCAACTCATTGTATACGAGGTTCAAGTCAAGGCACATCGCTTCGGACGGCTTTGTCGTCGCCATGATGATTGAGAAGCTACCCCGGGTGGAGAGACTTCAAGGTCTACCTTAAGCACAAGCGAAAGGATATGACACTTGAAGACTTGATCGTCAAACTGCGCATCGAGTCTGACGTGAAGAAGCAAGATTTAAAAACGAAAGGCTTGATCGATGCTAGAGCCAACCTGCTGGAGAGAGGTGGTCCCTCCAACAAACGTGCTCGTCCCAATGTCAAAGACAAAGGCAAAGGGAAGGTGGTTACCCGTAAGTTTGACGGGGATTGTTACAATTGTGGCAAGCATGGCCACACGAGTAAGGACTGCCGTCAGCCTAAGAAGAAGAAGGCTAAGCAAGTTGCCAATGTTGTCGAGAAGGACTTCGACAAATGGGACAAGGATGACTTGGCTGCTGTGGTGACCGAAGAAGTCAACCACGTCGAGAATCAAGGTGGATGGTTCATCGACATCAAGAACTGCCAGCACGCCCTGCTGCCGAAAGACGCGCTTTCTCCACCCACAAGCTCGTTGAGGAGGAAGCCAAATGGGTAAGTTACCATTTCATTCGATAGAACGGAGCACTAAGCCTCTAGAACTTATTCACACCGATGTGTGATTTAAAGTTCGACAAACTAGAGGTGGTAAAAGTACTTCATCACGCTTATTGATGATCGTATAAGATATTATTATCTTTACCTTCTAAGAAGTAAAGACGAGGCTATTGAAGCTTTTAAAACTTCAAGAACAAGTCGAGAATCAACTAAGTCGTCGAATTAAGATCGCTCGGTGATAGAGGAGAATATGTAGTCGCTTGAGGCATTATGCAACGAAAGTGGTATAATACATCAAACGACGCCTACTTATTCACCTCGATCTAATGGCGCTTGAACGTAAAAATAGAACACTTAAGGAGATGATGAATGCTTTGTTGATTAGTTCAGGTTGCCCGTAACTTGTGGGGGGTCGCTTTGACAAATAACTACATCTTGAACAAAATTCCACCAAGAGTAAGGATGTCACCCTCACGAGTTGTGGAAAGGAAGAAAGCCATCGTACAAATATCTCAAAGTGTGGGGTGTTTGGCGAAGGTTGAGGTGCTCTTCCTAAACAAGTTACAATTGGACCTAAAACAATGATTGTATCTTTATTGGTATGCACCAACAGCAAGTCACTTATCGCTTTCGATCCACGGTGTCGAGGTATCGGATATGACCGGGGGACGACGATTGAATCAAGGAATGCTATATTCTTTGAAAGTGTTTATCCTCAGAAAGACAAGGATAAAGTGAAGCCACTCAGCAATAGAGCTAATGGTGAAGCTTCGAGTTCTAAATCTTTGGAGGAAGAACCGATATCGCATAAGCGATCGAGGTCTCGATCCGAGGGTCGGAACCGAGACGAGGCAAGAGAGTCGAACGCCAAAGGACTTTCGCCCGACTATATTGCGTTCATGTTGGACGAAGAACCAACTTCGATCAGTAGCCTATGCTCGGCCAGACGGGATGCTCGCGAGAGGTCGCTCAAAGTGAGATTGATTCTATTCGCAAAACCACACTTGGGTGCCGTTGATTTGCCGGAAGGTTGTAAGCCTTAGATGCAAATGGATCCTTAAAAGAAAGTACAAGCGCAGATGGATCAATTGAAAAGTATAAGGCCCGTTTGGTTGTCAAAGGGTTTAAACAAAGAGGGTACGATTTCTTCGATACCTATTCACCGTGACGAGGATTACGCTCTATTAGGGTGCTTCTCGCAATTGCCGCTTTGCACAATCTTGAGATTCATCAAATGGACGTTAAGACTGCGTTTTGAATGGTGACCTCGAGGATGAGGTATATATAGAGCAACCCGGCGGTTTGTAGTACCGGTCAAGAGGCGCGTATGCAAACTCGTGAAGTCTCTATATGGTTTGAAACAAGCGCCGTTATAATGGCACTTGAAATTTGACAATGTAATGTTGGCAAATGGTTTCAAGATCAACGAGTGTGACAAATGTGTCTACGTTAAGAACACTGATAATGGTTATGTTATAGTGTGTCTGTATGTAGATGACATGTTGATCATGGGTAGCAATACTCAAGTCATTAATGACACAAAACGCATGTTAAATAGAAATTTTGACATGAAGGACATGGGTTTAGCTGATGTGATTCTTGGAATCAAGATTCTAAGAAGATCAGACGGAATTGTCTCGACACAATCTCACCACGAGAAAGTGCTTAAGAAATTCAATGCGTTTGATAGTTTGCATGCTAAGACCCCATTGAGCTCAATGTTCACTGAGTAAGAACGGTGTGAACTGCTGGGCAAGAAGACTATGCTAAGGTCATCGGTGTTTGATGTATCTTACAAATTGCACCCGACCGACATAGCTTGCGCTGTGAATAAATTGAGTCGTTACACGAGCAATCCAAGCAAGGAGCATCGAAGGCTCTAGTGAGAGTTTTGAGGTACTTGAGTATACTCAAAATCATGGGCTGCATTTCACGAGATATCCCCAGACTTGAAGGTCTTGTGATGCCAATCGATATCCGACACGAAGATTCACTTTCACAAGTGGACGTGTTCACGATCGGGGAGGTGCTGCTTCTTAGAGATCTACGAAAGCAGACGTGTATAGCCCGATCCACCATGGAATCGTAATTCATAGCTTCGATAAAGTCGCGAGGAAGCCGAGTGGTCTGCAATTTTTGGAAGATATTCCATGTTGGTCAAACCTGCGCCACCGTGATGATTACCGTGATAGCCAAGCGCTATTGGAAGGCGAAAAATGGTTTGTATAATGGTAAGTCTCGACATATACGCCGGTGACATAATACCGTGAGGCATTTGATCTCAGTGGGGTTATATCAATCGACTATGTCAAGTCAATAGATAATCCGGCAACCGTAACCAAAGGGTTGAACCGGATCAAATGATCAAGTTGCTAGAGGAATGGGATTAAAATCCACATCTTAAGAACAATCATAGTGGTAACCCAACCATGATGACCGAGATCCCAAGAACTCGTTCAACGAGAGAACTGCTATAGGAGTTCGTGTGTAAACACTCGCTTAGTATGTTCCCTAGAAAGCAAACGAGTGTTGAAAAACTTGCCTAGTGGTGAGGTTGAGTCGTTGACTATTAATGATTCCTAAGATACCTCGAGGAGGTTGAGTATGGCAAGATACTCGGTAAAGAATCACCTATGTAAGTGCGGTGGGGCCGCTCAAACAAAACACTTATGAATCCAAAGTGGATGTCCATGGCCAAAATGGAATCAAACGTGAGAACGGATGAGGTTGAGGTGTTAAAGTGTTAATACCATTGTCTCAATTACACGTTGTGGGGAATAGTTCAAGGCATCGTGTCCACTAATCCGCCTGTGTACTCGATGACACTAACTATGGAAGGTTCAAGGCCATAAACCACCTGTCCAAATATTTTAACATCTCTTGAGGACTAAGTCAGGTGCTGCATACATACATATGGCTATTTTCACTCATGTGGGGATTGTTGAAATCAACGTATATATATATATATATATGGTCAAGTTTTCGTGAAGCTACTTTGACCAAGATTTTGAGTGACGAACATTTAATTTTGTGAAATTAAATGGCATAGGATCGATCTACGCTTTGAGTAGATGATCGTGGTGTATTCACATTCTCAAACCGATTTCGGTGAGTGAGAAATAGTGGATCAAAGTTGGTCACTTAAACATGGAGTTATGTGATTAAGGGATAGGCATGGATTAATTAATCCTTATCCCACATTGATTAATGTACCTTCATTAATTGTCTATATAAGGGTTCATTGAACACTTAGTATAATTATGTGCACAAGTGATGGGTGGAAAGCCCACGCCACTACACACGCCGCCGCCGCCGCCCGCCGCCGCGCCGCCGCCGTTCGACGCCCGCCGCCCGCGCCCACGCCGGTGCACGCCCGCCCGCCTCGGAGCTCGGCCCGGTTCCGTGGATCGTGGATCTTGGATCTTGGTCTGGGTGGTCTTTGGGCCGTTCTTTGGGCTTGTTCGTGGGCTTGCTTAGGGGGCTGGTTCCGTGGCCCATTGCCTATATTTTGGATCAATGTTTGATCGAGCCCAAAGATGGAGTTGGTCCGAGGCCCAACTCGTGTAGCCCAATCCGTTGGGCTGCATGCGATGGAGTTAGTCCGAGGCCCAACTCGTAAGCCCAACCGCTGGGCTGCTTTGCACTTGAAGAGACGTCCGGATACGTCCAACGAACCTCGACGCACGCGTTGTCCGCATTCATCGTAACCATCGGTACGCTCGACATGATGGCTCTATGGAAACGTGCCCACGTTGTCTCCGTAAACCGTCGCGCACTCAATAGGGACATAATCGTAACACCCGACATCAATGCGGTGTTGACTCAAGATGCTCCCCATGGGGGACGACGCCTATAACAACACATGTCTCCCCAAAGATTAGTCACCCATCGCAAAAGCATTCCAAAGATACCTAAGAGCACTTCCTGCATACATATTTTGGGTCCAAGCTCTGTCCTCGTCTCCGTCCAATTCGTCGGAGCTCGTTGGTCCGCGGTGCTGCCACCTACGAGACGTTGTCGTTTCATCTTTGGGGACGATACGCCAGAACCGAGAGCACTACCGGGGCGTATCTCGTCTTGCGGAAAGAGGCCTCCTCGACTCGGCATAAGTTTATTGTTCTGTTTCATTTTTTGTTTCAATTCTGTACAAGTTCATTGTTAGTTTTGATCTCCTACTTCTACATTCTGTTTTAAGTTGTAATATGTCCGGCAAGTTGTACTGTTCTGTACACACTTTTCCAACATCTTCAACTTCAATACTTGTTTTATCATAGAATTCACTAATCAAGCCTCCCGTGGTAGAATATATAGCCTCTGCTTCTGCATGGGCCTGGGAATCGGGCTTACAGTTATCGATCATTCGGATCGTAAACGGGTCTGGGCCTTAGCATTGTCCGTATAGACGGTTTTGTTCTACGTGGCGTTCTTCTCGATCTGGCTGGGGCCAACTACTGCGTTTACACGTCAGAGATCTTCTCGTTGAGGTTGCGAGCTTAGGGGTTCAGAGTATAGGCGTCGCAGTATATCGTGTCACCAGCGGCGTGATTTCAAGGACGTTTATATCCCTTTATTGGAGAGGCGTTCTTTCTGTACAGGATTGCAGTGGTGGCATTTTTGGTATTTTATGCTTTGTAACCGGAGACGCAGCGGAAGATGTTGGAGGAAATGGAAGGCTTGTTTGGGATCTTTTTTTCAATGGAGAACCACGCTCAAGTTGTTGGAATAGAATAAGGGACTCTAAATGCTATAAACTTGTTACAAAAGTTCAAATATGTATATGTATGTGTGTGTAAGAGGGCCAATTCTAAAATTGATCAAGCTATATAATCACATTTAAATCCTCAAGTAAGAATGTATGAAGATCATATTTTAATTTTTAATTAGAGTGTGGTTCTCACATGGAACCTACTAATTAAAATGTAATTTCTATAGATCCTCACATAAAAACAAGCTCATATAAAACTTTGTTTAATCCGTATAGATAGTTCGACCTCGCCAAGATGTCCGACAAATGCAGCAGTGTCGACTCCGATTGAGAACTGTGCCATCTTGGCAAGAATGGCCGGCGCGACGATCTCCCACGACTTCTTTGATTCATCCCTTGTTTTAGCTTTTGATTCTCTTTACTAGAAGCATTGGTGTCGGGAAAATGAACACAATTTTGGTGTGCTTCGATATCGAAGATCTTAGCTTCATATTTTGTAATAGGAGCAGACACAGAAAGAAAGTGTGAAGGAGAAAAAGTATTTCTTTTTATTTTGAATTAGGTTTGTCATACTACATGTTCTTCATCTATCTATCTATAAATATATAATTCTGTTACGGGTTGGAACCATCCCATTCATCTAAAATCATATATGGCATGTTCTACTATCTCCATTTCTTTTTATCTAAATCCTCATTTAATCTCTTAATTTCAGTTTTTTTCCACCCATTTGTATCTATATGATTTTGGAAATATAATTAATTATTATCATTATTGTTGTTATGATTTGTAATATATCGCTATAATCATGATATTAAAATTGCATTTACATTGCTGGTCATAAACTTTTTATTTAATGGGTGTTGAATGTCTTGTGTAATGACCACTACATAAAAGTCTAATGTATAGATTAATTAAGAGCATATTTATCAAAATTGATTGATGGAAGTAGGAACTTTGATGAATATAACAAGATATGTTCCTACATAGTTTTTAACTACATAATTTTTTTTATATGGTAAATATATTTATATATGCAAAAAAAAAAAGCAAACTATATTAGTAATTTGATTGTATTATTATCTTCAGAAAGCTATATCGAATAAAGTTTTATATAACATAATTAACATTGCATTTAGAGTTCATTTTTGTTAATTTCATCAAGAAGTGAACAATAATTATTCTTTCCCATTACAAACTGAAATTCTAAAAATTGCAAGTGCAATATTCACACTCCATAATTCAATCAAATGAAAAATGATACTAATTGGAGAAACAAAACATGTTTCTAGATATATAATTGGAAAAAACGGCATATGTAACAACACTTTTATGCTGTTAAAACTCTCAACGGTAAAAATCAAAATTACTTTAAATTTTATAATAACTTGCACTCATTAACGAGTCATCTTCTAATTATGATTTATGATCAAAAGTTTGCTACTAATCAAAATGGGCTTGCCATTTGCTATCAAATTTGTTGGTGTGATCATATAAATCGTAAAGGTATGGGCATGATTAGTGATTAACTAAATATATTTCGATTAAAAATATTATATTTATTGGTGAGAATAAATTTATCAATTTATTACTAAAATAGATAAATAACAAAGTTCTGATAAGATGAACAATATATTGACAAGAGTTTTAAGTAATGAATCAGGAAGGTGGGGATGAAAAATATTTTACAAATTTCATGATTTGAAAGTCGAAAACGATTTTTCATAATAACTTGCACTCATTAACGAATTTATCTTCTTATTATGATCAAAAGTTTGCTACTAATCAAAACATGCTTTCCTTCATCTATTTCCTACAAATCTCAAATTCGTTTACGTGATAATACAAATTTCATAGGTAGGAGCCTAATTAGTGATGTCTTAATTGACTAAATACATTTCGATTCAAAATATTGAATTTATTGGTAGAATAAATTTATCAGTCTATCTCTAAACTAAATAAATAATAAAGGTTTGATAAAATGTTTGATTCTTTGATCAAGGGTTTTACAGCGAGAGACCCGATCAAAGGTTACCGGAAGATTCAAATCGTCTTAAGGTATATCATTTTCGTTGCAACAAAAGGTGATTCCATGCACTATTCAGCCATTGGTTAATTTCCGTTTTTTTGTGTTGTGGAACTCATGAGATTCTATAGTTTCCTAAAACTTATGGTATGCATTACTTTTCAACATCTGGGCATGCATTATTGAGATTTTTTTAAAATTATGTTTTTTCTCCCTTCCTGCTTTAACTTGTACGTAGTTGTAGTTTTATGTTTCTTGATCATTGATTTGCTTCAACAATATTTGATTTGGATTCATGTTTCAAGGGTCACTGTATTAAAACTTAAAAGTCACGAATCTTTTTTTACTGTCAGTGTCAGGTACCTTCAGTGATGATGGTTGATAAATCTAGTTATGTGAGTGTGCGAGATTCATGTAAAGCAATAAAGAACACCATGGCTTTTACGTGGTTCAATCGTTAATGAGATCTACGTCCACGAGAAGTGTTTCCTCAATACTTTCACTATAGTTTCAATACGGTGAGTGTAGTTACAAGCTCTTAGTATTCGATAAGTTGTCAACCCTTCTATCATCAATTTTCCTTCTATTTATACAACCCCGAGCCCGCAATCAAGGCGTGCTCAACCTCTCCATTGATCGTGACTCTTCCTCCGACGTGCCTCCATTGGCGGAGCAGGACACTGCCTTCGCGCGCCACGTGGAGGTGGCGCCGACTTTGTTACGGGCGTGTCCTCCATTGGCCAGGTGGCGCCTTACTTGCTCTGGGCGTGTCCTCCATCGCCGAGGTGGCGCCTTACTTTGGCTCTGGGCGCCTCCATCGCCGAGGGGTGGCGGTTCGGGGCTAGGGTTTTGGGGCCGATTAGGCTCGCCTTGGGCTCAACCGCGGGGTCCGCTACCAACGTTAGGCCCAGCTCGTTTGGGCCTGTTAGTGGGCCTAATCGGTTGGGCCATATCCCATCATAGCCCCCGAATAGTCGAGGGACAACGATGCCGAGGTGGAGTGAAGCGCGCCGCCGAGGTGAGAAAGTGGCTCAGTGAAGTTGTTTGTTGAAGGTGTTGTCTTTTTGATGTGAGGGTTTATTTGGCGATCTGGTGCCGAACTGAGTTGGGTGGTCTGTTGTCCGTCGCTTGGAAAAAGATGTGGTACCGAAGGAAGTCGAAGTCCGACCTGAATATCGACCCTCTGCGTAGGTTACGCCGAGGTCCGATCTGGAGTGGTGTTGCTCCTGTGGTGGGTGGCGATGTCCGACCTGAGAGACCGCCCTTCTAGGGATGTCGAGGTGCGCTCTGGGCGGCACCGAATCTAGGGGCTGGTTTGCCGAGTTCCGATCTGGATGTAGACGTTCCCGTAAGGGGCGAAGCCCGTTGATAGGACGCCGAGGTCCGATCTGGATCCCCTTGTTATTTGTGGGAAGGACGGGGTACGACCTGAGGCGCCGCCATCTGGAGGACGTCGGGGTCCGTATGATGATTGCTAGGTCAAACTGGCGGTCTATCTTACGCTGACGTACGTCATACGCGCCAGGCGGTAGTTGGGCACTCGAACCGCGTGCGCGCGTGGACTCCACATCCAATCACGTGTAGGTACGTGTCGAAGTTGAAACGGTAATTTTAGCGCCTTTATCTTATAAATAGGCCCAAACGAGGCAACTGCTCACTTTCCCTTCGACGCTTGTTTGAGAGAAAAATTCGAGAAATTTTCGACTTGATCCCGATCTCATTGAAGGAGCCATATACTCGCGTGAAAAGTAAGTATGTTTTCTTCATCTTCTTCGCCCGAAAGTTCCATTTCGCCGGGTTCCGGCCGTGAGTTCCCGACGAAAAGACTATATGTGCTATAATGGCTGGGTAGGTCCATGGGACCGAGTTCTAGGGTTCCACGGTATCCTCGGTATGAGATGGGCCGAGGGTGGGCGTGGCGAGGTCGGGCTCGACCTTTGGAGGAACTTTGAAGTCGTGGGAATACCGGATCCCGGAGGATGCGTGGTGGTACTGCCGCAGCCGGATGATAGGGCGATGGCCCTCCTAGGGTTTATTACCGCTTATGTAGATAGTTTGAGGGCGGGTCTTAGGTATCCTCTGTATATTAAGAACTATATATACATAAACCAATTTATATATATATATATATATATATATAGGGGTTGGTTATAGAAGGAACCAACCCTAAGATAGGAACTAAGAACTAATCAATACCATCCATTCCATCTAATCTAACGCCTAACATTTAATTAACTATATTAACATTACAATTGCATATTTAAATTCAGTTGCCGAATTTAGTGTTGTCCGTGTGATATAGGGGTAGATTGGATAAATTACAATTCTACTTACCAACCATATTTACTCTATCCATAATTACCGCAACATTTCCAATTCTCAAAACCTAAAATTACTGCCTCCAACATCTATATGCATATCGAACAGGAAGGGAAAAACTCATAGAATTTCATTTTGATTCAGAAGATCTGTGAAATCAGAGTATAATAATTCAAGTTCTCATTCAAGATAATTGAAGGCCCTGTTTAATTTCGGCTTTAGTAGCTTATCAAAAAATGGTAGAACTAAATCCTTGTTCTGTAAAGCACCAGTTGATGTGTCAATCCCCGCATAAATTCATACATCAATATTCACATAATGTGGTAATTTATGCATATGTTATGGATGTTTTATTCGTATGTATATGTGTTAACATCTGCATACCAAAGAACATCATTATTCACATGAAACATTCATTTATTCACATGTCATATATTAATCTATTCGTACGTTAATTCTTTACATTATGTGGAATAAAATGGACCGAAACATTAAATCAAAAAAATACTAATAAACACATTAAAATTTACTTCTTGAGAAATTGCATGGAAGTGTTTTTCAAATATTTAAAGTTATGGAAAAATGGTAACAAACTACATGTAGAAAATAAAAGCAATATTCACTGATGTGTATACGCTGAATTCATAGTTTGTTGATGAATGTATGGATGATGTAATTGATTGACTGAAATACATCAGTATTCATATAATGTGGTAATTTATGCATATGTTATGAGTGTTTTATTCGTACGTATATGTGTTAACATCTGCATACCAAAGAACATCGTTATTCACATGAAACATTCATTTATTCACATTTCATATATTAATCTATTCGCAAGATAATTCTTTACATTATGTGGAATAAAATGGACCGAAATATTGAATCAAAAAATACTAATAAACACATTAAAATTTACTTCTTGAGAAATTGTATGGAAGTGTTTTTCGAATGTTTAAAGTTCTGGAAAAATGGTAACAAACTACATGTAGAAAATAAAAGCAATATTCACTCATGTGTATACACTTAATTCATAGTTTGTTGATGAATATATGGATGATGTAATTGATTGACTGAAAAATAATACATAAACATACAAAATCGTAGATTAAATCAGATATGCGATTTGATATCTAACACTATACAAACTGCGTACTTGGTGATGCCATTGAAGTCAATTAATGGAGAAAAAACTGACGAAATACTATCAAATATGTTGATTAAGATTAGAGATAATCATGTGGAATAAAATGGAATCTATTTTGGTAACAAAAATATGCATAATCGATCCCATAAAATCGGGATGATATACGTTTCAATTAATCCTAATATGACAAAAATGCCCTTCTTGATACATATGTAGTGAAAACTGCTCATGTATGAGCATTAATTAAGGGCGCATGATCCACTTAAATCAATGGATGAAATTAGTTCTCATTTCTCAATTTTAAGATGGTTCTCATTTGATCCATCCCCTATATATATATATATGATGTTTCTGATGAGAATGTCTATAAATATAAGAAATAAGAATATATCACATCCACACATCTAGCTCATATCAATAGTCCAAATTGAAGGATATTTAGTTAATAATTTCAGATTTTATTTTATTAAATAATTCGAATAAGGGTAAATTTATTAAATAATTCGAATAAGGGTAAATTTAGTATCATTTTTTTATTATATCTGTCACTCCATATGTAAATCTCATCATTTTCCAATAATCTCACCACTTACCGAAAAAGTATAGATTTTATAATATGTTCAATATAATGTTGTACAAACTAGCCGTTCTATAGCATATATTTAATAAATATGTGACACATATTACACAGCATACAACATAATGTATTGATGCAGTACCTACACTTTCTATAGCACATATATAATACAAACAATGCAAATATTTAATAAATATGTGACACACATTACACATCACGCAACACAACTTATTATTGTACGACAAATACTAGGAATGTACTATTCTATCCATAAAACAAATATAATCTATCTAAAATAAGAAGTTACAAGAAAAATTACAACAAATCTCTAAAATCAAGGAAATAATTTTTTTTAACATAAAATAAAATTATTAATATAACCTTTAAAATAAATCCTACAAAATTAAAGTATAACATATAAAGTAATGTATTATTCACAACATAAATAATATTGTATATTGATTTATTAAAATCAACAATTTAAATTTATTTTTATTTTTATAAATAATTTTATTCATACTGATCCAATATATCAGTTGATATTTCCGAAAGGTATGATTTTGTAAATCAACCTTGGACTTCAAAGTCAAGTTTCGAAAGAGCATGATCGGAAAGAGTTGAGTGGATGACCATACCTGTGGAATTGTGGTAGACTTCTGCTATGTCCCAACCTATCATGTAGATTTTGATCACTTATATTTGACTTTTTTATTTATTTCATATAATAACAAAAGAAATATAGCATAAAATAACATATACCATCTCCAAAACAATTATACAATACTTTTGGATAGTAGAGCAATTGAATTCGTCACTCAAAAATCATGAATATGACTCCCATCAACACTACCTTTTCAATCGATCCTATTAACATAATTTACCCTTAATGTACTACCTATAGGCTGTGGGATTCATTTAAGATATCCTTTCACAATTTTCTTATATTTGAAATTTCATGGAAACCTCGATATTCATGTTTTCAACTTGTGGCCATTATACATTTTCTCCTCTCTTTTAAAACGTGCTTGTTTCCTTTTTTAGTTGGTGACAGGTTTTAGGGGAAGCAACTTTTCTTGCTGTATTTGCAAAGCCACAAACGATTAGGATACTACAATTTTGGACGGCTTTTGAAATTGGAGTATTTCGGAGAATTTTTGTGATAAAAAAAATACAGACTTAAAGTAGTCGGGGAAAAATATTATCTTTAAGAGTATGAATAATAATATTCAACTCAAGAAAGAAAAAGGAGTACGAATATTCAACTCAAGAGAAAAGAAAGAAGAGTGAGAGTATGAAATAGTCAAAAAAAGCATAGAATAACAAAGAAAACAAGAGTTACACTTGTAATTTAAAATCTCTTTTATTCCAATAAACACTTGTAGCAATTATAAAATGATGACACTATTTTATTGAAGTATTCCAAAATACTCTCTCTGTCCCAATAATATTGACTCCTTTTTTTTTCACGTAAATTAAGAAGAATTATATTTTATATGTAAAGTAATATACGGTACGAAATTCGAAGCATTTTTTAAAATAAAATTATTTTATTTTTTAAAATGAACCAACAATAGTGGAATAATCCAAAAAATGAAGAAGTAATAATGATACATGAAGTATTATTTTAGACATAACATCGTGTCAAACTCTTTCCCACAATTTTTGCGAATTGAAACGTCAAAATGTTAGGCCCATAACTCAAACTGAGACAACCAAATTTGTGGACTCATTGTATTCCATAATTGAGTGTAGTCGAGCTGTCGCTGTTATCAAAATTCACACACTATTCCATTTCGAAAATCAAAGCCACGTGAAATTGACTAAGAGAAGCACCGTTTTCTAACACATAATTGCATCTGATACTCATAACCGTGAAATGACGTCGTTTTACCTCTATGCTTTAAAATACAAAATATAATGAGTTTTGTTTATATGTAAATAAATTATGAAATCTTCTCAAGAAAAATATTATGGAAATAAAAATTATGGTATGTTAAGTGATTTTTTGCTAACGTTTACTAATTCGATGCTGAAAGTTTTCTAGAGCAAATGCTTTTTTGTCAATAAATATTTATCAGTCTCTCCATACGTTTCTTTTCCTCTCTTTCTTTTACTAAATGTCTTTGTCTCGTTTTTCCGTTTTCTTTTTCCTTTTTGGCACGTCGCTTTAAACAGCGTTTAATGAACGGCCCAGAATTTCAAATGGAAACATGTGGATTTGCCAAATCCTTGTTCACTTTCAATATTTTTATATTTTAAACTTTAAATTATAATATATGTTTTGTCAAATATATTTTAAACTTTTAATGTCTATTTAGATCATCAACTATCAACTTTATATTAAAAATATCTCGTGTCCATTTTTTAACCTTGTAAATCTTGACGTGACTCGTCAAACATCATATAAAAAAGATAAATAAAATAAAATAATATTGATGTTACATAGAATTACATGTCATTTCTATGTGTCACCCGATAAGTCACATCAAGATTCGATGAGACCAAGAAATATACAAGATATTTTGATACAATACAAATAGTTGGTGATTTAAATAAATATTTTATAGTTCGTGATTTTTTATAAAGCGATGTTTAATTTGAAGTTTAAAGTGATATTTATCTTTTTATAAATAAAATTTAGTGTTATTTTGTGACTGGTTGACATCCAAATATCCAATGTCTCATTTGTGTCTCACTTTCAATTTTCATGATATTTTCATCTTTTTGCTTCAATTTCAGTTTTCATGCTTTAGTTTAATTTTGTAATTATTAACTAGGGACATAGGGTTTATTCCACCCAATTAATGTAGATAATTATTTTTGTTATTTAATTTCACTTTTATTAGTTAATAATGCATTATTAAGGTTGATAGATCCAAGATTAGGGTATATAATTTTTAAAAAATCAATTTTATGAAATAAAAGATAATTATGATTGATATTGTTATAATAAAATTTATTTTTATAAAAATTATCAATAAAATAATAAATATAATAATGGAACATGATGACATATATAAAATTCACTCTCATCCCTTTTGTGACTGATTTCTAGCATAACACGAAAAGGGAAACTTTGTTGTTTATCTTGGATTTGAGGAAGAATGTTCCTAAAAGTTTTCCTTTTTTAGCTAAAATATTCACGTATCATGACCTCATAGAGGTTATTTCATTTAGAATTGGATGTTCAGAAATTCGTAAATTTTGTTTTTCTAAGAGTAACATTTGTCTTATAATTTCATTCAGCGAAGTTTTGGCTATAAAAATTTGATGTTCAAAGTTTACAATAGTAATGCACTACAAAAAAAGCGAATAGCGACGGAAAATTCGCCGCTAATCATGTCGGATCCGTCGTTAGTTTGGATTAGCGATGGATTAGCGACGGAATAAAGGGGTCATTGAAACCCGTTGGCAATCTTTAACGACGGATATCGCTCGTCGCTAATAATTAGCGACGGATTAACGACTAAGTTTCGGTCGCTAATCCACAACCTCCGAACGGTCGTTCGATATACAATCCGTCGTTAATACGATCGTAAGTCGTCGTTAATATCGATGGATTAACGACGAACGACGTCGTAGTTAAAAACACCGCCGCAAACCGTCGTTAATTCGACGACAACCGTCACGATCCGTCGTTATATAGCGGCGGACACGATCCGTCGTTAAAATTATGATTTTTATTTCACGTAACCAATCCGTCGAGAAACGCCTCCATCTGTCGCTAAATGTGTAAATCCATCGTTGAAACGCCGCCATCCGTCCGCTAAATGTACAAACCGTATAGAGATTCAATTTTATTTGGACGGCGTTTACAACAAACAACAAACCTGCTTTCAAACAAACACAATCCAAACAAACCAATTCTAAATGATAAACATTATCATTCTAAATCAAAGACATAATTAAAATAAAATAATTTCACGTCATAATATCAAACAAACCAAATAATTCTAAATCATACGATAAGTTTACAAACAAAATATTTTGTTTCTTCATAAATTCATAATACAACCCAAATATGACGATGGTGGGGAAAGCGGAGTCGATATCACGAGTGGGGAAAACGGAGCTGGCCATGAAGCGCCCGAGGCCTCTGCCGAGCGCGCAATCAGCTCGGTGTGCTTGAACGTCATCTCGCGCCTCACCAACTTGCAATCGGCCTCAGATGATCGCGCCGCCTTGCAATCGCCTCGATGCCTCAGCCGCTGCCGCCGCCGCCGCCTATCAACCGCCTCAGATTGCTCGCGCTCGACTGTAATCGCCTCCATCTCCAATAGCCGTTGATGATAAACTATCGTAGAGTCAATCGCTCGGATGAACTCCTTCACGTAGCCTTTGCAATCAAAATAAGGATAAAATGAAAATTTTGACATTATTTTACTATAAAATCAGAATGGGTCTAGTCTCGCACGAGGCATCGATACGAAAGTCCATCCTTTTGTTTATCGCTTTTTCTCTAAATTCTTGACTACACTATGTGTTCGAACTCAAAGCTCCTTCGTATTGAATGACAACACTCAAACCATCTCCCTCGTATTCATTACATACGAGTTGTCATGTTCCTTCAATTTTGCTAAGATAAGCATATAATGTGATCATCCCTCCTCATCGAACGAAATTGTAATGATAGTCTTCATTATTGTATCTTAGCTTTTCATTCGACTTATCCTCTTACGCTCATCATATATTCTTTGCATATGACACGTGTATTTCTTGTCCATGCCGTGAACAAGCGACATTCTTTTGATATTGCCGATTCATCGCAGGATAATGATTGTGATTATGAAGATCAAACTCATCCTTACCGCCGAACAAGAAGTAAGGATGCTCGACCGCTTGAAAAGAAGTGAGGATGCTCTTAATGCTTCTCATAATCACAATCATTATCCCGCGATGAATCGATAATATAAAAAATGCGCTGACAACAAAGATGGACAAGGAGTACACGTGCATCCGCCAAGAATATGTGATGAGCGTAAGAGGACTAAGTCGAATGAAAAGCTAAGATACAATAATGAAGACTATCATTACAATTTCTATTTCCAATGAGGAGGAGGATGATCCTCATTATATGTTTATCTTAGCAAAATTGAAGGAACATGACAACTCACCGCATGTAATTGAATACGAGAAAGATGGTTTGAATGTTGTCATTCAATAAGAAGGAGCTTTGAGTTCGCATACGTGTGTAGTCAAGAATCTAGAGAAAAACGAGGAAACAAAAGGATGGACCTCGATTAGATGCCTCGCAGTAGACTAGACCCATTCTTGATTTTATAGTAAAATAATGTCAAAATTTTCATTTTATCCTTATTTTGATTGCTATTTGATTTTTCTACGCAATAATTAGAAATGAAAATGATCAAGATCAAGATCATGACATTTTTATCAAACACCACATATGCCTAATTATACACTTAATAACTCAAAACATCTTAATTCACGAAATGATGAATTTATCATCCCAATTCACATCCAAGCTAAACATATTCACACCAAGCTTATCAATTTCTCGCAAATATTTTTATCAAACACCACATATGCGTACAGTTAACTCACGAAACGATGAATTTATCATCCCAATTCACATCCAAGCTTATCAATTTCACAAGCCCAAATCACAAGACTAACATTCAATGCATCATTTTCACTATCAATTCGGTAAACTCAATTAAATTTTCACTATCAATTCAATGCATCATATACAATATTTTCACTATCAATTCAATACATCATATAACAATTTTCACTATCAATTAATGCATCTTATACAATATTTTCAACAAAATCAACAAATATATAACAAAAAAAATTGAAATATTTTGATCCCAACCCGACTGGACGACGGCGGGAGGCGGGCGGCGGGGGCGGGGCGGGCGGGAGGCGGGCGGGCGGAGGCGGCAGTGGGGTGGGGTGGGGGCTGGTGGGGAGGGCTAGGGCTGGGCGCGGGCGGGGTGGGCGGCGGCGAGGCGAGGAGGCGGCAGCGGTCGAGCACCAGCGGGGAAGGGGGGTGTATGGGGTGGTCAAGTGGGTGTCATGAGGGCGCGGCATGACGGCGGTGGGCATGGCATGGGCGACAGGCGGGGTTGGGGTGGGAGGGAGGGTGGAGGGAGGGAGGTTTTAGGTTCAAATATAAAATTGGGAAGAAATCGCGTCAGTTATTAAACTTTTTAGCGGCGGATTAGCGACGGAAATATCCGTCGTTATATTTAAAAATCTATAACGACGGATTAACGATTTTAATAAAGGTCTTAACGACGGAATGACTTTAACGACGGACACATATCCGTCGTTAATTTACGTACGTAATATAAAAATAAAAATATTTTAATATAACGACGGACTACAATCATGGTTAAACTTAGCGACTACTTTACGACGGAAATTCCGTCGTTAAAATTAACGACGGATGTTGTCCGTCGTTAAAATAAATAAATAAAAAAGTAAAAATAATCCAATTATTTAACGACGGATTAGAGACGGACTATGGTTCATCCAATAAAAAAATAACAAAAAAAATTAATTTTAACGACGAATAGTGTCCGTCGTTAAATATAACGACGGAATAGCGACGGTATGCCGTCTTACCGCTCATGAGAAATTTCCGCCATGTTACGTCGCGATCCGTCGTAAAAAAATTCCTTTTATTCCGTCGCTAATGTCGCTGATTCACGACCCGTATTTTGGCCGTTGCTAATCCATCGCTGATTGGCTGTATTTTTGTAGTGATGATCGGTTATTTATAACAAAGCACTAAATCCTAACTAAATCCTAAATAATAATTTTATTCAAATTTCATTTAGTCTAAGATACTCCCGTTGACCTTTACACAAGAATATGAAATGAATCTACTATGGAGTAGCTCCGGATTATGACGAATAGAGGACTAGAAATGCATGAGGTAAACATGCTTGATTACATATCTTTTATTTAATGTTAGGATGTAATTAAGATATTTTAAGACAAACAAGTATCAGAAGAAGTGCTCCATTTCCTATATTACACTTTTATTAAAAATATTAATCTTTTAATTTTATTTTTAAGGTTTTAAATTTTATTTATTGTATATTGTTATTAATTGAGCTCCTTATTAAGATATTTGTGACTCATCCATTATATATATTAGCATTCATGATTCGTAAAATAATTACTTGATCAAGATTTTCTTCCAAATAATTAATCCCCAAGAATAATACTTTATATGCCATTTTTTAAAGTTTAATATCATCAGCATCTTAAATATATAGGCTCCGATAAGTCAACAGAAAATGACTGGAAAAACGATACCTCTTTGGCAAGCAAAAAATTCTCACTTTTGCAAGGGAGAAAATAAGTCCAAAACGACTTGCTAGTTGCCACTATATGTACCTTCGTTGTCAAATTATAAATTCAAATAAATCAAGCTACGTGTAATTCAGTAATTTTATATGTTGCATGTTCTCCCTTAAAGTAAACAAAAAAAATGCTTTTGTTTTTTTCTGGTGGGAAGTATTATAAGGTTGCGATTGCTTGGATAAATCACTATTTTTTTTCTTGTGAGGTAGTATCAATTTTTAGATAAAAGTTTGATTGTTGATAAAAGATAGACAACTTATCCAAAGAATTGATCTCATTTTCAAATTAAGATTGGGCTCACATTTTTGTACATGATAGTCGGTTTGTAATCGGAAATCAACATGGAGTTAAGATCGGAAAGATAGAAGACGCACAATATAACAACTAATGTGATGCATAATATTAATTATCTTGACTAATTGTGAGGTAATTGTAAAATTAATTGTATATATTTTAGACAAATATTTTATTTAAATTACTCTTTTTATATTTAGATAAATATTTTATTTATTAAAATTTTAAACATATGATAAGTTTTAATTTCTATTGGTTTCTTAAATATTGAAAGTCGTTCCTCTACCTATTTTCTATTATATAATTTTATTGTTTTTTAAAAACTTCTTTCAATGAATTGTCGAAATACCAACACTTTGAAATAAAAATATTGACTTATTCTAAAGTCGTACTTATAAATTATAATGTAAGGTGATTCTCCGTCGATTATACACTAGTTCTAATTAAAATAAGGACGTACGTAGTGCTTTAAAAAAAATCCATATCAACTAAAAACGATTTTGTTTTGCTTAATTCATGTAGATTTTCGACTACCAACACAAATATTCAATCCCAAAAAAGAAGTGGTGTCTAATTAGAATTGTCACCTGGTCCGGACTTGCTAGAACAAATGGGATTTATACTTAAGGGCTCGTTTGTTTGGCAATGATTCAAATTGCTTCTTCTTAAAAGTTCGTGATTTTAATTGCTAGCCAAAATCAAAGACTATATAAACATGATTCAAATATTGTTTAATGGAAATTGCAATTAAGAACAAAAAATGAAGAAATAAAGAATGCAGATTCAATCTAATTAACTAATAGTGAGGAGAAATAAGTTAAGCATTATAATTAGTGGGATCTATGTTTCAACGGTTAATATAATTTCTTAAAAGTACTTCTAAAATCTAATATTAGCAAAATGTTCAATTTCGCCACTATATGCTAATGCAAACACGTATATATCATAATACATCATTTTTTTTTTTGTTAGTTGTCAATTTGTTTGGCAGACATGTTCAACGCATAATCTCGCATGCAATTGAAAATATGTTTACATCTCGCTAGTCGCTACGCTTTATTTGCAATAAAATTAAGGTAATAAAAAGGGGGAAAAAATATTCCCATAAATTATGGATCTATTGAGCTAGTAGCTAAATTAAAACAAATATAATTACTTATTAATATTAATTTATCCATTTATATTACGAATTGAACTTAACATATCAAATTTCATTTTTTCTAATCCGCGTCAGTCTCTCGACTGTCACCTGCCTCTCTCGTCGCCGACGCTCGACTGACTCTCACCTTCCTAACATTAGGCCTAGCCGCCCAGCGCTGTCCTGCCTCCCCGACCCGTAGCTAGCTGCACTGCCCCACAGCCCTCATCAATGTCGGCGGTCTCTCACAGCTCGAATTTTGACCCCCGCAGTCCG
Source organism: Salvia rosmarinus (assembly GCA_036937905.1). Taxonomy (NCBI): domain Eukaryota; kingdom Viridiplantae; phylum Streptophyta; class Magnoliopsida; order Lamiales; family Lamiaceae; genus Salvia; species Salvia rosmarinus. The sequence goes on along the minus strand of CM072815.1, from coordinate 82,515,626 downwards.
ACACCCACAACCTTTGCGACAAGTGAGAGAGAAAGAGAGCGAAGCGAGAGAGAGGTAGGTGAGAGTCGTGAAACTGACGCAGACTAGAGAAATTAATAGAAACTTGATGTGTTGAGTTGAATTCATAATATAAATTAATATTAATAAGTAATTATTTTTATTTTTATTTTAATATATTGTATATATCCATCGGTTATGAAGTATACCTGATAATTGAATTATTTTATATAAGACCATTTATCGTTCCGAAAACCGCCAAAATTGGATGTCATGTATCCAATAACTACCGACTATGAATTCCATTCTGTTAATACTCAACTAACGAAAATCCATTAACCACTCCTTCAAATTGTAACGACCATCAAATCTTTAGTCTTCGAGCATTTAGGATGGAAATATTCCAAATGAATTTTGTCTAAATAGAATATGGAAATATTCCAAATGAATTTTGTCTAAATAGAATAGACTCCAATTATCAATGTGTCTTGAGCTTGTGCAAAATATGCCACGCCATACTCCACTCATCATTTTTCATTCTCCTTACTACTTTGAGTTATAATCTTTTTGAAGTGATTTTTCACTCACTATAGATAAAGATTTTGTGACATCACACTTGATTAATTTATATGATGTATATATTTAAAGGATAGTATTGCTCGAACGTTAGTACAAAATTTCCACCCAAGACCAACGTTTGAAAACAAAATTTCCAACCGCACGCACAAAAGAATTTGTGAGGGGTAAAGTTCATACCTCAATAGTAATATAGTATTGATTAATCTACTATTACACTTCCAAGATAAGTCCAAATATCTTCTAGGGCTATCATTTATCCGTAAATGTCAAATTAAAAGTGTAAAATGAGAAACAGCATAACATAAGTCAAATTTGAAAATTTAATTCAAAAGTTGCTCATCAAGTTCTAAAGTAGATAAGAATTAGAGTTAGTCCACTCAACATACCACCAATCCAATATTATGTTTTATTATTGACATGTTCATTGCAAGATGGACTGCAAACTAATAATTTTTCTATCGTATTACACTGTGTGTGTTAATAAAAGACGATGAATATACAAATAATAAGATCAATCCAGACATTTGATCATAAGGATGCATCAAAGTGTTTGTGTTGGCTATAATTTGTATGCATATATATTACATATATAATATAATATATCTAAAAATTAATAAGTTTTTGAAGTGTGCAGCTTCAAGTAGTTCAAGGTCCTCTTGTACAAAATCTCAATTGTCCCGACTCTCCTCCTTTACACCTCTGAACATAGTGTTCTTACATAGATAAATGCGTGAAAATGGTGAGAATTATGTGTCAAACTGCTACTCGTGTAAATCAATGAATCATAATAAGATAGTATATTGAACAACACAAATAATGCTTAATATCAATAGTAGACCCAGACATATTGGTCAGTGGTCCAAAAAAATATTTGGGATCCAAATAATCATAATTTTATAAATTCATAAAAAAATTTCATAATTAAAAATAAAAATAAATAATAATTTAATATGAAAAATTGAAAGTTGAAACTTAGTGCTATATGCTTAAAAATAATTAACGTGTCCACTGAAACAATCAAAATTGGTATTTTCGTTGCAAAAAAAAGAAACAAACCATTATTTTCTATGTTTAGCTTCCTTTCAATTTTTGTGTATTTATTTTAAGTATGATATAAATTATTTTTCAAATATTTTGTATCTTTAAATATATATTTTTAATTATTAAATAAAAAATTATTATTATACTTCTAGTGTTTTTTTAAAATCCGGTGGAACCCAGCGCTCACTTGCCCCCGGGTCCGCCACTGCTTAATATAATAAAAATTTAGAATGCATTCCCCCAAAAAAAAAGAAAAAGAAAGAGAAATTGTCTAACAAGTCCAAAAAACAGTCTTATCTAAAAACCTTATTTAAGGATTAATAGATGACGTGAACTTGGCAACAATTATCTTTGACCTTAACCTTATCAGCAAAATAACTGAGCTCAATTAGTCAAAGTTTGATTTAATTAATTATTAACAATTTCCTCTCTCTCTCTCTCTCTCCCCCACTTTCTCACTCTCTCCTCCTATATAAATCGATCCCATCCCAATCCCACCACTCAAACACCAACGACTCTTATCCTAACTACCACAATCCTCATTTGAATCCCAGCTAACACCGCCGCCCTCATGGCCGATAAGACGTCGGAGAATAATGTTGGTGCCACCACCACCACTGAATCTCAACTACCCACACCCACAAAACCAAAAAGAAACAAGTATGCCTTGGCTTGTGCTTTCTTGGCTTCCATGACCTCCATCTTACTCGGATATGGTATACCAACATTTAGTTTCTTTCATAAAATTCTACATTAATTAATTAGTTACTTATATCTTCACACTTCTACACACTTGTTACATGTTCCAAAAATGAAATACATACATATATTTTATGTAACATGACTTATAGAAATTTAAATATTTTGTGACATGCAGATATAGGAGTGATGAGTGGAGCCATAATCTACATCAGGAGGGAAATAAAGATGACAGACATACAAAAAGAGGTGATTATGGGAATCTTGAATGTCTACTCGCTCCTTGGCTCGGCCGCCGCCGGCCGGACCTCCGACTGGCTGGGCCGCCGCTACACCATAGTCTTCGCCGAGCTATTTTCTTTTTGGGCGCTGCTGATGGGCTTCGCCACCAACTACCCTTCCTCATGGTCGGCCGGTTCGTGGCGGCATAGGCGTTGGCTACGCGCTCATGATAGCGCCCGTCTATACGGCGGAAGTGGCGCCGGCCTCCGCCCGGCTTCCTCTCTTCTTTCCCGGAGGTCTTCATCAATTTTGGTAATTATTTTACTATTTTTGTCTTTTGCTTATTTTTTAGTTCTCTTGATTATTTTGGGACTTGAGGTTTAGAGGATGTTTGGCTTATAAGCTCTTTAAAACAACATATAAGTTGTTTAGAGCTTATAAATTGCTGCAAAGTGTTTGTCAAAATAAGCTCCTAAACAATTTATAATTTGTGAAAATAAGCTCCAACAGCTTATAAGCTCCCCTAAAAATAAGTTGGTCAACCAAAACTTATTTTTTTCATAAACTTATAAGCAACCATGTATTTACCAAAATAATCTTATTATAGTTCGTTATTTGCTTATTTACCAAAATAATCTTATTATAGTTCGTTATTTGCTACACATACAGTATCAACTTCACCTCTCGTCAATTTTATCTCATAACTATGCTTTTCTCTCTTTAACTCACGATTCTTTTTCTAGTTTATAAGATCAATTATCCAAACACTTTAATAACTTATAAGCACTTAAGCTCTTGAAACATTTTATAAGCTCTTGAAGTTTATAAGCTCTCTAAAATAAGCTTAGTCAAACACCCCCTTAGTGTTGAGTAGTCATGAATTGGAAATCATAAGGAAATTTTCTACATGACAAATTAGATGAGGTTTTGGGTCTTATGTATTTACTTATTATGGACCGTAAATGTTAAAATGTGCTAATAGTGAAAAATATCCAACTTTTTTTTAGCGAAAGACAGAAAAACTCGCAGCTTAAGAAACTATAAAACTCTACCAATTTTAAGAGTCAAGGGAAAAATTTATCCATCACTCAGTTTTTCATCGATAATAAGTAAAAATTAATTTGAAAAGACTACATATTATTACTACTAATATTGAATCTTCGATTTCTAAGTACATATATTTTGTTGTTATTGTGAATAAATACAATGTAAAGTTATTTTTATAAAAAAAAATAGTGGCTGAAGTACCTTTTAGTAATAGTGGATACAACTTATATATTTTTAATACGGATACAATTTATACATGTTTATGCTTAGAATTATAATTTTAAGAATCATAATACAAGTTTCGAGGGATTGTGTGAGCGAAGATTATTGAATCATGATTCCGATTATTTCACTGAAGAATGTACAATGAATCAATAGGAAACGGTTTATTTAGTATCTACTTTTCTCCAATTATTATAGAGCTGTCAGAAAGATTTATTAGTCTTAGCTAAAGCTTAGTTTATTCAGCTTGACGTACGTATATTTATATACTAGATTACAAGATTACATATTTATCAATGCGTTAAATATAACAAAAGATTCCAATTTTGACTCAATTTAATTTAATATCTCTAATTCCGGAAAGAGGCCAGCATATTTTCGTAGCTCCATATATTTAGTCAAAGAAAATCCGCATCTGCTGGGTCCAATAAATCGTCTGCCCACGTCTTGAAAAGACGCGTGCACTGCTTCATGGACACCTCTAGAGTCGATACCATCTATCTATATACATATATAAATTGGATAAAATAAAAATTAATTTAAAAATATTAATTATGAATCATTTTCAATCATTAGATTAAGAAGATTTATTGTGTATTTATCATTTTATTGAATGAATTAGTAAACTTGGGTCTGAATTCTATGAAAAACAAAAATTCTATTTTTTAAATTTGTCATGATTCAACTATCTTAATTTAGATGTTATGAATGGTTTATAGTTTATTTGTTTGTTTTGTTATCTATTCCATGTTATTTGTTATATATATATATGGTTCGAATAAAAGTCTTCTTATTGTGAGAACCGTGAAAATATTATATTGAACATATAAAGTTAATGTACTGAAAATATAAAGTTACTATACTAGCATAACATTATTTCTCATTCCTATATATCATAATATAGTAACTTTATACGTTTAGTGTAATGTTCTCACAATTCTCATGATAAGAAGATTTTTATTTGAACTCATGTACTATTATTTATATATATATGTATTTGAAAATAAAAATCATCTATCGATCCTACCCCAAGTTGTACAATTAATTTTTTTGCAGGTTCGAATATTTTTAGAATCTCAATTTTCCAATTGAACTTTGTGAATTTTGATCTATATTTGAAAATAAATATCATCTATAGGCCCTACCTCAAGTTGTACAAATATAAATGAATTTTTGTAGGTTCGAATATTTTTGGTATCTCAAATTTCCCAATCGAACTTTGTGAATTATGATCTATAACCCTATCTTCTCAAAATATATATTACACATGCTTTATATTGATCGAATGTACTCAAAGACAAGAAACGTATTGATTAATGGAATAATATAATATACAACACATAGTAATAAATACTTTTGATGAATTATCAATATATGAAATCATCTTTTTCCATATCATGCATAATAATTTTTTCCATTAATTTTCTATGACAGGCATATTACTCGGCTACGTCTCAAACTACGCCTTCTCCAAGCTCCCCGACCACCTAGGGTGGCGATTCATGCTCGGCATCGGCGCCCTCCCCTCCATCTTCATCGCCCTCGGCGTCCTCGCAATGCCGGAATCCCCACGCTGGCTCGTCATGCAGGGCCGCCTCGGCGACGCCAAGCGCGTCCTCGACAAAACCTCCGACTCGCCCGAGGAGTCTAGGCACCGCCTCGCCGATATCAAGGACGCCGCCGGCATACCTGACCACTGCGACGACGACGTCGTCGCCGTCTCCAAAAAGAACAGCGGCGGCGGTGTGTGGCGCGAGCTCCTCCTCCACCCCACCCCGGCCGTCCGCCACATCCTCATCTGCGCCATCGGCCTCCACTTCTTCCAGCAAGCCAGCGGCATCGACTCTGTGGTCCTCTACGGCCCGGACATATTCGAGCGGGCCGGGTTAAAAACCGACACGGACCGGCTACTCGCGACGATGGCCGTCGGATTCACGAAGACGATCTTCATCTTGGTGGCGACGTTTCTATTGGATAAGATCGGACGGCGCCCATTGCTCCTGTCCAGCGTGGCAGGAATGATCGTATCCTCCGCGGCGTTGGGGATAGGGCTCACCGTTATTGAGCGGTCGGAGCGGAGGCTGATGTGGGCCATAGCGCTGTCCATATCAACGGTTTTATCCTACGTGGCGTTCTTCTCGATCGGGATGGGGCCCATCACGTGGGTCTACAGCTCGGAGATATTTCCTCTAAGGCTGCGGGCGCAGGGTGCAGTATAGGCGTCGCAGTGAATCGCGTCACCAGCGGCGTGATTTCGATGACGTTTATATCCCTGTACAAGGGCATCACTATTGAGGGCTTTCTTTCTGTACGGGGATTGCGGCGGTGGCATTTTGGTATTTTACGCTTTGTACCCCGAGACGCAGGGAAAGACGCTGGAGGAGATGGAGGGCTTGTTTGGGACCTTCTTTAAATGGAAGACCACGCTTACGGCGTTCGACCAGAAGAAGAAGGAAAATGAGGGGCATGTCCAAACGGGGAATTAGACATTGCTGGGGTGTGTAAATACCGGGATTTGGTTTTGGGGTGAGTTGTTTCCTTGTTTTTGCCTTCTAATTTCGACTACCGTTTTTGAATACGACTATGACTTTTTTAAAGGTGTGAAAGTGATGTTAGTCAAAATAGTATACACATAATTGCACACTCATTTTCTGTTGTTTGTATAAATATTCTCAAAGTACGGAAATAAAACTAATTTTTCTATTTTATATATTATTTATAAAGATCAAATTTTAACACCCAAAATTACAACTAGCAATGCCCTATAGATAATAGATTCGTAACTTATTGAAAGGATTTGAAGATTATGATATTTTTATATGATGACTGGCTTATTAGTTATTACAATGATTCATAAATTTAACTATTTTTTAAAATTTCGCTCGCTAGTAATTTCGCAAGATGATTTAACTTCAAAGCTGATAGATCAAATTATATTAGGTTTAAAGATCTATTCAATTTAAATTGCTTTTTTTCCATGTACTTTTATCAGTTATTACTAACAGCAGACAATCTCAGCTGAAAATTTCACATAGTACCACTTGAAAATTTTGCATTTTATCTATGTCGTAAACTTAATTAAAGCACAAATCAACTGATCTTAGACAATACAAAGACAAAAACTTGGGTGAGCTCCGCCTACAGCCCAATTTGCTTGTTTTTTGTTAAAATAATTATATATTAATTATGATGAGTAATGATAATTAGATTTTATTAATTTATAATCAAATTTATTAATTTTTAATTATAATTTATTAATTCAAAATTAGAATTTATTAATTTATAATTATGGTTTATTAATTTATAATTAAGGTTTATTAATTCATAATTAGGGTTAAAATTAAGATTTATTAATTCACAATTAAGGTTTATTAATTCCAATTAGGCCTTATTAATTCAAAATTAAGATTTATTAATTCACGATTAGGGTTTATTAATTCATAATTATGACTTATTAAATTAATTAATTTTAATTAAAGTTAGTTTAATAATAAGTAATTAATTAATTAAAGTTAATTAGGTGGTGGGTCTTCTTGTGCAGCGTGCTGCACATGAGAGAGACCACCCCCAATACAAATGATTGATAAATTAGTAGAAATTAAAATAGCTAGGTTCGTCCGCGGAAGATTAACCTTGTTTACCCGGGTCCATTAAATTTTCATTTCCTTTCCTAAAGAACAATAAAACAAATCATATAATTTGGTTGTTCTATTAGTTAATATTAGAGAATGAATGGAACTACCTTTACATACATATATACATATTGATATAGGTGATTAGGTAGAAATTTGATTCAAGTGTTAATTATAAATCGACCTCAATCATGCAATAGAATTGATCGATCTTAATTTCGTAAGGAAATAAATGCTGAGAACACTATGATTTACGTGGTTCGATCTATGAATAAGATCTCGTCCACGCGAGAGAGTATTCGTGTATCAATGTGTAAGAATCGATTACAAAGAGTGTGAATGAATCTATTTCGCCTAATCTAGCCTCTATTTATACACAATTATTTAGACCTAGATCTTAAATCCGAGGTCTTCTCTAAATAGGATTCGAGATCTAGGATAGGATCTTAATCCTATCCCTTCTCGAACTAGGATTCATTTAGATATGGTAGCCTTCCTCTGCTCCCACCGGTTTTAGGGGTCTTCTTGGTCGAACTTGTCGTGCCGAGCTTGACGACGCCTTTACTGTATTGGGCCCAGTAGTTGGGCCATATCCTATCACAACCCCCAAAAAAAGACGCAGGTTGTAGGTCGTATTGGTTTTGGTTGTTTATGCCGAGGCGCGTGCGAACGATCCGACTTGGTATGTGTCGATGTTTCCAAGTCATACGCCACGTTTGCGAGGCATCTGCCGAGGTTGTCTTGCTGTTACTATCTCTTGCCGAGACGTTAAGTCAAGGTTTTCATTCGGCTTCACCGACGGGCGTTAAGTCGAGGTTTTCTGCTCGGCTTCACCGACGAGGCGTTAGCCGAGGTCTCCAGTGACTTCACTGGCGGGCGTTAGCGGGGTCTTCAGTGGCCTCTCCGACGAGGCGTTAAGCGAGGTCTTCTGCCTGCTTCACCGTCGGGCGTTAAGCGAGGTCTCCCGTGGCCTCTCCGGCGGGCGTTAAGCCGTGGTCTTCGTCTGGCGCCACCGACGGCGTTAAGCGAGGCCGAACACGGATTTTTCTCGCCGCCGTTGAGTGCAGGACACGGGATCGCATTTAATGCGGCGCGTTGGATTCGATAAAGCGTATAATGGGGAATATCTTCCTCGATACGCCATTTCTCATATCACTTTTGCTATTCAAAATTTTCGACTTTCAAACTTCGAGAAAACGTATAACCGCCGCCATTGTTGTCCCCGAGTTCATCACCATCATCCTCGAAAAAACAAAAGTAAGTTATGGCTTCCTCTTCTTCTAAATCTTCCGAGCTTAGATTGTTATGCGTGCGCCGTCGGATTCGCGACGGTTTTATGTGTCTTCACCTTTCGGGATTTTGGTAAAGTGTCTTTTTTCTTCCATTTTAACAACCTCCGATATAAAGGAGATTGTCTCCCAATACCGTATTGACGATATAATTTATGTTGCCCCGTCCGAGCATAAGTGCTTGTGTCTCTCCCAAGGGTTTGTCCTTGTACGAAGACGACCTCGGGCCGGTCTTCGTATTCCTATCCTCGTGTATATGTCGAACTTCACAGATGTTCGGCATATCACTCGCCCAACTTACGCCAAATTCTTTCCGGCATTTGGTGGGCTAGAGTGTCTATGCCTATCGGCATAATTTTCCTTTACTTTGGGGCTTGTTCTCCGCTTTTTGCAATCGAAGGGTGGTTCGGGTGGTATTATTTATCACCCGTCAGAATTCAAAGCGAAGATAAAGTCAAGATCTCGAACCGGCGTAATAAGTTTTTCTTTTGTCGGTTCGATGGATCTCGAGTTTACATGGCGATCGGAGAAGATCGCCATGTGGTGGTTGATGAGATTGATGGTGGCACTGGAGGAGCCTTTGGACAAAGTAGGTCTCGTGGATGAGGCCTTTACCGAGGCCGAGCTTGCGGTGCGGGCTTAGCCTTATGATCCTGCCACCGGGTGGAGTCGGTGAAGGGTGATGGGGAAACCATATGTTAAGCCTACTCGAGGATCTATCTTGGATATTTAATTCACCATACATTGATTATAATCCAGCATGCGTCTATTTAATTAATTGCAACACGTTGGGGTTTCTCGTGTTTACCTTTGGATCCGTCGAGGTGGATCGGGATGAGCGGATCGAGACTGCGTGCTTTGACCTCGGATCGTATCCGATTGCCCAATCTCCAACGCCGAGTGAGGGCGATCTATGGAGAATGCTTGGAAAATCACCCAACTCCTCTTGGCACAATTTTGAAAACCCTCTTGAAAACTCTGGGTTGGACGAAAATGTGATGTTAATTATGTGAGCATTAACCTGACTTTATCTCATACCTTATATTTATAATGCACTACCTTAATCCCATATGGAAATTACCATAATCCTATATGGAAATTACCATAATCCTATGGAAAATACCATAATCTTAGGATTATTTCCATACTCTCGATTATTTCCATACTCTCGGGATTATTACCATAATCTTATATGGAAGGATCTGTCATATACCATAAATATAATAATATCCTTGTGGGATAAAGAGAATAAAATCTTGCCAATGGAGCATCGAGGCGCCGATTTTCCTCTTGCTACAGGCTGGATGGGCCGACCCGGATCAATGCAGGAATAAAGATGGGCCTCAAATAAATTAATTATCTTATGTTCACCGTAACATAAATTAATTTATAAACATTTATTCATGCCACTAGAGAATAAATGCCGACTTACCCTTTATTGCGAAGTTGAGTCGGGCTTGCACTTAGACATTACGAATCCCGTATTTAAGATATCGAACATCCATTAATCATTTATAGCAATCATCGCTAAAACGATTAATAACTTCATTTCTTAAGTAGTACCACTCAACCTTATTATTGTACTTGAGCTAACTCAACCTGCGGGGTTTAGTACAATAAACCTTTGAGCTCCTTGAGGGGCGTCATCGTCCTAAACGGATACGGTGACTCGATACAGATAACTAGCGTGACATACAAGCACTGCCACCACCCAAGATGCGGAGAATCTTGGGTTAGAACATATAACCCTCACTCATAACAAGTCAAAGTGATGGACATCAACTCATACTCACCTAATACCTTATCGAGGTTTAGATCATCGTAAGTCACCGAGATCTTGGTTCTTCACGACGGTCAGAAAGAAGAACACATCTCACTGTGATCCTTCAATACGTCAGAGACGTACCAAGCATGAACAAGCAACTAAGTCAAGTCACTTCTTATCTATATGCAGCCTAAACCGACAACTCGTCCTTAAGTTGTCTCACCAGAAACTTTTATATCTCATTAAGCTTCGACCAATCATCGCACTTACGTGATCTTCTACACACTGTATGGTCTAACTTATATATGAGATAAGGGGACACTGATATATGCAATCAAGTATTCAAATCGATAGAGATTGTAATAGTGGTAGCGGAAACATTGTATACAAGCTCAACCAAACCGCTTTCAAGATACAAATCCAACAATCTCCCACTTATACTAAAGCAAACTTTTAGTATACAATGTGTCTCTCTACTAGCTATTACACAACCATCACTTTGCTTCTCCCACTTATACAAAAGTTTCCTTTCTAAGTGGGTGCCATCTAGCATAATTCAAGCCTCTAACGTCCCCGACGTGACTTATTATGCATGCTTTAGTGAATGGATCCGCTAGGTTATTCATCGATCAATCTTTGCAATCAAGACGCCCCTCGCCTAACGATTTCTCGTATGACATGGTACTTTCTCTCTATGTGATTGGTCGCCTTGGGGTCCGTGGTTCCTTCGAGTTTGCCATTGCACCGAGTTATCACGATGAAACTATGATACTCTTGGGCAAACCGGTACCACATCTAGATCCTCGAGGTAGTTCTTGAACCATACCGCCTCCTTAGTAGCCTTGAGCGGCTACTGTTCGGCTTCCATGGTAGAGTCCGCACGCATCGCCGCTTGCACTCCGCCAGATACGGCTCCACCTCACAAGGTAAACACATAGTCCGAGGTGACTTATTCTTATCACGGTCGGCTTGGAAATCCGAGTGCAGATAACCCAAAGGCATTAGACTATCTCGCATGGTAAACTAGCCTATAATCTCGAGTCCTTTTCGTGTACTCGAGTATATGCTACTATCGCAACCAATGTGCTTGTCCAGGTTAGATCGATATCGGCTACTATGCCTCTTGCACAAGAATATCGAGCCTCGTGCATAGCATTGCATACATGAGACTTCCTAAGGCGGAAACTTGGGAACTTGTCTCATTTCCTCTATCTCCTTTGCGTTCAAAAAGGATCGCTCCTTAGATAAAGGAACGCCATGTGCGAAAAGTAGCAATCCTTTCTAGGCGGTCTGCATACTAAAACGAGTAGTCACAGTATCAATGCAAGATGCCTGAGATAAGCTCAACATTTTCCTCTTGCGATCTCGGTAAACCTTGATCCCAAGAATGTACGCTGTATCTCCTTAGTCTTTCATTTGAAACTGATCGGATAACTAACTCTTTATGTCTGATAACAACTTCACATTGTTGCCAAATAGAAGAATGTCATCTACATAAAGTGCAAGAAATACCACATCACCGTTGACATCTAAATGATACACACAACTTTCGCTAGGCAACTGGGTAAATCCATAGGACTTTACCACCTCGTCCAAACGTAAGTTCCATGATCTTGCATCATTGTCTTATTGTTGGTTTGTATCGAAAGCGCTTTGGTTGAGCTTGTATACAATGTTTCGCTACCACTATTACAATCTCCTATCGATTTGAATACTTGATTGCATATATCCGTGTCCCTTATCTCATATATAAGTTAGATCATACGGTGTGTAGAAGATCACGTAAGTCCGTATGATTGGTCAAGCTTAATGAGATATCAAAGTTTCACCGAGACGACTTAAGGGCGAGTTGTCGCTTTAAGTGCGCAGATAGATAAGAAGTGACTTGACTTAGTTGCTTGTCTATGCCGATACGTCTCGACGTATCAAGGATCACGGTGAGATGAGTTCTTCTTCCGACCGTCGTGAAGAACCAAGATCTCGGTGACTTACGATAATCTAAACCTCGATAAGGTATTAGGTGAGTATGAGTTCTTGACCATCACTTTGACTTGTTATGAGTGAGGTTATATGTTCTAACCCAAGATTCTCCGCGTCTTGGGTGGTGGCGATCTTATATGTCACGCTAGTTATCTCAGACGAGTAACCGTATCCGCTTAGGATGATGACGCCCCTTAAGGAGCTCAAAGGTTTATTGTACTAAACCCCGCAGTTGAGTTAGCTCAAGTACAATAATAAGGTTGAGTGGTACTACTTAAGGAAATAAGGATATTAATCGTTTAGCGATGATTGCTAGAAATGATTAATGGACGCTCGATATCTTAAATACGGGATTCAGAATGTCTAAGTGCAAGCCCGACTCAACTTCGTAATAAAGGGTAAGTCAACATTCTTTCTCTAGTGGCATGATCGAATGTTTATAAATTAATTTATGTTCGGGTGAACATAAGATAATTAGTTTATTTGAGGCCCATCTTTATTCCTTGCATTTGATCCCCTGGTGGCCCATCCGAGCCGTAAGTAGTCAAGAAAATCGGTACCCTGTGTCCTCTCAAAGGAAAGATTTTATTCTCTTTATCCCACAAGGATATAATTATATTTATGGAATATGCATAGATCCTTTCCATATAAGATTATGGTAATAATCTTGAGAGTATGGAAATAATCCCAAGAGTATGGAAATAATCCTAAGAGTATGGAAATAATCCTAAGTGTATGGTAATATTCCATATAGGATTATGGTAATATTCCATATAGGATTAAGGTAGTGCATTATAAATATAAGGTATGAGATAATGTCTAGAGTATGCTCACATATTGAAAGCTAGAATTTTCGCCCTCTAGTATTAAGAAGAGAATTTTCGAAAGTTGTGGTAGAGAGCATTGGGTGATTTTCCAAGCATTCTCCATAGATCGCCCTCACTCGACGTTGGAGATTGGGCAATCGGATACAGTCCGTAAGGTCAAAGCACGAGTCTCGATCCATTCGATCCGTTCATCCCGCTCGATCCACCTCGGCGGATCCAAAGGTAAACACGTGAAAACCCCAACGTGTTGCGATTTAATTATATAGACGCATGCTAGGTTTATAATCAATGTATGGTGAATTAAACACCCAAGATGGATCCTCGGGGCGAGGGTTAACATACGATTTCCCTACACTTATAACGCCTCTCTGTGCGTCCATGGGTCGATTATCGCATGTTCGCTTTCGACTAAATTCAAGATTTTCCCACGAACATAAATCGCTCGGGTTGACGAACAACCTCCCACTACGACGAGGTGCTATAGACACAATGACAACGGTGGGTGCATTAACTTGTGGTTCTCTATCTTGCACAACTTGTCGGGTAGATACCACTCAGACGGCCTCGGTATCTCCGGTGGAACTCGACCCACTTCAATTTTTCAAGTATCCGTGTCGATCCTCCCACTGACTCGACATCTCGCACCTTCGCCTAATCGGTGGTGGAATACGATCATCTTCTAATTCTTGAAGGATGATTTCAACTTTGGATTTATGATTTTTCATGTAGTCCTCTTCTAAGAATCGAGCATTAATGCTAATAATGACATTCGATCCTTGGACTATAGAATAAACCACCTTCGCTCCTCTAGATAGCCAATAAACGCCTTGCATCGGATCTAGCCTCCAACTTGTTCGCTTCTTGTTCAAAGACGCAGCCGGATCGCCCCATATCCTTATGCGGTTTAAACGGGCTTCGCCCAAACCACAACTCGAAGCGGGTCTTTTCGATCGACTTTGATGGTACTAGATTCAGCAAGTATGCCATCGTTTCTAAGGCATACCCCGAATCTAAATAGGCAATGTAGCATAACTCATCATAGATCTAACCATTTCCAAAAGAGTCCTATTTCTTCGCTCCGACACACCATTTTGTTGTGGTGTGCCTTAAGTCTTACCGGGATGTAATCCCACACTTCACTGATAGTCCATAAACTCGTTATCGAGGTATTCGCCACCGCGATCGATCATGATGACTTGATACTCTTACCTAGCTTCGCTCCACTTCCGCCTTAAACTCTTTGAATTTCTCAAAGCATTCAGATTTGCTTGCGGTGAGCGGTATACGTATCCGCACTCGAGTAATCGTCAATGAAAGTGACAAAATACTGCATTCTCCACGAGCTTGTGTGGACATTGGTCCACACAGTCGAAAGGACTAGCTCTAACATTTCTTTGGCTCTATAATCCTTCGCTTTGAAGGGTGCGGTCGACATCTTACCTTCTATACAGATTCGCAGATCGGGAACGGAGTAACCGTGAGATTACCCAACGCCCATTCTTAGCCGCCTTTGGATCCTATTTAGATTGATGTGACCTAATCTAAGACGCCAGAGAAAAGTGGTGTCATCTTCTAAGAAAACTTTCTTTTTGGGTTTGATGAAGATGCAACATAGTTATAGGTATTATGTTTGGCGTAAATAGTATAAAGCTAATTATATAACGTACAACACAGATAACTTCATTATTTCTTATGATAGAAGCACCACTATAAAAAATAACGTAATATCCATGAGTAAATAATTTGAAATGTAAACAAGGTTCCACCGAAAATCCGCACATATAAAACGCCTTTCAAAACTAAAACCATTGTCCCAAAACATAAAGAAAACATCTCCAACTGCAATCGCCTCGACTTTCGCTGCTTGCCCATGGAGATCGTTATCTCGCCATCAAACAGCCTCCTTGTCCGCAGGGAACCCCTCGCAGGTGTAACAAACATGATCACATACCAGATCTACTACCCAAGAATGGGTAGAACAAGTCGCTAAACATGTTTCCGTTATTAAAGCAAACGGCGACTGAGCCTCGAGCATAGGGCACTTGGCCTTCCAATGCCCAATCTTACCGCACTTGAAGCACTTGCCTCTTCCTTCGGCTTCTTCAAGCCTCCTGTGTGACCATGTTCTTCCCCATTACTCCCACTATTTCCTTGCCTCTACCACCTTTGGTACCCTTTTCTATTTCCATTTTGCAACGAAAATTTTGGGCCCTTAGATGTGCTAGCAAGAGCATGTGCTCTTTCCCATAACTCCTTCCGCCACGAGATCATTAAGCAACCGACTAAGTGTAAACTCGGTCTTGCTCATGATCGCATTTACGCGAAAGTTCTCAAAAGACTTGGGCGGTGTATTGAGGATGATATCGACCTTGCACCACAATACCTCCTCCTAACCGATCAAGACTATCCATGAGATGAGTCATGTGGAGACATGTTCATGGACCGAACTTCCTTCTTCCATCTTACACGCCAAGATTTCTCTCATTGTGTGGAAGATGAATGTTCGATCCGATCGCTCAAACTTACTTTCGAGACTTGACCAAATATCGATCGCGTCTACCATCGATCGATGTCGGTACCGCAGCTTTGGACATCGTAGTCATCATATAGCATTTAGCCATATTGTTCGACTTATTCCAAAGTCTCGCCGACTCTCATTGCTCATTAGTCGATCGTCGATGAGGGGCATCGGGTTTAGGAGTAGTGAGAACAAACATGTGTTCTTCAAATGATAAGAACATATTCCATGTTTCGCTTCCACTCGATAAAATTTGGACCGGATAACGGATTTTGTGCGAGCATATTGATAATCGGCGTAAGAGACATATCTCGAAACGATAATGTAAAACACATAAGCATACGATCGTAAATAATTCGTAATAATAATATTGTAACCTTTGATAAAACAATATTAATCAAACCTCCAATCGCCCAAGGAATCCCACATGCAAGCCACGCGTGTGGGCGCCACACATGAACCCCCGACCGCACTAAAATATACCTTTTAGTCGCTTAATTTCAATCCATGTCAACTTATCCTTATGACAAATGAAATTAACGATTGACCTTACTAGACCACATCACTATCGCAAGAAGGGACTTCATGGAAGTTGTACTGAGGTGATGTCTAAGCATTGATCACAATTTTAACAAAGCAGAAATGAATTCTTAGAATCGCATACTCACCGGACCATACCGCCCAATTCAAATTTTTGTTATCTCTTTTATATCTATCTCTAGAGAATTTATGAAAATCGCACATGCAAGCCACGCTGTGGACGCTACACATGAAACTCCCACTTCTCAATAGATTTAAAAGTTTTATTTAGAAATCTCATCTAACAAACTTATGATAAACAAAGGCAAGCCACGCGGGTGGATCGCCACTACAAAGCGCCTCACTTTGTTTAGAGATCAAAAAGTGGAGGTATTGACATTTTAATTTAAAAATTAATTTGTCGGGTTACTTGCTTAGTCTTTTATTCAAAAGGTTTGTCCATGCAGATCACGTAATCCTAGCATGCTTTTCTATAGAACTCAACATGTAAAACATGCTCAGTAATTCTAAAATATGCTTGATAAACGCGATAAACCTAGCATGCTTACTATGCGCATCCAATTACGTAAAACACTTAAAGGTTTGTCAACGTAATATAAACGTATATAGCATGCTATCGCATAATTTAAACATCCACGACATGCATATGAACGATAAAATAAAATAAAACGCTCATCGCGCTCAATCGTGAAACCCGACATTTAAATCTAATCTATTACATAGATTTACAAGGCGTATGTAATTAAACTTTGAATAACGGGCCTCGTGCACGGCACGGACAGATTCAACAATGGGCCTCGCGTGCACGGGCACGGACCGAAAACTGGATTGGGCCGGAAAAATGGGTCCGGGCCGGTCGGCCCATCGGCCGGGCGCGCTGAGGGCAAGCCCACCGCGCCCGCCTTGCGTCGCCGCCGCCCGCTGTGTTCGCGCGGCTACCGCTGGTCGCACGCGACCGCGACCGCCGAGAACGTGTGCGTTACGCCCGAGCGCCAACATCTCGCCGAGATGTCGCCGCCCGCCGAAACCGCGATCGCGAGTCGCTTCATGCGCCGGGTTTCTCGCGAATCGCGCCCGCCGCCCGCTAGCTCGCCGCCGCTTTCTTGCCGGCGAATCTCGCGACCACTCGCCGCTCGCGTGGCGCCAGGATCTCGTGCGCGAACGCACGCCCGTGCCGCCGCGCCCTCGCGATCTCCCTCGCGATCATGCGAGCTCGCCATGAAACCGCCCGGGACTACCGAGACTGTTTTCCGCCGTCTCGCTTCTTCGCTCTTTCGCTTCGTTCTTCTTTACGGATAAGATTTACGTAATAAAATCTAATCTAACCACGGATTTTCTGGTGTAAAACAAAACCCAACAAAATAATAAACGAGCCATGATGAACATGCATCCACAATTAATAAACGCACGTAATAATCAAACGTGAATTAATCCAACGAGCCAAGATTCGATCCCGTGCTCGATACCAATGTAGGGAAACCATATGTTAAGCCCTCGCCCGAGGATCTATCTTGGATATTTAATTCACCATACATTGATTATAATCCTAGCATGCGCCTATTTAATTAATTGCAACACGTTGGGGTTTTCTCGTGTTTACCTTTGGATCCGCCGAGGTGGATCGGGATGAACGGATCGAGACTCGTGCTTTGACCTTCCTGATCGTATCCCGATTGCCCAATCTCCAACGCCGAGTGAGGACGATCTATGGAGAATGCTTCGAAAATCACCCAACTCCTTCGCACAATTTTCAAAACCCTCTTGAAAACTCTAGGGTTGGACGAAAATGTGATGTTAATTATGCGAGCATTAACCTAGACTTTATCTCATACCTTATATTTATAATGCACTACCTTAATCCCATATGGAAATTACCATAATCCTATATGGAAATTACCATAATCCTATATGGAAAATACCATAATCTTAGGATTATTTCCATACTCGTGATTATTTCCATACTCTCGTGATTATTACCATAATCTTATATGGAAAGGATCTATGATATACCATAAATATAATAATATCCTTGTGGGATAAAGAGAATAAAATCTTGCCAATGGAGCATCAAGGGGCCGATTTTCCTCTTGCTACGGGCTCTGGACGGGCCACCAGGATCAAATGCAAGGAATAAAGATGGGCCTCAAATAAATTAATTATCTTATGTTCAAATGTAACATAAATTAATTTATAAACATTTATTCATGCCACTAGAGAATAAATCTTGACTTACCCTTTATTGTCAAGTTGAGTCTGGCTTGCACTTAGACATTACGAATCCCGATTTAAGATATCGAACGTCCATTAATCATTTATAGCAATCAATCGCTTAAAACGATTAATAACTTCATTTCTTAAGTAGTACCACTCAACCTTATTATTGTACTTGAGCTAACTCAACCTCGCAGGGTTTAGTACAATAAACCTTTTGAGCTCCTCATGGGACGCCATCATCCTAAACGGATACGGTGACTGACATGAGATAACTAGCGTGACATACAAGATCGCCACCACCCAAGATGCGAGAATCTTGGTTAGAACATATAACCTCACTCATAACAAGTCAAAGTGATGGACATCAACTCATACTCACCTAATACCTTATCGAGGTTTAGATCATCGTAAGTCACCGAGATCTTGGTTCTTCACGACGGTCGAAAGAAGAACACATCTCATCGTGATCCTTCAATACGCCGAGACGCATCAAAGATAGACAAGCAACCAAGTCAAGTCACTTCTTATCTATATGCACCTCAAACCGACAACTCGTCCTTAAGTTGTCTCACCAGTGAAACTTTTATATCTCATTGCTCGACCAATCATACGCACTTCGTGATCTTCTACACATCGTATGATCTAACTTATATATGAGATAAGGGACACGATATATGCAATCAAGTATTCAAACCGATAGGAGATTGTAATAGTGGTAACAGAAACATTGTATACAAGCTCAACCAAACTGCCAAGATACAAATCCAACAAAGCGAGGCCCTCCTTCTTCTCTCGTCCTTTGTTGCATGATTATTTGTGTGTACATGCTCGACTTCTTGTATTTTTTTTTTGCGTGAACTTGATCGTGATAAGAGGAAGAAGAGGAAGTCGAGCGCGGTGTCGACCTCCTCTCCTCTTTGAAGGAGGCCGAGCCTCCTCCCGATTTTGAAGGATGTCGAGGCTATCCTCGAAGCGAGCGAGAGGCTTGAAGTCTCCCGAGTCAGCCTCTTAGGCGCTTTTAAGAGGTTAAAGGCATATCCCCGAGGTCAGCGGTTGTGCCGACCCGAATGTGTCGTTGCTGGCTCAACAGCTCCCCTACCTTCCCGAGGTAGCGACTTATCCTTCTTCCTTGTGGAGTAATATAATGTATTCTTCCGACCACGGGATTCTGTATAGGGGTTGAGGTCGTGTCGGCCGAGGTGGCCAAGATGTCTGCTGGATGGCCTGATGTTCGATTTCATAACGGACTTGAAATGGGCGTTAGCCGCTTTGACTGGTGGCCCAAGATGCTCGTGGAATGGAGGAGAGAAGACTCCTCGTCCAAGAGATTAGCGAGGCCGAGCAAAGATCCGGACCGTCAAATGTAGGCGCGGATACGGCGGCCGTCGGCGGCGGCGGTCGGCGGCGGGTGGCCGAGGCGATGGAGGCGGCAAGGGCTAGGGCGGCGGAAGCCGCTGGAGGCCGAGGTCGCTTTAATGAAGGCAGAGTTGGAGGAGGCTCGGCGCCGGGAGGCCGAGGTAGCGAGCTCGCGAGGGAGATGCTTCGGCATTTGCGAGAGGCTATTCCTCTCTGGGCTTCCGGGATGGTTGGTGATGCGCCGAGGTCTCAATGCCAAGCGCCGTCTCGGATGCAATCGAAGAAGTCGCCGAGGACTACCCGTAATCGATAAATCCAAGTATGGGTATGAGGAGATAGAGGATGATGTCCCGAGGTGGGCCTATTTCGATGTCCTTGTCTCGTGGCTCGAAGGAGCTTCCGTCTTCGCGGACCCCGACTTCATCTTCTGCTCACCGACCGTGGAGTCTGCTCGCCTTTGCCCGTGGACCGAGATCCCGACCGACGCCTAATGGCCGATCTTGCAGGGGTCGGGGATGCTGCAACTGGGGTTTCAAGGCGACAAGGCTCGGCGGTTCTGAGGAGGCGGCCGGACTAAGCGGTTAGGGCGTAAAAGGCCGAGGCTTTCCAGTGCCCGGAGGCTACCGAGGTGGACAGTTCGAAGCTTCCTGGAGGGTCGGTTGATCCCCTTTTTTTTTTCTTTTGAATGTAAATGTACATCTGTTTCGCCAAGGGCATATTAATAGAATCACAAGTTTATATGAAAACACTTATCTTTTATTCATTGTCGCTTTGAAATGCTTAATGCTTCTCCTCGTTGAATCGAATTGAAGACTTGTCGCTGGCTCGAATTAAAAGAGGCCGAACTCTCCATATAAAGGGACAATTGGGCCATGTGCAAAGGAGTCTCGTTATCAAGCATAGAGCTGCCCAGAGAGCGTGACGAGCTCCGTGCTCGTCTTTTGCATTGGAGGAGCCGTTCGAGGTCGCCATAGAAGTCTAAATTAATAGCCGAGAGCATGCCGAGTACGAGGAAGCCATCCATCGAAATGGTGGGATGACTATCTCGGAAGTTGAAGCCAGGTTCTCGAGGCACGCCGTTGCGCGAGGTACCGGCGTGAATATGGCCTGACCTCCCGGCACCACGAGCAAGACGTCAATTAAAAAGGCTCGGAGGCATATACAAGACCATTATCGCCGACAACCACAGCTCGATGAACTGCTTCGACGGACGCAGAGGCCTCTTCTTCACGGAGCTTCGATCTACAATAAATGAGCCGAATTTTGACGATCCGCATGGATAGCTCAAGAGAGGCGGCATGGCCCTCGAACGACGTGGATCCTCGCTGGGCCGAGCCAAGGCCATCGAGTGGCCGAGGTCGAGCTAGCGAGCCCATAGTGTAGATCGAGGACGGTAGAGGTAGGATTAGTATAGATGAGCCGTCAATCGCGATTTTTCTGTAGATTGGCCCGCCCCGATCTCCTCCGCCTCGTAATATGTAATCAGCATAACTTATTTTGAAATAAGAAAGATGTATTTGCTCAGTATTGACTTTATATTGAACTAAAGTAATATATGAAGTCTTCAAGGAATCCGCTCGTAGAAGGGTAGTCCGTCCTTGTAGAGTTCCGCCTTCGAATTAATGATTTTTTTTTGCCGAGGTCGCCGGGAGGGTGGTCCCTTACTCGCCTACATAGAAAGAACCGCCTTCAAATAAACGAAGGTAATCTGATCTCGTATGTGAATGGTTCCTTTTTTTGCCGAGGTTATCGGGAGTGTGGTCCCTTATTTCGCCTACATAGAGAGAACCGCCTTCAAATAAACGAAGGTAACTGATCTCGTATGTAGAATGGTTCCTGCTTGCCGAGGTTATCGGAGAGGTGGTCCCTTTATTTCGCCTACATAGAGAGAACCGCCTTCAAATAAACGAAGGTAATCTGATCTCGTATGTAGGAATGGTTCCTTTTGCCGAGGTCATCGGGAGGGGTGGTCCCCACGCTTTAAATTCATCCTCGTATGAAACGAAGGTAATCGACCTCCGTCGAGGGAATTTGTCCTCCGTGAGGGTATAGAATAATATCAAGATTAATTATGCATTAGAGACAAATAAAACATGCACAAAAATAGAATTTTATTGATAAAAGACGACATAACAAAGTAAGACTCGACTGATTAAACAGACTCAAAACACGACCGAACAAGACTCGACCTTCGACACTTATGCATAATATCTCTTCGTATGAATGATGTGCCATGCGTTGGGTAATTGCTCACCGGACAATCGGGCTAGCTTATAGCCCCTTTGCCGAGACTTCGCCGAATCTTGAAGGTCCTTCCCATGTGGCTTCCAAATTGTCGAGTCATGCAAGGCTTTGTCGACTTCATTATTTCGAGTACGAGGTCGCCCACTGAATTGTCGAGTTTTAACACCGGTTGTAATACCGAGCTACTTGTTGCTTGTACCGAGCTTCCTCGATGTAGGCGAGGTCTCTTTTTCTTCGAGTAGATCCGATCACCGTAGATTTTCCTCATTTGCTTCGGCAGAGAAGTCAATGGTGCGAGGACTCGGATCCACCGCCAGATCACCGCCCGCCCATACACCAAACCCAGGGCGCTCCGCTCGAGGTCCCAGTGTGTTGTTCGGTATGACCATAAGACCGTGGTAAATTTTCCACCCAAAGGCCCTTAGCTCGGTCGAGACGAGTCTTCGGCCCCTTCACGATGGTCTCATGGTGACCTCGGTCCGACCATTTGCTTGAGGATGGGCCACCGAGGTGAATTTTTGTCGATCCGCTCTCGACACCACTCTCGAATGTCTTATCGTGAATCGTGTTCCGTTGTCCGAAAGGAGGATATGAGGGATGCCGTTTACACACTATGTTCTTCCGCACGAAGTTGAGGGCATTCTTGCTTGTGATTTTGCCAAAGGCTCGCCCACCCACTTCGTGAAGTAGTCAATCGCAACAATTAGGAATTGGAGTCGCCCCGGTGCTTTACAAAAGGGCCTCACGGCGTCGATCCCCATCGCATAAACGGCCAAGGGCTCAGATTGAGGCGAGGTCGGTCTCACGGTAGCCTCGGCACGCCCCGTGGAGTCGACACTTCGACACCTTTTCACAAGGTCAATCGAGTCCCGGAACATCATCGCCAATAGTATCCCCATCTCACGACTTTTTCGACAAGGCTCGGGGTCCGATGTGACTTCCGCATGATCCTTCGTGCACTTCTCGCAACGTAATCAGCTCGGTTCGGACCCAAGCACCTTAAGAGGGCTGAGATATGACTTTCAGATAGGACCCCCGCTCAATTGTAAATCGATAGATTTGTTCAGATCCTCCTAGCTTCCAAATTGTCTTGGGCGCTCGCCATTCTCCGTGCACTCGAATGGGAGTCATCCAATTGGGTTCTTCATCCGAGACTACGCTGACCTCGGCCCGCCATCGGTATCGCCTATACTCGCTTTGACTTCTTCATCGCGGGCTCGCTGACGACGAGGCCAATTTACTTAAGATGTCACCGGTTTTGCTTTTGCCCTCGATGCGAACTATCTCAAAGTATGAGAAAATCCGTAGCTTTTTTTTTTCAAGGTATTTCTTCATCCTGTTGCTTTTTGCTCAGATTTCCCAACATTCGCTTACTACGACCGAGAATCGCCGTGAACTTGCACGGCTCGTGATTGGAGATTTTGAGCTAGCGAAGTCCTGCGATCATGCTTCATACTCTACTGTTCGTATTTTGAATGTGAACCGGTGAGTAGGTGATCTCGCCGTCCGGCTTAGGAGTAGGATTCTCGCCCGCTACCCGCTTTTCCCAAAGCCCCGCCAACGTAGAGTCGCCAGACTACTTTGGTATTTCATCCATCGGTTCGGCTTCGCATCGCCCCGACACGGACCCGGCTTTTCTCGACGGTTAGCCTCGCCAGAAATCCGCTGTGCTCGGCTTTCATGGCTGGCGGCGTATGATATATCGTGCTCGCCAGCCTCGATTGCCCATTTCGCGATTCTCCCGAGGCTTGGCTCAATACTTGCCGGGTGGGTAGTCCGTGAGGACTTGTATAGATGTGCATGGAAGTATGGACGTAGTCTCCTCGCGGCGTTACCAATGCTAAGCGCAAGCTTCGGCGGTCGACACTGCTTCGGGCCTTTTAGTGCTCGGTGATGAAATACACCGAGTCGACGTCCTTCCTCTCGCATCAAGATCGCACTTATGGCTTGTCCGAGGCGGCGAGGTAGAGGAAAAGGACCTCTCCTTTCTGGACGGATAGAGTGGGGAGTTTGGCGAGTAGCTCTTGAGATCTTCAATGGCGGACTTGTGTACATCATCCCATGAGAATTTCGGCCTTTTGGAGTATCTTGAAGAAGGGTAGTGTTTATCCGCGGCTTTTGAAAGAAAGCGGCCGGTCTTGGTTATGCACCGTCACCAGGTACGCCATGGATGGTCTTTGGCATGTTCATTTCCAAAATGGTTTGGACCTTGGACGGGTTGGCTTTTAGCCCTTCTTCTTGAAACCCAAAGACCCTAAGAACTTTCCGCATCGGACCGCAAACGCACTGGGGTTCGGCCAGTTGATTTTCTGGAGAAGGCCGAGGACGATCCGAGGTCGGCCACACATGCGCTTCCTTCTTACTTTTGACGACGATGTCGCTCACGATACCTCCACATTCGACCTATGTAGGGCTTAAATATTTTGTCCACCATCCTTCGATAGGTGGCCCTCGCATTCTTGAGGCCGAATGGCATCTTTTTATACGCAAAGACTCAAGTCGGTAATGAAGGCCGCCTCGTCGCTGCCTTCGCCGTCCATCGTGACTTGGTGATACCCTTTGTATAAGTCCAAGAAACCAAGACTTCAGATCCGACCGGCCGTCGACCTTCTTGTCAATGTTGGGAAGGGTAGCAATCCTTCGACAATGTTTGTTGAGGTCGGTGTAGTCAATACACATTCGCCATCCCTCCTACTTTCTTCACCATCACCGGTTGGCTATCCAGTCGGATATTTGACCTCGAATAATATGCGAGCTTTTAACAGCTGGTTCACCTCGTCGTGAATGACTTGGTTTCGTTCGGCTGCAAAAACTCTTTGCTTCTGTCGAACTGGTTTTATGTTCGGTCGATGTTGAGCTGGTGAGTGATGATACTTGGTGAGACTCCACCATGTCGGGGAGACCAAGCAAACACATCTCGAATTCCGTAGGAGTTGGATGATCCGATTCTTTATTTCGTGTGCCTTGGTGAGACCAACTTTGACGACTTTAAGGGCTCATCTTCGCATAATGCGACCTCTTCCGCTCGGTTATCGGGAGTGTACTTCGACCCAACTCCTCGGGTTCCTTTAATTGCTATGCTCAGGGTCTGGACCGAGGTCCTGCACCTCGTAAGGCAACCCGCATACATTCCTTAGCTTGCTTTTGATCACCCGGATCACGGCCGTTCCTGCGGCTGGTATCTTCATTGTCGTGGTACGTTGAGCATACCGTCTTACAACGTTCACCAATCTCGCCCCTAGATGATGTTATACGGCGAGTGGGCCTTCACTACGATGAATTTCACCACCTTGGTGGAGCTCGTTGGTGACTTCCCACCGTGACGGGTAGCTCTATTATCCCTTCCGCGCGCTCTTCTTCGGACGAAGCTTCGAGTGGCAAGCGCCAGGCGAGGCGCTTCTTCTATCCCTAGCTTGTCAAAACATTCCTCGAAAAGGATGCTTACCGACGCCCGCTATCAATGTACACGCTGCTTTACCAACTTATTCGCGACCATCGCATGGATCACCAAAGCATCCCGCGGGTACTATTATGGTACGGGTCGCCCTGAGAAGGTGATCGCCTGTCCTTCTCGAACCTCTTGTTGTTAGGCTCGCGGCCTCTAGGACTTCTGCTTCGCCTTCAGTGAGGACTTCGTGACTCCACCTGGGAGCCCGTAATAGTGGAGATCACCTCATATTGGGACTCGCTGCCTCCTTCCTCATCGATGTCGCGTCACTTTTTGTGGGGCGCACTTCCCTCTTTCTTTCTTTCTCTTCTCTCCGGGTCGGCTTGGCATGACCCAGATTTGGTACTTCTTCGTGGGTCCATCCCGAACCAACATCTCTATCTCCCATGAGTTCTTTGCACTCTTCGATGTCGTGCCCATAGTCTTCATGGAATGAGCAATACTTATCCCTGCTCGCGCCTCTTTCCTCCAACATCGGTCGAGGCTTCTAACAGTGTTCATATGGAGCATGTGAGATTTACGCCCTCGGCCGTCAACTGGTGTATTGAGGTCGCCCGAGGTGTCACGCGACCGAGCCCGACCTTATAGGCGATGTAATCTTTCCAAGGCGCTCACGCCTCGTTCCGATCTTCCTTCCTTCATCTCTTCTTTCTTTTCCGAGGCCTCGCCATTTCGCTTCGCGCTTTCTCTCGTCCTCGTCCGCTGGCGAACCGGTTGGCTATGCGCCACTCTATCCCAAGACGGGTTCGTGCCAGACGATCTCTCAGATAAGGCCCCGCAGATGCCGCTTTGAAGGCCGAGATGACTAACAGTCGCTCACGTCTTCGACCTTCAAACACCCTTGTTAAACCTCGCCACGAAGTCACCGATGGACTCGTTACGGCTTTGCCTTATGGTGAGGAGGTGGCCGACGACGTTGACCGCTCGAAGAACCTTCGATGGAAGGCGCCATCGTCGCGATAGAGCCGATGCTTCCGTAGTGCATCGTCGAACCACTGCGGGCGTTGTCGACGAGTAACTCCGGAAGAGTTTACACATATGAACCGAGCCGAGACATTGGTTGATCATGTTGTATTGAACCGCGAGAGGAAGTTCATGGATCCTCACCATTCGTAGGGCGATGCTTGGTACCCGTATTTATCCGGAGCGAAGTGTTGAGTATCCCGCTTGAGAACGGGTGACTATTTTCCGCACTCCATCGGCCGCCCTCGAGATCGGGACGGAGTTCGACGATCGAACTCGCTTAGGTGACTCGGACCGACCTCACGGCGCCATGATGCTTTTTCCCGCTGCCGCGTCCTTGGAGAAAGGGGCGGAGTTCGCCGAATGGATTCGCTTTGGCGATCGGGGCGGCTTCATGGCGGTCACGACGCCCTCTCCCGCCGCTCGCTCGCGCGGTCGGTTTGGGCCCCGACCTCGTTGTGATGCTCGTACCTAGACGAGGCTTCGCGCTTCGCCTTCGGACGTGGCCGACCACGCTTCACCGAGGTAATGGAGAAAGCTCTCCTTATTTTTCTCGAGAAACCCTCGACGGCGTCGCCGAGGTTTACTTATGGAGCCGGATGTTCCCGGATTGTTGCTGCGATTTCTTCGCTATGGTAACCGCCTCCTGCAGGCGGGTGTCCGTGCTCGTCGAGACTTTGGACATATCCTTCGGGGTTTCTTCTCCGATTGGGCTCTTCCCGAGCCGAGTCGTTCCCTTCGCCGCCGCCGTTGTTGTTGCTACGACGATCCCCGATGACGGTGTCGTGTACCGGTCATGATTATTTCCACAAACGGTGGTTGATCGAAACACAAAATTTCGCTTCCCATGTACGGCGCCAAGGATCGATCTTAATTTCGTAAGAGAAATAAATGCAAGAACACCAAGGATTTACGTGGTTCGATCTATGAATAAGATCTACGCCCACGCGTAGAGTATTCGTGTATCAATGTGTAAGCGATTACAAAGAGTGTGAATGAATCTATTTCGCCTAATCTAGCCTCTATTTATACACAATTATTTAGACCTAGATCTTAAATCCGAGGTCTTCTAAATAGGATTCGAGATCTGTGATAGGATCTTAATCCCATCCCTTCTCGAACCAGGATTCATTTAGATACTACCGAGCCTTCTCGCTCCCCACCGGTTTTAGGGTCTTCTGGGCGAACTTGTCCAAGCCGAGCTGACGACAAATTCACCAGACGCCCCGATCTTGCCGCCCAGAATGGCCATATCCTATCAACAATGTATGAACATTTCAGAATATCACCAACTTAAAAATACAAGGATATTTTTGTAAACAAGGCGTGATTAAAATAGTTCAAATATATTAGAAACATAATGTTGACATACAAGTTTATGTATATACATTGCTACTAATACAACATATATAATATTATACAGATTTAGTGTTATTTAAGATAAATAAAATGTAAATATACAGATATCATCGCGTGCAAGAATATTCGTGTCGGTTTTGATAACTACGTTATTGTTGGCATTAGGGACATGTCTACTATGAAAATCAAGGACAACGACAACAAAGAGAATGTATATGAGTGGAGAAAAAGGCAAGAATGTCTTTCTAAGTCAAAGCATCAGTCTGAAAAAAAACGGGACGATCATCTACCAACAAAGTTAATGTTCGAGGCCAAAGGTCTCAGGTTCGAGTCCACCATAATACGATCTTTAAATTTTTGTATTAAATTGACAAAAAAAAAAGTTACGCTAAACCATAGTCTCCAATATAATAAGGAAATCGGAAATTTCAGTTGGAAAATTAAATTTGATTTAAGTTGAAATTACTGACGAGTTGTTTAACAAATAATCCAACATAAAAAGGAAAAGAGATAGAGAGAGAGAGAAGACACAGGCGACCACATTAAATTTTATATACTGATACAAAAGGGCATATATAGCTAATACAACAAAAGACGAAAATGTGATTATCCAAAATTACAATTTGCCTAATTCAAAGAGCATCAATCTTTCTCTTGTGAGTTTCATACAATAGTCTTATTTCTCTTTATGTCATTTCAATTATGAAGTGTTACTTTATTTCCTATGAAGGAGGGCCACACACATTTCATATCAAACTTTCTAAATGTTTTCAATAAAATCATTTGAAGAATTTGTGGATATAATTTTGTAAATTTCATTTTTATGAGGTAATGGTCCGCAAAATAATGTGCTCAGCCACACTTACTTTTAAAAATAAAAAGATATAACATTTTTTTTATTCATGAAAAATTAAGAATCGTTAGCTTCGATACTGCTAGGTAATCTCTTGTTCTCATACGATAACTCGCAAAATACATAAGACGTAAATTAAACTTGAAAACCAAGTTTGATAGACTCGCACATATCAATAACTTGTTATTTTTTCACCATAAACTCACTTTACCACTAAGTCGTCTCTAAAGAGACAAAATATTGGAAGCCTTGACCTTTTCTTGATTAAACAAATTTTTTCCTCATAGAGTACTTTAAAAGTGTCATACATAAACATATATTTATTTGAAAGGAGTGGAACAAGTGTTGGAAGAAAAATTGATCGTTAATTAACAATTAACGCCTAGTGATTTAAAAGAAGAGTTTATAGTTTATCTATTTATTAGTAATCATATTAAAAGTTATTAAATGTATAAAATATTTACATTAATGATTTAAATGGAATATTATAAAAATATATATAAGTACTTATAAGTAATTTATAATTTGTTTGTGAACTGTGATATATTGCAGTCAGTAAGAAAAAGTTCAGAAAACCTTTGTGAAATGACAAAAACTTGGGTGAGCTCCGCCTCACCGTGAGCTCACCCTTGTTTTTTGTTAAAATAATTATATATTAATTATGGTGAGTAAGGATAATTAGATCTTGTTATTTTTTAATTAAATTTATTAATTTATAATTATAATTTTTAATTCAAAATTAGAATTTATTAATTCATAGTTATGGTTTATTAATTCATAATTAAGGTTTATTAATTCATAATTGAGGTTTATTAATTCAAATTAGGGTATTCAAAATTAGGATTTATTAATTCATAATTAGAGTTTATTAATTCAAAATTATGATTTATTATTTAAATTAGGGTTTATTAATTCACAATTAAGGTTTATTAATTTAAAATTAGGTTTTATTATTCAAAATTAGGGTTTATTAATTCCAATTAGGGTTTATTATTCAAATTAGGTTTATTAATTCCAATTATGGTTTATTAATTCAAAACTAAGGTTTATTATTCAAAATTATGGTTTATTAATTCAAAATTATTATTTATTAATTTATAATTATAATTTTATTAATTTATAATTAAGATTTATTAAATTAATTAATTTTAATTAGAATTAATTTAATAATAATTAATTAATTAAGTGGTCTCACCGCTCAGAAAAGCGCACACAAGAGACCACCCCTTGTGAAATAGTATGTGATTTTTTGGTTTGACCGTTCCTCCCATCATGCGACCACGATTATATTTAATTAAAATCCTAATTTTTTTATTTAAAAGTAAAAAAAAAACTTAAGACTAGGGCCGACTGCGGTCCTTCTGGTTAGGGGTGAGCAAAAATCGAACCAAACCGAAAAACCGAACCAAATCGAATCGAAATTAGCGGTTTGGTTCGGTTTGTACAGTAAAACGGTTCGTTTCGGTTTGGGGAAAAAAATTCGGTTTTCAAACGTAACCGCCTAATTTTTATTTTTATTTTATATATATATATATATATATATTATATATATATGTTATTTATATTATTAATATTTGAATTTTTTAATATTATATATATAATTATATATATATATATATATTATAAATATTATACTATAAATATTATAATATTTATATTAATTTTAATTTAAATTGGTTAAAACCGAACCGAACCGAAATAATATTTATATTAATTTTAATTTTAATTCGGTTAAAACCGAACCGAACCGAATATTTCTGTTCGGTTTCGGTTCGGTTTGGATATATAAAACGGTTCGGTTCGGTTTGGATTTTTAAAAAATTCGATTTTTCGGGTTCGGTTAGGTTTTGAACCGAACCGCCCGAATACTCACCCCTACTTCTGGTTCTCTCTATACCTTGTACATTTTGGTATACAAGAGCTGGATTATAAAAAAATATTAAAATATATGAATTTGGGGTGACTATACACACTCTAAATTCTAATTAGGTGGTGTGGTCTCTACGGGTGTGATTCCCATATAGAATTTTAATTGGAGCATTGTTTGTATACATCACACATAAGGACATGCTTACATGAGTCTTTGTCTGTCAATTTTGTTTTTCTTGATTCTAGACTCTTGTTAGTTGGACTTTTAAGACAAAGTCTTATGTGATGACATCCCCACGTAAAGATGTGTGGGGTCACACTTAATTAGAAAATTATAATTGAATGTGATTCTCACATATTCTAATTAAGTGTGGACCTATTTTCAAAATGAGTGTGGTCTTCGCATGTCCTCATATGAGATCATCTCAACTTTTAATAATTCATAGAAAATATATATAAGGAAGAAATCAAGTGAGAATCATAGTTTTAGGTGAGAACCGATCCATTTAGTCCATTGTTATAATTAGTAATTAAATCCCGACTTTTAGTGATTTTCAAATCACTTATGCAAAATCTAGCTTAACTTGGCAAATGCTTTATTTGTTCAATTACTTAAGTATAAGGTATTTATGTGCATTCAAATAACTACATGCAAGGATAAGATAATGCAATCAAATCACTCATGTGAAAAGGGAAAATGCTAACGCCAAAGTTTCCCATCAACAACAAAGGAGTATAATTTCGTATAACTAACAGATATCTTACACGTACAATTACTTAACTTATGTAATATAATTTCTTTGTATGTATGCAAATGCAAATGACTACTTTATACAAAGATAAGATATCACAAATGAGTCTCCTGCGACAATTTCGAAATTAAGTGCGTGGTTCACACAAGAGGTCACAGGTTCAACCCCACCAAACGCCTACATGGGTTTGAGCACACACCCTGGTTTTTCAAGTGTGGTTTACCCGTCTCTGTGGTTTGCGGCTATTGCGACGGATCATGGGGTTACCCATCTTGCACTAAGGTAGCGGCCGCGGGTTCCCATGATACCAAAAAAAAAGATATCACAAATGAGTCCCTAGATATTGCCCAATGGTTAAGGTGGGTTCCTGTGGTCGAGAGGTCACAGGTTCAAACCCCACCAAACGCCTCTAAGTGTTTAAGTCTGTCACACCTAGTTTTTCAAGTGTGGTTTACCTGTCCTATGTGGTTTGCAGGCTATTACACAGGAACGTGGATTTACCCAGTGTGTACCTAAGGTAGCGGCTGCGTGTTCCCATGATACCAAAAAAAAAAAAATCACAAATGAGTCTGTGTTTTTTTTCTATATAAATTATGTCAGTTTAATCAAATTTAATTAATGGTCGAATTTATTTCTTAATTCTTATGAAGGGGATGTTTTCACTGTAACCCAAACCGATGTATATAATACCTCATCTGTCCATCAAATACGTTCATTTAAGTTTATTTTGGTTGTTCATAAAAAATGTTCACTTTTTTTTTTGAAAACATCAATTTTGTATTTTTACCATAAATATATTCATTTATTTATAAAAAATCACTCATGGCCCACCTTTTAACACTCACTATCCATTAATATATTTTTTTATTATCCTCATAGTTCACCTTCTTATACACATTTACTTTACACTCATTACAATTTATTAAAACTCGTACCATCAAAATCAATGAACGATTTTGGCGGACGAATGGAGTATATGAAAGTGTGATATAAATAATTTATCCATCACTTCACTGTTACCTATTAAAGCATAAATATGATATTCTAATTAATTTGATCATAATAAATCCTCAAGCAAACAACCTCCAACTAAAAAATAAAATAAATTCTCGAATTGAATCCAAAATCGATGATACTCCATATATATATATATATATCACAACTTTAAAAAATAAGTTAATCCTTACCCTTAAATAGTTTTTACTAAATACAATCAGTGTATGACAGTATATGATTTTCATGTACTAAAATATATAACATTTTATTTCATGATTTATATAACTAAAATTATTTTTCCGTGTTTAAATTTTTTCAAAACTTCACCAAAGTCATAGTAATTCCAATTTAATACTCCCTCCGTCTACCAAAACGTAGATTTAATTCCTTTTCATCCGCCCACAAAAATGCAGACTTTCTTTTTTAAACACCAATTTTATATTTTTATCCTCAACTTATCCACTTATTTACAAAAACACCTACTACCACCTTTTACATTCACAATCCATTAATATATTTATTTATTATTCCAACGACATACTTTTTATACACATTTACTTTACACTCATTATTTTTTAAATCCGCACCAAACGATGAACGTTTTTGGTGGACGGAGTGAGTAGATCGTTTCTTCATTTCTTCCTCTTTTCGACTGATGAGGAATTTCTTCAATGAAAGCAAAATGAGAAATTGACACCAGTCTTAAAGGAAACAACATTTGTTACCAATTTTTCCCAGAAGCAGAGCAGTCGGTGACCTCCTCTTCATTCCATCTTCACATTCGTTTCTTCCCTCAAAGATAGCTTCTTTATCAGTCTTTGATACCACTTTTGCTCAAATCTGGATCTGGGTTTCTTAAAATACAATCTTTTCAATTTCTTCCCTAAAAGCATAACCAACACGAAACTCTCTAAAAGGGGAAGAAAAGATAGGAAAAGAAAATAATGCATGCCATTAGAGACAAGGTTTACGAGAAGTTATCGAGTTTATTTTCCGATTCACAAACATCCAATGAGGCGCTAGATCAAGTATCTGAGGTACACTTTTGCTAGCCACCTCTTTTCCCCTGATTAATTTGTGAATATATGAACGTGCGTTTGATGTTTGAAACTGATTTTTGAGCGATTTGATTAACAGGGGATTTTGCTAAAAGAATTCATCTGATCTATGCGTAAAGGCTTCGTTTCTGGTTTTTTGATACAATATGGTTGTTTTTCCTAATTAGATGATGCTCTTTGAGGAAATTTAAGGTTTGTGATGCAGGAATAGTGCTCAATTTGATCTGATTCGACCAGGGATCCTAATAGATTTAAACACCTTAAATTTCAAAATTAGAATTGCGATCTGATGGGTACAGGCCGTCTAACTTAGCCTCCTTTTTGTCTAAAAATCATCTCTTTCCATGTTAAATGGTTTTCAAGGATGAATACAGTTCCATACCGAACTACTTTGTGATAAATATACCTAGAAAAGAATGTGAGTTGGACTTTGAGAAGCTGTCTTGTTTTGGTTGCCTCTGAACTTTAAGTAGATAATATGATGTTTCCGGAATTTCTGTAAGGTAAAGGGATAAATATATGTGTTGTTGATTCAACAGGAGTAGCTCACTAGTGGGATAATGTGTTTGATGTCACACTTAGTAATCTGCTATTAGCTTCGGAGTCTTTCTTGAAAAATGCTGATTGCCCCATGTGTCCATCGAATCAATTTATTGTTAGATTCTGATGTATTTCATGTTATTTGTTATATTTTCATTATGGTATAATATATCAAGCATAGTATGTGGTTCTATATTTAAAATTCATTGTTGTAAATAACTTGTGTTTATAATGAGTGGATCTTTAATAGGAATGGAGTTTTGCATTGATTATTTGTTATTTGCTTTTAGATTCTTCACAAGTAATCTACGTTGTTGCAGAATTTCTTTTATAACACTAGGTTCTATATGTGTAGGCCAGGTCACATGCTAAGGATGGAAAATTGCCGCCTTCTATGCTTTCCTTTCTCCTTCAGCCAGTTTCAGCTGGTACAGACCAAATGAGCATGCTAATGGAGTTACATCTGCTAGATCACAATCATTTCAATGGAGAAGTAAAAGTTTTTCATTGAAAGATAAACCCTTGGATAGGACAGAAAGCTATGATGATTTTGAAAAAGAAAATGGCCGAGATGGCTCCGTGAGGAGGCAAAATCACAATCATGATTCATTCGGCAACCAATTAGAAAATTCAGTACCTGATTCCGGGAGAAGCACCAGTTGTGGCTCTGATATATTTGAAGATGTCTTTACGCCACATAGTTTCGAGAAGTCCTTGCCCAGCTTTGTCTATGAATCTATATTCCTCTCTCCAGATTTATATCAGTTCTTTGAGGCATCACTCCCTAACATCGTGAGAGGCTGTCAATGGGATCTGTTGTACAGGTAAAATCGATTTAATATTTGTTGATAGTGCACCGGATCTGTGATTTCACCATTAGGTCTTGATGTACGCTTTAATTTACTGAATGAAGGGCAGTACGGCAAGGCATGGTATATCACTAAATACACTTATCCGAAGGAGTACAGATCTTCCCGGTCCACTTTTATTGGTATGTCGACCTTTATATCAACCAGCTGTAGAGAATTTTTTAAAACTTTTAGTCTTTTAGAACTGATCCTTATTTTGTTTTCAGATCACTGGAGACAAGCAGGGTGCTGTATTTGGTGGCTTATTTGATTGCCCTTTAAAGGTTACTTCAAAAGAAAATATCAGGTATGTTGTATGCTTCTCCAGACCATGGAAATCATATTCCAAATTACTGTTTCGAGTGACACGTTTTACCCTCTAATGCCGCTTATCAGCTAATATGCTCCACCTGACAGGGATCAAATCAAAGTTTTGTTTTCACGACCATATATGGTGAACCAAGGCTATTCAGAGCAACTGGTAAGCACATCATACAGTTAAGTAATTCTTTGGATTCATAAATATCTTTAGCATATGTGGCTCATATTTATCGATGGCGGATGGCGGGTCATGGTGGATGGTTAAAACCCGCCATAAGATTATGGCGGATGGCATGGGACGTTATGACGGAAGCACGGCGGATTAAATAAAATGCAATATATATACTATAATTAATAACTTAAAACTGTATAAATTGATAAAACAATAGAAAACATAAGTTCTAACATAAACATTAAAGCACACGCTCATAAACCATACTATCATCGGTCCATAAAACATAAGTTTCAAGTTCAACACAAATATTAAATCATAAACTCATAAATTTAAATATGTCTAATATATAAGGTATTTAATCTGCAATACATTTTGGATTTTTGTAATTTGAAATTATTAATTTACTACAGTAAGTAGCACTGTGTAGATGCTGATCGATTAATTAGTCTTCATTTAGTTTGTCCTTTCTTACACACCAAAAGGAGTTTGGTTACACTTGGCTGAAAAATGAAAAGTTTGGTGGAAATTCTCGTTTAACTGGATTTAGTCTCATTAATTGAGCTCTAACTCTCACAATATACTTGTCTGTATTATGGATTTTGACGTTCCATTGGACCGTGTTGTTGATCTTGAAATCTAATTTGGAAAGCTGCCATAGTAGTTCTTGATATGACTAAAAAAATTTAGAACTAGTAACTATTATAATCTCAGAATTGACGTACCTTTATCCATTTATTACTTGTATAGGTGCCAACAGATACTTCTATTTGTGCTTGAATGACTTGATTGCTTTTGGAGGAGGTGCCAGCTTTGCTCTGTGCTTGAGCGAAGATCTGTGAGTTCTTTTGCGACATGGCAACATACTTAGGGGTGTTTGGCTAAGAATAAAGCTTATAATTTCCTATATCTTACAAGATTTTCTTTTATTTTCAATGAAAAATTAGAGCCCTTCCATTTTGAAGAACATTTTATAAGCTCGTGACATCTTATTTGATTCTCTGTCCCAGACTATCTGGAACCAGTGGGCCTTGTGAAACATTTGGGAACTCATGTTTGGCTCACGATCAAGAGTTTGTATTGAAGGATGTAGAGGTACTCTCATAACTTGTATTTTCAATTTATACATCTCATTGGGAATTGAAAGAAGTATTGGTAAATGAAATATTACTTCAACAAAAATAATCTTATTCATTTTTTTATTTAAACGTATACTGGTTTTGCTAATCTTACTCTCCCCTTGCAGGTGTGGGGTTTTACGCACGCATCTCAATACCTTACATGAAGCAAAAGATTACAGTTTGTTATTGTGTTGTAACTTTATATAATGGATTCTTTGAAAGACCAATTCTTCCATTTTAATCTATTTTTTATTTCACTAAACATGATGTACGAGGAGGGCCTTGCATGCATTGTCTCATTGGTTGGTTAAAATTAAATTGATATTTATCTAACTTGTGTTATATATTGACAGCTCTTAATTAAAAGTATAGTCAACTTGCGAAGTTAAATATATAGCATTTCATGTAATATCCAAAATCTCTGTATTTATTCCTTTTCTAGTTCAATTTTCCACATAAAAGTAAAAGATGATTCCTTAGAAATATTGACAGGCTATAAACCTTAGCCTTTGTAGTTAGGATCTAATTTGGACTCTTGATGGCAAGGATTTTATGCTTTTAGCACCAAATTTTCATAATCAGCAGTCAAAAGGCTTTCAAGGCTAGCAATATTACCATTCACTAGATTACAAAATATTCCGAGACAGTTTTTGATTTACTATTGAAGTAAAGAGAAAGTAGAATAGATGTAGATACAAAAGTAGTTAGAGCTTGAAATGGAATATCCAATGAAAAGATTAAGATATTGTTGACAATTCAAGAATTAATTCGCTTTATGTAAGTGGCTTGCTTAGACTCGACAAAATTCTTAATGGTAGAAGCATTGCCTTGTAAAACAACCCTGCCATCTTCCATGTATACGGCGCCATCTGCATATTCGAGTTCTTCTAAACGGTGGGTAACCCATAATGCTGTAGTACCTTCGGAACTAGCCACAGAACTTTTAACTGCTCTTACAACCCCAACCTATCAAAAGTAGCCAATAATCATTGTTCCGAAGAGAATTATGCATCTCATCAGAATTTCGCACAATGAAAAATTATAAATAAGCAAACATATTATTGCATGTTTTAAGGGAGTCACTTTTTGTTTCAACATTGCACCATAATCCTCCTATTATCATTAACATTTAGCACAAATATATAATATTTTAATTCAGATACCACAAGTCTGAGAAACCATTAAATTCCTATGCTCTGTCACTCCACATGCAACAAAAAAGACAAGGGGCCGGTAACCATATACCTGATCATCTTCATCCAAGAATGATGTCAGTTCATCCAGTAGCAATACTTTGCATGCTTCTGCCAGAGCGCCAGCTATTGCAACCCTTTGCTTCTGACCACCACTAAGGGTCTGGACGGGTCTCTAGACAGTTGAAAACAGTGGTCAAGCATGGAGAAATTTTTGTTTCTGACATTTTAATAGTAACTTATAGCTTCTTTTGACATACTTGCAAATACTCATACATGCCTACGGCATCCAAAGCTTTAGCCACTCTAGATGTAATCTCATCATTGGCTATATCAAATTTGCCAAGGCCGAACGCCACATCCGCCTCCACAGTGGGCATAACTACCTGCCAAAAGAATGGTGAGATTACAAAATGGCTTATTAAATAATTCTCTCGTTAACAAAGATTTGAAATATAACTTCATATGATGACAGTGTTCCTGGTGACAAAATTAAAATGGTGAAGGCCTTAAAAGGATTTTGATAGATTAACTTGTACTTTCATCTAAACCAAGAACATTTTCCAGAATTTACAGTTAATGAGAAAAAAATATGATTTGAACTATAAAAAAACACATTCCTCAGAAGTACTCATCTTTTTTCTCTCAATTGTTGTCTGGCAGAACTCACAATCTCTTCTGATGCAAGTACATGGGAAAACATCTTTCCTTGATTCTATAAGATTTCCTCATGTAGGATCTTTTATTATTATCTTTACTTTTTGTGTTTTCTTGAGGAGTATAGAAGTTTTCACTTGATTCTTCTAACGAATTTCATTCCATGGAGATCTTTTATCTCTTAATTGATCATACAATCAGCAGAAATGTTTTCTGACATATCCTGCACAGTGCACTACCTAATTTAGGTTCAAGGTAATGCCTACTTTTTCTAGCATTAACCAAATATACATGAGCAGAAGCATAGCTTAAAATCCTCTAAAGTGTGTATTCATTTAGTACCTAACACTTGCTGAGGAAAGAGAGCATTTCCATTATTTATTCCAACCAACACAAATCATACTTATAAGAATCTAGAAATTCACCACATCCGGAGTCCTAACAAACTGCACCTCTGTAAAGTTTTTTTGAAATATACTATTAGCTTAGTATTTTAAAGTGCTCGTGGCTTATAGCGAAACAATTAACCTTAGGAAAACACAAACAAAAAGGGATTTATCGCACCAGAAAAATATCTCAGTATAGCAGCCATCCCATAAGAGAAATAACTTAACACATATACAGATTTACACACGTAAAATGTACTTCATAGGTACCTGATGATCAGGATTCTGAAATACAAAACTCCTGGGCTTCTTCACATGCAAATGCCCACCACTTGGATTCAATAAACCACCCAAAATCTGCGAAGTTACAAGAAACACGATCCGCTTTTGTTTAAATTAACAAAATAGGGTTCATGAGATTAGAGAAATATTCATTCCCCAATACCACCCACACTCTTCCATTTGTATTTTCATCTATACATCACATACACCCGAAGGCTATCCGAAAAATTGATGCACAGGTGGCACAGCATGCCAAATAACAGAAATTAATCCTACTTTCAAGATATGAATCCTCCCGAAAATCAAAGAAATTAATTATCTTCACTTCTAACAAATAATTGGCATGAATTCACACCGAAATAAAAAAATATTATGTACCTTGAGGAGAGTAGATTTCCCGCAGCCATTGGGTCCGAGAAGCATCCAGAACTGTCCAGAGGGAATGCTGAGAGAGCAATCGTTGATAATCGGGACAAAATTTCCCTGCCGAGTCCTAACGGAATAGCTAAGATTCCGGCATTCTATTGCTGAGTTGTTGGCGACAGTGGCGGATACGGCGGTTGCGGTGTACTCGTCTCCGGTGGAGTGAGCACGGGTAACTGGAAATTGCACCGCCACGGTGGCGTTCATTTTCTACGGGGTCGAGATTATGCCGTGGACCGTAGTCAATAAATAGGCTACAATTAGGAAAAAAGAATTATTGTTGTAAATATAGATTTTATATTTATTCCATATATTTAGGATGACCAAAATCATAACCCTAATTTGTATCTCCCTATAAATAGAGGTTTTAACCTCATAGTAATCTTAATCTACACTCATTTTTATCTCTCAACTTTGTTCTCTCTATTCTCTCAACTTTTTTCATTTGCAATAAACTAGAATCAACAAATCATATAACATTGATTATCGAAATTAAAGAATACGAACAAAAGTTTTGCAAATTTTTTTTTTTGATATTATTGATACTTTATTATCTTGTTGTTATTTAAGAAGAAAGCATGGAAACAATACTTTAGATATGTTTATATTCGTTCAATTTGTATTCGTTCAATTTGCTTTTGTCAATGTTTATATTCGTTCAATTTGCTTTTGTCAATTATATTGAAATCTTATGAGCTAATTGTTTAAGAGATCTATCTCGTTAGATCTGTAAAATAATTATGTTATTCTTGAGTTGTTATTCTTGATATAAAATTATTTGTAATGATTCATGTATGTTTATTTATTTATTCCTTATCGTTATTGAATTGCTTTATTTAATATCATTACGTTGAATTAAATTGATGCTCCCGAAGTAGCACAATTAATATTCTTGAAGAATATTACATGCTCTTGTAGAGCATTACTTGGGTGATATATGTTTATCCTCAAGGAAAACATAATATTATGTCTTATCGACATTAATAAATAATTTTATTTTATTTTATTTTCCTTGTGCAGAATTGCACAAATGGCAAATATCACCAAACTTGAATTCGTTGCACTTGACATATCTGGCAAGAACTACATGTCATGGACTCTTGGTGCCGATGTCCATTTGATCTCAAGGGGTTTGGGGGAGACAATAAAAGAAGGAAACAAAGCATCCCAGCAGGATTGCGCTAAGGCACTAATTTTCCTTTGTCATCATCTTCATGATGATTTGAAAATTGAGTATCTCACCGTCAAAGATCCAAGTGAATTGTGGAAAAACCTACAAGAGAGGTTTGATCATCAAAGGACTGTTATCCTTCCTAAAGCTCGATTCGAGTGGATACATCTTAGATTGCAAGATTTTAAATCTGTGAGTACATATAATTCTGAATTATTTAGAATTAGCTCTAAATTGAAACTTTGTGGAGAAACAATCACTGATGCAGACATGCTTGAGAAAACATTCTCAACATTTCATGCCTCGAATGTGCTCCTACAACAACAATATAGGGAGCGCGGTTTCAAAAAGTACTCTGAACTAATATCTTGCTTATTGGTTGCTGAACAAAATAATGAGTTGCTCATGAAAAATCACGAGCTACAGCCCACAGGTTCCACTGCATTACCTGAAGCTAATGCAATAATCAAACATGAGAGAAGTAGTCATGAGAACCACCGTGAACGTGGGCGTGGATTTGTACGTGGACGTGGGCGTGGATTTGTACGTGGACGTGGACGTGGGCGTGGGCGTGGACGAGAGCATTGACGTGGTAATCCATACCACGCAACATCTAGCAACAAAAGGTATAAGACATACAAAGACCACAATCCATATACAAGGGAAGTAAAATGCCATAAATGTGGCATGACGGCAAAACACCTTGTGGATCCCTGGTCACGTACCTGTCGTACGGCAAAACACCTTGTGGATCTATATCAAAATTCAATCAAGGAAAAAAAGAAGAGCGAGACTAATGTCCTTGACTATGATGGCCCAATTAATACTACTCACTTAGATGTCTCCGATTTCTTTGTTGACCCTAAAGGAAACATTGATGACTTGATTGGTGGTGGTGTCGTAGAAGACAAGAATATGGATTTTGTGTAATCAGTTTTATCGTATTTCTTTGTTAGGAAGTTTATTCATTTTACTTATAAAACTTTGTTTTGTTTTAGTTGTTGCATTTACTTACAAAACATTGTTTAATTTAAGTTGTTGCTTTCAAGACGTTATATTTTGAAACAATTGTTATTTTCTTTAAATTGATTATCTTTTATTTATCTTGTTCAAAAAAATCTCGTAAATTCAAATGGATTCTTCGGATATCTGTTTAGTTGATAGTGCCACCACACACCCATTCTCCAAAACAAAAATAGTTTCTGTCGACATTGGTCAAGATGTTGTTAATACTATATCGTGCATCGAACATTATTGAAGGCTCGGAAGAGCTTGTATCATTTTACCAAATGATACTAAATTAAATATTAAAGATGCCTTTATTCTAGTAAGTCTAGAAGAAACTTACTAAGTTTTAAGGATATCCGTGAATGGATACCACATTGAGACAATATCGTAGGCGATAATGAATATCTTTACATAAATTCTTTTGTATTTGGCCGTAAGCAAACAAAAGAAAAATTATCAACACTACCATCCGGAATGTATTACACATTCATCAAAGCAATTGAGATAAATCATGTCATGAACCCAAGTTTAATGACACAAAGAGCTTTATACTTGGCATGATAGATTTGGACATCCAGAGCAACTATGATGCTCAATAATTAATAACTCATATGGGCACAATATAAAGAACCGTAAGATTCTTATAACTAATGAATTCTCATGTGATTCTTGTGCAAGCGCAAGTTAGTCATTAGACCTTCCTACACAAAGGTCAATTTTGAATCTCCATCTTTCGAAAGAATTCAAGGAGATATTTGTGGACCCATACATCCACCATGTGGACCATTTCGATATTTTATGGTATTGATTGATGCATCTTCTAGATGGTCTCATGTATGCTTGCTTTCTACTAGAAATGCAACGCTTGCTGACTACTTGCTCAAATAATAAACTTAAGAGGTCAACTCCACGACAATCCAATCAAGAGGATTCGCTTTGATAATGCTAGTGAATTTACGCTAAAACATTTAATAATTATTGTATGGTTATCGATTGAGATTGAACACCGCTCCTCATGTCCATACTCAAAATGGTTTAGCGAGTCGCTTATTAAACGCCTTCAACTTATTGCTAGACCACTACTTATGAAGTCAAGACTTCGACTTCCGCTGGGGTCATGCCATATTACATGCTGCAACATTAGTTCAGATTTGGCCGATAGCCAACCACCAATACTCTCCTATGCAAATAGCTCTCGTCAAGAACCTAATGTTTCTCATCTACGAATATTTGGTCAGGCTGTTCAAGTACCAATTGCACCCCACAACGCATAAAATGGGTCCCCAACGAAGACTGGGATATATGTTGGATTTGATTCGCTTCAATTATAAGATATCTTGAACCTTTAACGGGTGATTTATTTATCGACGCTTTGCATTGTCATTTTGATGAAATGACATTCCCAACACTAGCGGGACAAACCTACATCTTGAAAAGCATAAGGAAATTTCTTGAATGAAAGAACTTTATCACATTTTGATTCCCAAGTAATCAATGTGAACAAGAAGTCGAAAAGATAATTCATTTGCAAAAAGTTGCAAACCAACTTCCTGATGTTTTTGTAGATACAACAAAAGTGACATTATCTCATATCCCTGCTGCAAATATTCCAGCCAGAATTAATGTCCCTGAAGGACAAATAACAATGACAACAAATGAATCAAAAGTTCGTCAAAAATGTGGTCGACCAGTTGGTTCCAAAGATTCTATGCCTAGAAAAAGAAAGACGCAAGATAGGGACCAAACAATGACGGAAATGATTAACCAATCAAATGAAAGTAATGTAGTTCCTGAAGAACTACAAGTGTCCGAAAATCATGAGATCTCAATTAATTATTTATCTTCTAATAGAATATTGGAGAGAAATAATATCGCCATGGATGATATATTTGCATTTAATATGGCTCTTGAAGTTGTAAATGAGGATCCTGAACCACAGTCGGTTAAAGACCGTCAAAATAAAGATGATTGGCCAAAGTGGAAAGATGTCATACAAACAAAATTAAATGCATTAGGAATTCGAAAAACTTTTGGACCTGTAGTCCTAACACCGAAAAGTGTTATCACTGTAGGATACAGATGGGTCTTTGTTCGAAAGAGAAATGAGAAAAATGAAATCACTAGATATAGAGCAAGACTCGTAGCAAAAGGCTGCTCTCAAAGACCCTAATTGATTATGAAGAAACATACTCTCCAAAGAATGGACGCAATTACTTTTAGATATTTGATTAGTCTAACTGTTGCAAATGCTTGATATGCGCCTTATGGATGTAGTAATCGATATCTATATGGTTCACTAGATAGTGACATATATATGAAAATCCTCAAGGATTTAAAATGCTCAAGCATGTAAATCAAAGCCGAAAAGCATGTTTTCAATCAAATTACAAAAATCATCAGATGGGTTGAAACAACCGACGTATGTGGTATAATAGACTCAGTGAGTATCTCATTAAAGAAGGATACAAAATGATGATGTATGCCCTGTGTTTTCATAAAGAAAACGAAAATGGATTTGCAATCATAGCGCTTTATGTTGATGACTTGAATTTGATTGAACTCCAAGAGCTCAATAAAACCGCTAAATACTTGAAAAATGAATTTGAGATGAAAGATTTAGGAAAGACAAAATTTTGTCTAGGTTTGCAAATTGAACATGTCCCTCAAGGTCTATTTGTTCACCAATCTACATACACGTAAAAATGTTAAAACGCTTTTACATGGATAAAGCGCATCCATTACCATCACCAATGGTCGTTAGAACACTGATGTAAATAAAGATCCATTTCGACCTATTCAAGATGGGAAAAGATTCTTGGTCCCAAGTACCATACCTTAGTGCAATCGGAGCATCGACTTATCTAGCTAATTGCACTAGACCGATATAGCTTTTTCTCAGAAATCTT
This sequence comes from Salvia rosmarinus, assembly GCA_036937905.1. Classification (NCBI taxonomy): domain Eukaryota; kingdom Viridiplantae; phylum Streptophyta; class Magnoliopsida; order Lamiales; family Lamiaceae; genus Salvia; species Salvia rosmarinus. The sequence goes on along the minus strand of CM072815.1, from coordinate 82,471,128 downwards.
CTAGCAAGATATAGCTCGCACCTACTTTAAGACATTGGAATGGTGTTAAACACATCATACGTTACCTAAAGGGTACCATTAACCTCGATTACATTATTCAAAAGTTCGAGTATTCTCTAGTAGGGTATGCAGATGCGTGTTATTTATCCGATCCACATAAAGCTAAATCACAAACCGGCTATGTTTTCACATATGGAGGAATCACTATGTCTTGAAGTCCGTGAAGCAAACTTTGATCGCAACATCCTCAAATCATTCAAATCATTGCAATCCATGAAGCAAGTCGAGAATGTATATGGTTGAGAAACATGATAAGTTATATCCAAGGATCGTATGGATTGACTTCACCAAAGGACAATACAACTATGTTATATGAAGACAATGCCGCTTGCATCACGCAACTAAAAGGATGATATATCAAAAGTGATAGGACAAAGCATATCTCTCCAAAGTTTTTCTACACACATGATCTTCAAAA